>LR738709.1:11071998-11085110 GCA_902687465.1 Secale cereale
CCCCCCCGGCTGTCCTTCGGGCGCACGGTAGTTTCTGGAACGCTGATTTTTTATATATTTTTTCTGGATTTTTCCTGGCAGGTCTCGTAATGTGAAAACCTGAAATACAAAAACAGCCGAAAACAGAAACTGGCACTGGGGTGCACTGAGTTAATAGGTTAGTCCAAATATGATCAAAAGTGTATGGAAGTGTATAAATATCATAGCAATATCACCCAAAAGAGGCATGGAGCAAGCAGAAATTATAGATACGTTTTGGACGTATCAACATCCCCAAGCTTAATTCCTGCTCGTCCTCGAGTAGGTAAATGATAACAAGAATAATTTCTGTGGTGACATGCTATTAACCATATAGGACTTTTTCATAGTCATATGACAAAAGCTTACTGAGACAATGGATCTATAGTAATTAAGTTGCCTCATGAGAAACTCACAAAGGACTGAAAGTTTTACAATATGATACTGAAACATCAAATAGATTTGCAATGAACATGATGTGCAAATATGATAAAGTGATATCTAGCTTGCCCCCTTTAGTGAAGCAAAACATAAATGCAGGGGCATCTCCAAGGTTTAAGTGATGACTAGATACAATGATTTCAGAATAAAAGATATCACAATCATGCAAAAGACAATGCTACTTTGGGACAATGCACATTACACTCAGAATGACAATCATGCTCTCAGTAGTTGGTGCTTTTAAAAGAAGGTGGAGACTCTCGAACCGTGGCTTTTGTTGGCAAGGTTGAAAACCCGTAGTCGGAAACAAAGACAAAACATGTACCAGAGCTCTTGGTTTTAAAACAGAGGTAATAATTTATTTTAGATCATGCATGTTTCGTCAACGAATGCTAGCAGACAACTCAATCACTTTTCGAGATGGACAAGTTTCGAGGAACGGCTCCCGAATGAGGACGATCACATTCTCTTAATCTCCTTTGTTTATCACTGCCAAAGTTTTCTGATTTCTCATGAACAAAGCGTGAAGGAGGGTTTGTTTGTTATATTATCTTTTTGAGCCGGGCGCACTCAATGCCAGTTCCTTCTCGTATTATGGGTTTGCACATTATACATGCAATCCCGGCGTGAAGCTTGTCCAACTTAAAAAGGTCATGAATTAACCACTACTTCCTCATGAACTTACAACAGAGGCACAAGATAAGAATGATTTTTCTTTGAATAATTTCGAGATGGCACATGCAAGTCTCCGTTAGGAATGGCAGGTAAATACCATGTAGGAAGGTATGGTGGACTCATTTGGCATAACTGGATTAAAGGATGTGGATGCACAAGCAGTCAGTCCGCTTAGTACAGGCGAAGGTTAGCAAAAGACTGGGAGCGACCAACTAAGAGAGCAATGACGGTCATAATCATGCAGAGCGACAAAGCAACATTGAATCAGGCATGGTAGTTATATCGCTACTCAGAAACAAAAGATCATCAAGGCTTGACAGACTTTCTTTACAGTCTTAAATATGTGTGAGCATACGCCAAGTCAATCAAAATAAATTCTCGAAGGAAGATATTACTAAACCATACCACATCATAGGCAAACAAATCATGTTGGTATTCCAATAACACATTGGGAACCCCCCAGTTATTTGAGACTAACCATAAGAAAACATGAACTACTAAGCGCCATCATGCACGTAGCATCTTTATCATAGACATATCAACCAATGCAACGGAAGCAAACTCTCTTAATAAGGTGAGCATGGTAATTAAAGAGAGTTCAAGCAACCAACTAAACAAAAGCTCTTTGAAAAGATAAGCATGAAAGCCAAGAGCTGAACATGATAGTAGCTATTAAAAGACAAAGCACACACACAGCAAGGATAGACATGAAAATTCTATGTTATGTTCTAGGTAGAAGTGGAGCATGTTTCTCTCCCACATAAAGAAAGCTGAGTTCCGACTCGTTATGAAAAACTAAAGAAAACTAAAAGCAAGACGCTCCAAGCATAGCACATAACACATGAAGTGATTAAAATATAGTGGAACGAAAGACGAACTGATAATGTTGATGGAGAAGGGGATGCACGGGGGCATCCCCAAGCTTAGACGCTTGAGTCTCCTTGAATATTTCTTGGGGGTGCATGGGGGCATCCCCAAGCTTGAGCGCTTGACACTCCTGAATCTTTTTATCATCTTCCCTCGCACACTTGAAAACTCCCTTCATACATAACTCATCATTATCTGATTAGCGAGGTTAGTACCCATAATAAACTAATTGTACCTTGCTGGAAATAAAGATATTCTTGAAGGTCTAATGTTTCTCAAGATTGCCAAAAGGTTTTTGCAAAGAAAAGGCAAGCTCTTGGTTTGCAAAATGAAGGAAAACAAAACAGGACAGAATCTGTGAAAAACAGAACAGCAGGTAGTAATTGATTTGTTCGGGGCACTTCTGCAACTCTAATAAAAAAACTCAGAACAGACACACGAAAGACAATTATATAGAGCACGCTGTCGAAAAAATTCAGACCAAAAAGATGATCTGGTGATTTTATACGAATTTTTCTATCCAAGGACAGAATCTGTTTCCTGGACAGCACCTCACAACTTTTGAACTTTCTAGCAATCAGAGGCTACACTTGGCACAAAATTGAAAAGCAAAGATACAATGATGATGCTACAGTAGTAACAACATCAAGACACAACAAAAGCAAAATAAATTTATTCATGTGGGCTGCCTCCCAAAAGCGCTTTCTTTTATGCCTTTAAGCTAGGCATAATGCATATAGATCAAGCTGTATTAATTGAACCATCATCAAGATCATCAAAAAGCTCTTCAATAATACAACTAGTCTTAAGAGGACTTTCAAATAAAGGCCTCATAGAGATACTTCTAGGTAGAAGACCAAAAGGATAAAACTCAAGGGAAGATTCATTTATAAATTCATCAAAGACAGGTGTTTCTTCCAAAGTCTTTACAGTTTCAACCCCTTTGGCAATAGGTGGATTACTTTTAGAGCGGGAAGCCTTTGGAACGTGAACGAACTTAGGCTCCTTCTTTGCCGGAGTTTCTACCTTTTTGGTTTTGATTGAGGAGAAGGTGGTTCCTAGAGTATCAAAGATATCCTCAATCTTGTCTATCCTAGAAGAGTCCAAGTCATGGAATTTGACGGTCTCCAAAATTTTGAAAATTTTATGCATGGAGCTATCAAGTCTATTCAAATTCCCTTGGACCTTACGATCCAACTCATTTATCTTATTAATGCTTGGCATCTCTAGCTCTATCTTTTCAAGTTTTTTCATAATGTGAGCTAGGGTGATGTCCTCTCGAATGATAACAACAGGGAGATTCCCAACAAGATTTTCAATAATACTAAGGGACTCCCAAACTGGGGCCTCTAGGAAATTCCCATTGATAGCAGTATCTAGAATAAACCTATTCCAAGAAGTAATTCCAACATAAAAATTTCTAAGCAGGATAGTAGTAGGTTGCTTCTTGGTGGCTCTTTTTTGTGAATCATTAATTCTATACCAAGCATCTTTCAAACTTTCCCCACCTCTTTGTTTAAAGGTGAGAACTTATGCCTCGTCAAAGACAAAAGGACCCGACATAATGACAACTAAAGAATGAGATAACTATTTTTGTGATTTTCGATAAAAGATACTAAAGCAGAAACTGAAAGGTAAACTAACAAGACTAAAAGCAAAGGTAAAAGATAGCATGCAACTCCCCTATCTTGAAGAGTGGAGTCCCTGGCAACGGCGCCAGAAAAACTCTTGCTAGGCTTCTCGCCCCTCGTTGGTTACCCCAAGTGGAAGGTGTGAGATGTAGTGTTGCGGAAGTTTTTCCCTTTGGCAAAGATACCAAGGATCGAATCCCCAGAGACTCCTAGGTTCAACAAGAAGGTGTCAACTGCTACGGCGCCAGATATTAGCAATCAACGTGGACCTGCACACAGATACAAATAACTTTGCTCCCAACGAGTACAGAGAGGTTGTCAATCCCTCCGGCCTTGTAGTTCACAAAGGATTAAACGCAAGTGATAGTAGTGATAGATATAATTGCAATAGTAAATAATAGCGAAAAGTAAATAGCGGATGTGATCAATGATGATAATATGGACCGGAGTCTCATGATGTTCACTAGTGATGTCTCTCTCCCAAAAGACGATAAAACAGCTATGTGAGGTAAACGAATTACAGCTGGGCAATTGACAGGACCATGTGCGCAAACCAATGTTGATTACATTGCAAGAAAGGTTGAGGTTCAAAGCATGGGCAGTACGCCAAAGTAAGTAGACCGAAATCCATCAATATCTACTACTAATCATCCACCTTGAGATATCTATCCAGAACATCTCGCTGGTATTAAGTTGCGAGTCCCACCCATAGTGTAAACTCAATGCAATAGACAACTGCATTAAAAGAACTTTGCGTAAAGTAAACAATCCTTGCACCCGCGGGCACAAGCACCGTTGTTTTCCCCCTTGTGGCAACAGCACATCCCCTAGACTCATGTTTCTGTCACTCAAGCTAGTCATCGAGGGGCATGAACCCACAATCAAGCATAACGTTCCCTCTTGGAGTCACTACCTATTACTTGGCCAAAGCAATAAATAACAATGGAGAACATGCAAGAATTACTTACGAACATAAATATAAAAGAGGTAGATCAAATATATTACTCAAGCACAATCTGAACATAATCTCATAATCCATCGGATCCCAGCAAACTCATCATAGCAACAGCATAAGGATTACATATGTGCCTCGATCATGTAGGGCAGCTCACGAGGGCTAATTAGTGAAGCACAAGAACGGGAGGAGAACATCACATACCTACTGGTCATGGACTCATGGTCCAAGGGAGACTACTCACAACTCATCCGGGAGGCGTCCATGGTGGTGGAGAGGCTCCCGGTGGTGATCCTCCCCTCCGGCAGGGTGCCGGGAAGAGTTCTCCTGGTGCTCCCGATCTTGGAAGCGGCGGCGGCGGCGGAACAGAGATGAGATCGCTAAAAGAGTTCCTCCCTCGAGGGTTTCGGGAGACTCTTTAAATATATGCCAAAGGGGGGGCATCGGAGGAGCCTCGGGGGGCCCAGGCGCCCCTGATGGGCCTCGAACCCCTCGTTGGTTACCCCAAGTGGAAGGTGTAAGATGCAGTAAGTAGAAGTGTTTTCCCCTAGCAAAGATGCCAAGTATCGATTCCCCAGAGACTCCTAGGTTCAACAAGTAGGTGTCAATTTCTACGGCGCCAGATTAGTAGCAACCAACGTGGACCTGCACACAGATACAAATAACTTTGCTCCCAACGAGTACAGAGAGGTTGTCAATCTCTCCGGCCTTGTAGTTCACAAAGGATTAAAAGCAATGATAGTAGTGATAGATAGTTTTTGCAATAGTAGGTAAATAACAAAAAGTAAATAGTGGATGTGATCAATGATGGTAATATGGACAGGAGTCTCATGATGTTCACTAGTGATGTCTCTCTCCCAAAAGACGATAAAACAGTTATGTGAGGTAACAAATTACAGCTAGGCAATTGACAGGACCACGAACGCAAACCAATGCTGACTACATTGCAAGAAAGGTTGAGGTTCAAAGCATGGGCGGTACGCCAAAGTAAGTAGACCGAAATCCATCAATATCTACTACTAATCATCCACCTTGAGATATCTATCCAGAACATATCGCTGGTATTAAGTTGCGAGTCCCACCCATAGTGTACACTCAATGCAACAGACAACTGTATTAAAAGAACTTTGCGTAAAGTAAACAATCCTTGCACCCGCGGGGACAAGCACCGTTGTTTTCCCCCTTGTGGCAACAGCACATCCCCTAGACTCATGTTTCTGTCACTCAAGCTAGTCATCGAGGGGCATGAACCCACAATCGAGCATAGCGTTCCCTCTTGGAGTCACTACCTACTACTCAGCCAAAGCAATAAGTAACAACGGAGAACATGCAAGAATTACTTATGAACTAAAATATAAAAGAGGTGAATCAAATATATTACTCAAGATCAATCTGAACATAATCTCATAATCCATCGGTTCCCAGCAAACTCAACATAGCAACAGCATAAGGATTACATAGGTGCCTCGATCATGTAGGGCAGCTCACGAGGACTAATTAGTGAAGCACAAGAACGGGAGGAGAACATCACATAGCTACTGGTCATGGACTCATGGTCCAAGGGAGACTACTCACGAGTCATCCGGGAGGCGTCCATGGTGGTGGAGAAGCTCCCGGTGGTGATCCTCCCCTTCGGCAGGGTGCCGGAAAGAGTTCTCCTGGTGCTCCCGATCTTGGAAGCGGCGGCGGCGGCGGAACAGAGATGGGATCGCGAAAAGAGTTCCTGTTCTGAGGGTTTCGGAGGTCCCTCTAAATATATGCCAAAGGGGGGCACCGGACGGGCTTTGGGGGGCCCAGGCGCCCCCCCGGCGCGGCCCAGGGGGGGCGCTGCTAGGGCGCCTGGAGCCCTGGTGCCCCCCCCCCCCAGGCTTCCCTTCGGACGCAGTGTTGTTTCCGGATCGCTGATTTTTTATATATTTTTTTCTGGATTTTTCTGGGCAGTTCTCGAAACGTGAAAACCTGAAATACAAAAACAGCCGAAAACAGAAACTGGCACTGGGGTGCACTGGATTAGTAAGTTAGTCCAAATATGATCAAAAGTGTATGGAATTGTATGAATATCATAGCAATATCACCCAAAAGTGGCATGGAGCAAGCAGAAATTATAGATACGTTTTGGACGTATCAACATCCCCAAGCTTAATTCCTGCTCGTCCTCGAGTAGGTAAATGATAACAAGAATAATTTCTGTGGTGACATGCTATTAACCATATAGGACTTTCTCATAGTCATATGACAAAAGCTTACTGAGACAATGATTCTAAAGTAATTAGGTTGCCTCAAGAGAAAATCACAAATGACTGAAAGTTTTACAATATGAAACTAAAACATCAAATAGATTTGCAATGAATATGATGTGCAAATATGATAAAGTGATATCTAGCTTGCCCCTTTAGTGATGCAAAACATAAATGCAGGGGCACCTTCAAGGTTTAAGTGATGACTAGATGCAATCATTTCGGAATAAACGATATCACAATCATGCAAAAGACAATGCTACTTTGGGACAATGCACATTACACTCAGAATGACAATCATGCTCTCAGTAGTTGGTGCTTCGACATAAAGGTAAAAGAAAGGTTAAGTGCTAAAGCTTTTTATTTTGAAAACATGGAAGCAATTGTGTCAACGGTAGTAGTACTTCATATGTGTCATGCATAAAACATCCTATAAGTTGCAAGCTTCATGCATCGAATACTAATGGTGCTCGCTCCTTGTCCTAATTAGCTCGGATCCCCATGGGTTATCATTGCATTACATATGTTTCAACCAAGTGTCAGAAAGGGGTACCTCTATGCCACCTGTACAAAGGTCCAAGGAGATAGATCGCATTTGATTTCTCGTTTTTGATAGATCTCAACTTGAGGACATCCATACCGGGACAACATAGAAAATAGATGATGGACTCCTCTTTAATGCATAAGCATATTCTCATGAGAGATTGAGGATTAAGGTCCAAGCTAAAACTTCCACCATGATGCATGGCTTTATTTGGCGGCCCAATGTTCTTCTCTAACAATACGCATATTAATTCAACCCACGGTAAATCACCCTTACTTCAGACAAGACGAACATGCATAGCAACTCACATGATATTCAAAAAAAGTGTGACAGTTGATGGCGTCCCCAGAAACATGGTTACCGCTCAGCAAGCAACTTATAAGAAATAAGATACATAAGCAACATATTCTTTACCACAATAGTTTTTAGGCTACTTTCCCATGAGCTATGTATTGCATGGTTAGTTTGCTTAGTGCAGGTGGAGGTTAGCAAAAGACTGGGAGCGACCAACTAAGAGAGCAATGACGGTCATAATCATGCAGAGCGACAAAGCAATATTGAATCAGGCATGGTGGTTATATCGCTACTTAGAAACAAAAGATCATCAAGGCTTGACAGACTTTCTTTACAGTCTTGAATATGCGTGAGCATACGCCAAGTCAATCAAAATAAATTCTAGAAGGAAGACATTACTAAACCATACCACATCATAGGCAAACAAACCAAGTCGGTACTCCAATAACACATTGGGAACCCCCCAGCTATTTGAGATTAACCAAAAGAAAACCTGAACTACTAAGCACCATCGTGAAAGTAGCATCTTTATCATAGACACATTAACCAATGCAACGGAAGCAAACTCTCTTAATAAGGTGAGCATGGTAATTAAAGAGAGTTCAAGCAGCCAACTAAATAAAAGCTCTTGAAAAGATAAGCATGAATACTAAGAGCAGAATATGATAGTAGCTATTAAAAGACAAAGAACACACACAGCAAAGATAGACATGAAAATTCTATGTTATGTTCTAGGTAGAGGTGAACCATATTTCTCTCCCACATAAAGGAATGCTGGGTTCCGACTCGTTATGAAAAACTAAAAAGAAAACTAAAAGCAAGACGCTCCAAGCATAGCACATAACACATGAAGTGATAAAAATATAGCGAAACGAAAGACGAACTGATAGTGTTGATGGAGAAGGGGATGCACGGGGGCATGCATCCCCAAGCTTAGACGCTTGAGTCTCCTTGAATATTTCTTGGGGGTGCATGGGGGCATCCCCAAGCTTGAGCGCTTGACACTCCTGAATCTTTTTATCATCTTCCCTCGCACATTTGAAAACTCCCTTCATACATAACTCATCATAATCTGATTAGCGAGGTTAGTACCCTTAATAAAATAATTATACCTTGCTTGAAATAAGGATATTCTTGAAGTTCTACTGTTTCTCAAGATTTCCAAAAGGTTTTTGCAAAGAAAAGGAAAATTCTTAATTTGCAAAGTGAAGGTAAGGCAAAACAGGACAGAATCTGTGAAAAACAGAACAGCAGGCAGTAATTGGTCTGTTCGGGATACTTCTGCAACTCAAATCAAAAAGCTCAAAACTGACGCACGAAAGATAATTGTATAGAGAACGCTGTCGAAAAAATTCAGATGAAAAAGATGATCTGGTGATTTTATACGAATTTTTCTATCCAAGGACAGAATCTGTTTCCTGGACAGCACCTCACAACTTTTGAACTTTCTAGCAATCGGAGGCTATACTTGGCACAAATATGAAAAGCAAAGATACAATGATGATGCTACAGCAGTAAACAACATCAAGACACAACAAAAGCAAAAAATTTATTCATGTGGGCTGCCTCCCAAAAGCGCTTTCTTTTATGCCTTTAAGCTAGGCATAATGCATAGATCAAGTTTTATCAAGAGTAAAAGAATAACTAGCCCTTACAACGGACTCAAAAGGTAACTTGATCTTCTTTCGAGGGAAGTGTTCCATCCCTTTCTTGAGAGGAAACTGAAATTTTATATTACCCTCTTTCATGTCAATGACAGCACCAACGGTGCGCAAAAAGGGACGTCCCAAAATAATTGGACATGAAGGATCACATTCAATATCCATAATAGTGAAATCAACGGGCACATAATTATCATTGACAACAATAAGAACATCATTGATCCTCCCCAAAGGTTTCTTTATGGAAGAATCAACGAGACGAACACCAAAAGAACAAGAATCATAAGGTTTCAATTTAAGCATATCATATATCCTTTTGGGCATAACAGAGGTACTAGCACCAACATCACATAATGCATAACAAGAGAAGTCATTCAAATAAATTTTTATCATAGGATCCCAACCATCTTCTAGCTTTCTAGGTATGGAGGCTTCTACTCTAAGTTTCTCCTCCCTAGCTTTGATGAGAGCATTAGTGATATGCTCTGTGAAGGCAAGGTTAAGCGTGCTAGTGCGGGGATCTCTAGACATCTTGTGAAGGAAATCAATAACTTCGGTAAGAGTGCAATTATCAAAATCAAGGTCACGAGCATCAAGTAAAGTAGTAGTGGTGTCCTTAAGGTTCACTTGTTTGGTAGCTTCTATAGTCATAGCATCACCATTGGGACCAGGAGTACATTGGGTGCTAAGAGTGTGAACATCCTCAATAACTTGGATAGTAGCAACAGTGTGGTGGGTAGGAAGGCTCTTAATTCTTTCCTCTTCCTCCCTTTCTCTAGCCCATATTTCTTTTAGCTTAGCCATCATCCTAATATTTTCATTAATTTGTACTTGAGTAGCATTAATAGGGATGACTTCCCTCTCCTTAAGAGGAGAAGTTTCAATTTTTAGCAATTTTACCTCATTGGCTAAGTGGTCTACCTTAAAAGAAAGATCATCTAGTTTATGTAGTTTCTCTTCTACATTTTTATTAAAGGCTTTTTGGGTAGTGATGAAATCTCTAAGCATGATCTCTAGTTCAGTATTGGAGTTCTTGGTACTAGGATAAGCATTGTTGTTCCCATAAGAGTTAGAGGGGAACGGTCTAGAATTGTTACCAAAGTTACTCCTATAAGCATTGTTGTTAAAATTGTTTCTAGAGATAAAGTTCACATCTACTTGTTCTTGAGCAATCAAAGAATTTAAAGGAACATCACGAGGATCAACAGTAGATTGCTTCGAAAGTAGAGACATGATCAAGTCAACTTTTTCATTGAGGGAGGAAATCTCCTCGACAGAGTTTACCTTCCTACCTGTTGGAGCGCGTTCGGTGTGCCATTGGGAATAGTTGGTCATCATCTCATCGAGAAGCTTTGTGGCAGCACCAAGTGTAGTTGACATAAAAGTTCCTCCCGCGGCCGAGTCTAACAAGTTCCACGAGGTAAAGTTCAAGCCTGCATAAAAAGTTTGGATAACCATCCAAGTAGTCAAACCGTGAGTAGGGCAGTTCTTGGTAAGAGATTTCATACGTTCCCAAGCTTGGGCAACGTGTTCATTATCCAATTGTTTAAAATTCATTATGTTACTTCTAAGTTGGATAATTTTAGCAGGTGGATAGTATTTTCCGATAAAAGCATCTTTGCACTTGTCCCATGAATCTATGCTATTTCTAGGCAAAGACTGAAACCAAATTTTAGCTCCTCCTCTCAAGGAGAAAGGAAAAAGCTTAAGCTTAACAATATTACCATCTATTTCTTGGTACTTTTGCATATCACAAAGTTCAACAAAGTTGTTCAAGTGTAAAGTAGCATCATCTCCAGCACCGGAGAATTGTTCTTTCATAACTAAGTTCAGTAAAGCAGGTTTAATTTCATATGAAGGTGCTGAAGTGGCAGGTGTAGTGATAGGTGTGCTGATAAAGTCATCGTTGTTGTGACTAGTGAAGTCACACAACTTGGTGTTCTCGGTGGAACCCATAGTAGCAAGCAAGCAAGATAACTATTTTTTTGATTTTCGATAAAAGGAACTAAAGCAAAAATGAAAGGTAAACTAACAAGACTAAAAAGCAAAGGTAAAAGATAGCATGCAACTCCCCTATCCTGAAGAGTGGAGTCCCCGGCAACGGCACCAGAAAATACTCCTTGATGGGCCTCGAACCCCTCGTTGGTTACCCCAAGTGGAAGGTGTAAGATGCAGTAAGTAGAAGTGTTTTCCCCTAGCAAAGATGCCAAGGATCGATTCCCCAGAGACTCCTAGGTTCAACAAGTAGGTGTCAATTGCTACGGCACCAGATTAGTAGCAACCAACGTGGACCTGCACACAGATACAAATAACTTTGCTCCCAACGAGTACAGAGAGGTTGTCAATCTCTCCGGCCTTGTAGTTCACAAAGGATTAAAAGCAATGATAGTAGTGATAGATAGTTTTTGCAATAGTAGGTAAATAACAAAAAGTAAATAGTGGATGTGATCAATGATGGTAATATGGACCGGAGTCTCATGATGTTCACTAGTGATGTCTCTCTCCCAAAAGACGATAAAACAGCTATGTGAGGTAACAAATTACAGCTGGGCAATTGACAGGACCACGAACGCAAACCAATGCTGACTACATTGCAAGAAAGGTTGAGGTTCAAAGCATGGGCGGTACGCCAAAGTAAGTAGACCGAAATCCATCAATATCTACTACTAATCATCCACCTTGAGATATCTATCCAGAACATCTCGCTGGTATTAAGTTGCGAGTCCCACCCATAGTGTAAACTCAATGCAACAGACAACTGCATTAAAAGAACTTTGCGTAAAGTAAACAATCCTTGCACCCGCGGGCACAAGCACCGTTGTTTTCCCCCTTGTGGCAACAGCACATCCCCTAGACTCATGTTTCTGTCACTCAAGCTAGTCATCGAGGGGCATGAACCCACAATCGAGCATAACGTTCCCTCTTGGAGTCACTACCTACTACTCGGCCAAAGCAATAAGTAACAACGGAGAACATGCAAGAATTACTTATGAACTAAAATATAAAAGAGGTGAATCAAATATATTACTCAAGATCAATCTGAACATAATCTCATAATCCATCGGATACCAGCAAACTCAACATAGCAACAGCATAAGGATTACATAGGTGCCTCGATCATGTAGGGCAGCTCACGAGGACTAATTAGTGAAGCACAAGAACGGGAGGAGAACATCACATAGCTACGGGTCATGGACTCATGGTCCAAGGGAGACTACTCACGAGTCATCCGGGAGGCGTCCATGGTGGTGGAGAAGCTCCCGGTGGTGATCCTCCCCTCCGGCAGGGTGCCGGGAAGAGTTCTCCTGGTGCTCCCGATCTTGGAAGCGGCGGCGGCGGCGGAACAGAGATGGGATCGCGAAAAGAGTTCCTGTTCTGAGGGTTTCGGAGGTCCCTCTAAATATATGCCAAAGGGGGGCACCGGACGGGCTTCGGGGGGCCCAGGCGCCCCCCGGCGCGGCCCAGGGGGGGGCGCCGCCAGGGCGCCTGGAGCCCTGGTGCCCCCCCCCCCCCAGGATGCCCTTCGGACGCAGTGTTGTTTCCGGATCGCTGATTTTTTATATATTTTTTCTGGATTTTTCTGGGCAGTTCTCGAAACGTGAAAACCTGAAATCCAAAAACAGCCGAAAACAGAAACTGGCACTGGGGTGCACTGGATTAGTAAGTTAGTCCAAATATGATCAAAAGTGTATGGAAGTGTATGAATATCATAGCAATATCACCCAAAAGTGGCATGGAGCAAGCAGAAATTATAGATACGTTTTGGACGTATCAGCCCCCCCAGCGCGG
>LR738709.1:11103094-11122070 GCA_902687465.1 Secale cereale
ATACACCCCTTTAGTCCCAGTTGCTGCCACCAACCGGGACTAAAGGTCCCTTTTCAGCAGCCCAAAGGGCGGGAAGGAGGAGCCTTTAGTCCCGGTTGGTGGCAGCAACCGGGACTAAAGGGGTGTATTAGTCCCGGTTTCAACCACCAACCGGGACTAATGCCACCCTTTAGTCCCAGTTGGTGCCACCAACCGGGACGAAATGTTGGGTAACGTAGCATAATTCAAAAAATTTCTACGTCTTCACCAAGATCCAACTATGGATGCATCTAGCAACGAGCAAGTAAGAGTGCATCTACATACCGTTATGTAGATCGCGTGCGGAAGCTTTCAACGAAGCAAGGATGAAGTAGTCGTACTCTTCACGTTCTTCGTCACTGATGATCTAGCGCCGAACGGACGGCACCTCCGCGTTCAACACACGTACGGTGCAGCAACGTCACCTCCTTCTTGATCCAGCAAGGGGGGAGGAGAAGTCGTCAGAGATCCGGCAGCACGACGGCGTGATGACGGATGCAGTGGAGATCGCAGCAGGGCTTCGCCGGGCGCCCTGCGTGGGAGTTGGGAGGTGTGACGGGAGGGGGAGAGGCGCCAGGGCTGAGGTGCGGCTGCCCTCTTCCCCCCCACATATATATAGGGGCCAGGGGGGCGCCTGGACCCCCTGCAGATCCAATCTGCAAGGGGGCGGCGGCCAAGGGGGGGTTCCTTGCCCCCCAAGGCAAGTGGAGCCCCCCTCCCCCTTAGGGTTTGAACCCTAGGCGCATGGGGAGGTGGGCCCCCAAGTGGTGCGCCAGCCCTGAGGGCTGGACACTTCCCCTTGCGGCCTAGGGGCCCCACCGGGATGGGTGGCCCCACCCGGTGGACCCCCGGGGCCCCTCCGGTGGTCCCGGGACGCTCCCGGTGACCCCCGGAGATCACCCGTTGGCCGAAACTGGACTTCCCATATATCAATCTTTACCTCCGGACCATTCCGGAACTCCTCGTGACGTCCGGGATCTCATCCGGGACTCCGAACAACTTTCGGGTTTCCACGTGCATTTATCTCTACGACCCTAGCGTTACCGAACCTTAAGTGTGTAGACCCTACGGGTTCGGGAGACACGTAGACATGACCGAGACCACTCTCCGGTCAATAACCAACAGCGGGATCTGGATACCCATGTTGGTTCCCACGTGTTCCTCGATGTCTTCATCGGATGAACCACCGTGTCAAGGATTCACTCAATCCCGTATGTTATTCCCTTTGTCCATCGGTACGGTACTTGCCCGAGATTCGATCGTCGGTATTCCCAACACCTTGTTCAATCTCGTTATGGCAAGTCTCTTTACTCGATCCGTAATCCATCATCCCGTGACTAACTACTTAGTCACATTGAGCTCATTATGATGATGTCTTACCGAGTGGGCCCAGAGGTACCTCTCCGTCATACGGAGTGACAACATCCCAGTCTCGGTTCGTACCAACTCAACAGACACTTTCGGAGATACCCGATGCGTACCTTTATAGCCACCCAGTTACGTTGTGACGGTTGGCACACCCAAAGTACTCCTACGGTATCCGGGAGTTGTACAACCTCATGGTCTAAGGAATAAATACTTGACACCGAAAAGCTTATGCATTACGAACTATACGATCTCGTGTTATGCTCAAGTTTGGGTCTTGTCCATCACATCATTCTCCTAATGATGTGATCCTGTTATCACCGACATCTCATGTCCATGGTCAGGAAACCGTGACCATTTGTTGATCAACGAGCTGGTAACTAGAGGCCTACCAGGGACTCATTTTGGTCTATGTATTCACACATGTATCGCTATTTCCGTACAATACAAATCAAGCATGAATAACAGACAATTATCATGAACAAGGAGATATAATAATAATGCTTTTATTATTGCCTCTAGGGCATATCTCCAACAGTCTCCCACTTGCACTAGAGTCAATAATCTAGTTACATTGTGATGAATCGAACACCCATAGAGTTCTGGTGTTGATCATGTTTCGCTCGTGAAAGAGGTTTAGTCAACGGGTCTGCGACATTCAGATCCGTATGCACTTTACAAATATCTATGTCTCCATCCTGAACATAATTCCGGATGGAGTTGAAACGGCGCTTGATGTGCTTGGTCTTCTTGTGAAACCTGGGCTCCTTGGTAATAGCAATAGCACCAGTGTTGTCACAGAAGAGAGTCATCGGGCTTGACGCACTTGGAATGACTCCTAGGTCGGTGATGAACTCCTTCATCCAGACTCCTTCCTGCGCTGCTTTAGAAGCAGCTATGTACTCCGCTTCACATGTAGATGCTGCCACCACGCTTTGCTTGCAACTGCACCAGCTGACTGCCCCTCCATTCAAAATATACACGTATCCGGTTTGAGACTTAGAGTCATCCAGATCTGTGTCGAAGCTAGCATCGACGTAACCCTTTACGACGAGCTCTTCGTCACCTCCATAAACGAGAAACATATCCTTAGTCCTTTTCAGGTACTTCAGGATGTTCTTGACCGCTGTCCAGTGTTCCGTACCGGGATCACTTTGGTACCTCCCTACCAAACTTATGGCAAGGTTCACATCAGGTCTGGTACACAGCATGGCATACATGATAGAACCTATTGCCGAGGCATAGGGAATGACACTCATCTTTTCTCTATCTTCTGCCGTGGTCGGCGACTGAGTCTTACTCAATCTCATACCTTGCAAAACAGGCAAGAATCCTTTCTTTGACTGATCCATATTGAACTTCTTCAATATTTTGTCAAGGTATGTACTTTGCGAAAGACCAATGAGGCGTCTCGATCTATCCCTATAGATTTTGATGCCTAATATGTAAGCAGCTTCTCCAAGGTCCTTCATTGAAAAACTTTTATTCAAATAGGCCTTTACATTTTCCAAGAATTCTATATCATTTCCCATCAGCAATATGTCATCCACATATAATATGAGAAATGCTACAGAGCTCCCACTCACTTTCTTGTAAATACAGGCTTCTCCATAAGTCTGTATAAAGCCAAACGCTTTGATCACCTCATCAAAGCGAATATTCCAACTCCGAGATGCTTGCACCAGCCCGTAAATCGAGCGCTGGAGCTTGCATACCTTGTTAGCGTTCTCTGGATCGACAAAACCTTCCGGTTGCATCATATACAACTCTTCCTTGAGGAAGCCATTAAGGAATGCTGTTTTGACGTCCATTTGCCATATCTCATAATCATAGAATGCGGCAATAGCTAACATGATTCTAACTGACTTCAGCATCGCTACGGGAGAGAAAGTCTCGTCGTAGTCAATCCCTTGAACTTGTCGATAACCCTTAGCGACAAGCCGAGCCTTATAGATGGTCACATTACCATCCGCGTCTGTCTTCTTCTTAAATATCCATTTATTTTCTATGGCGTGCCTATCATCAGGCAAGTCCACCAAAGTCCATACTTTGTTTTCATACATGGATTCTATCTCGGATTTCATGGCTCCAAGCCATTTATTGGAATCTGGGCCCGCCATCGCTTCTTCATAGTTCGAAGGTTCACCGTTGTCTAACAACATGATTTCCAGGACAGGGTTGCCGTACCACTCTGGTGCGGAACGTGCCCTTGTGGACCTTCGAAGTTCAGTAGCAACTTGATCTGTTTCTTCATGATCATTATCATTAACTTCCTCCCTTGTCGGTGCAGGCACCTCAGGAACAGTTTCCTATGCTGCGCCACTTTCCGGTGCAGGAGGGGTGACTGTCACCTCATCAAGTTCTACTTTCCTCCCACTCACTTCTTTCGAGAGAAACTCTTTCTCCAGAAAGTATCCATTCTTGGCAACAAAGACTTTGCCTTCAGATCTGTGGTAGAAGGTGTACCCAATAGTTTCCTTTGGGTATCCTATGAAGACGCATTTTTCCGATTTGGGTTCGAGCTTTTCAGGTTGAAGTTTCTTGACATAAGCATCGCAACCCCAAACTTTCAGAAACGACAGCTTCGGTTTCTTGCCAAACCAAAGTTCATATGGAGTCGTCTCAACGGATTTTGACGGAGCCCTATTTAAAGTGAATGCGGCGGTCTATAAAGCATAACCCCAAAAAGATAGCGGTAAATCGGTGAGGGACATCATAGATCGCACCATGTCCAACAGAGTACGATTTCGACATTCGGACACACCGTTACGTTGAGGTGTTCCGGACGGTGTCAATTGTGAAAAAATTCCACAGCTCCTTAGGTGTGTGCCAAATTCATGACTTAAATATTCACCCCCACGATCCGATCGCAAGAACTTTATTTTTCTGTCACGTTGATTCTCAACCTCATTCTGAAATTCCTTGAACTTTTCAAAAGTCTCAGACTTGTGTTTCATCAAATAGATATACCCGTATCTACTCAAGTCATCCATGAGGGTGAGAACATAACGGTAGCCTCCGCGAGCCTCAACACTCATTGGACCGCACACATCGGTATGTATGATTTCCAACAAGTTGGTTGCTCGCTCCATTGTTCCGGAGAACGGAGTCTTGGTCATCTTGCCCAAGAGGCATGGTTCGCACGTGTCAAATGATTCATAATCAAGAGACTCTAGAAGTCCATCCGAATGGAGCTTCTTCATACGTTTGACACCAATATGACCAAGGCGGCAATGCCACAAGTATGTGGGACTATCATTATCAACTTTACATCTTTTGGCATCTACACTAAGAATATGTGTATCACTACGTTCGAGATTCATCAAAAATAAACCATTGACCAGCGGGGCATGACCGTAAAACATATCTCTCAAATAAATAGAACAACCATTATTCTCCGATTTGAAAGAATATCCATCTCGCATAAGACGAGATCCAGAAACAATGTTCATGCTCAAAGCTGGTACTAAATAACAATTATTCAGGTTTAAAACTAATCCCGAGGGTAGATGTAGAGGCAGCGTGCCGACGGTGATCACATCGACCTTGGAACCATTCCCGACGCGCATCGTCACCTCATCCTTCGCCAGTCTCCGTTTATTCCGTAGCTCATGTTTTGAGTTACAAATGTGAGCAACTGCACCGGTATCGAATACCCAGGAGCTACTACGAATGCTGGTAAGGTACACATCAATAATATGTATATCATATATACCTTTGACGTTGCCGGCCTTCTTGTCTGCTAAGTATTTGGGGCAGTTCCGCTTCCAGTGACCCGTTCCCTTGCAATAAAAGCACTATGTCTCAGGCTTGGGTCCATACTTTGGCTTCTTCCCAGCAACAGGCTTGCCAGGCGCGGCAACTCCCTTGCCGTCCTTCTTGAAGTTCTTCTTACCCTTGCCTTTCTTGAACTTAGTGGTTTTATTGACCATCAACACTTGATGTTCTTTCTTGATGTCAACCTCCGCTGATTTCAGCATTGAATACACCTCGGGAATGGACTTCTCCATCCCCTGCATATTGAAGTTCAACACGAAGCTTTTGAAGCTTGGTGGGAGCGACTGGAGGATTCTGTCAACGACCGCTTCATCTGGGAGATTCATTCCCAGCTGAGACAAGCGGTTGTGCAATCCTGAAATCTTGAGGATGTGCTCACTGACAGAACTGTTCTCCTCCATCTTACAGCTGTAGAATGCGTCGGAGACATCATATCTCTCGACTCGGGCATGAGCTTGGAAAACCATTTTCAGCTCTTCGAACATCTCATATGCTCCATGGTGCTCAAAACGCTTTTGGAGCCCCGATTCCAAACTGTAAAGCATGCCGCACTGAACCAGGGAGTAATCATCACTACGCGACTGCCAGACGTTCAAAACGTCTTGGTCAGCATCGGGAGCAGGTGCATCACCTAGCGGTGATTCTAAGACATATGATCTCTTGGCAGCTATGAGGATGATCCTCAGGTTACGGACCCAATCCGTATAGTTGCTACCATCGTCTTTCAGCTTGGTTTTCTCTAGGAACGCGTTGAAGTTGAGGGAAACCTGAGCGTGGGCCATTTGATCTACAAGAGATATTGTAAAGAATTTAGACTAAGTTCATGATAATTAAGTTCATCTTAATCAAATTTTAATGAACTCCCACTCAGAATGACATCTCTCAAGTCATCCAAGTGATACACGATCCGAATCGAGTAGTCTGTATCCGATCATCACGTGAGACGGACTAGTCATCAACGGTGAACATCTTCATGTTGATCGTATCTTCTATACGACTCGTGTTCGACCTTTCGGTCTTCCGTGTTCCGAGGCCATGTCTGTACATGCTAGGCTCGTCAAGTGAACCCTAAGTGTATCGCATGTGTAAATCTGTCTTACACCCGTTGTATGCGAACGTTAGAACCTATCACACCCGATCATCACGTGGTGCTTCGGAGCAACGAGCTTTAGCAACGGTGCACAGTTAGGGGAAACACAATACTTGAAATTTTAGTGAGAGAGCATCTTATTTACTACCGTCGTTCTAAGTAAACAAGATGCAAAAACATGATAAACATCACATGCAATCAATTATAGTGACATGATATGGCCAATATCATCTTGCTCCTTGGATCTCCATCTTCGGGGCACCATGATCATCTTGTCACCGGCTCGACACCATGATCTTCATCATCATGATCTCCATCATCGTGTCTTGAAGAAGTCGTCACGCCAACTATTACTTCTACTACTATAGCTAACGTTTAGCAACGAAGTAAAGTAATTACATGGCGTTATTCAGTGACACGCAGGTCATACAATAATTAAGACAACTCCTATGGCTCATGCCGGTTGTCAAGTTCATCGACATGCAAGTCGTGATTCCTTATTACAAAAACATGATCAATCTCATACATCACATATATCATTCATCACATCTTCGTTCTTGGCCATACCACGTCACAAAACACATGCTGCAAAAACAAGTTAGACGTCCTCTAATTGTTGTTGCAAGTTTTACGTGGCTTCTATAGGATTTCTAGCAAGAACGTTTCTTACCTACGCCAAAACCACAACGTGATTTGTCAACTTCTATTTACCCTTCATAAGGACCCTTTTCATCGAATCCGATCCGACTAAAGTAGGAGAGACAGACACCCACCAGCCACCTTATGCATCTAGTGCATGTCTGTCGGTGGAACCAGTCTCACGTAAGCGTACGTGTAAGGTCGGTCCGGGCCGCTTCATCCCACAATACCGCCGAATCAAGATTGACTAGTAACGTTAAGAAAGTTGAACAAGATCATACGCCCACAACTGCTTTGTGTTCTACTCGTGCAAGATGCTACGCATAAAACCTAGGCTCAGATGCCACTGTTGGGTAACGTAGCATAATTCAAAAAATTTCTACGTCTTCACCAAGATCCAACTATGGATGCATCTAGCAACGAGCAAGTAAGAGTGCATCTACATACCGTTATGTAGATCGCGTGCGGAAGCTTTCAACGAAGCAAGGATGAAGTAGTCGTACTCTTCACGTTCTTCGTCACCGATGATCTAGCGCCGAACGGACGGCACCTCCGCGTTCAACACACGTACGGTGCAGCAACGTCACCTCCTTCTTGATCCAGCAAGGGGGGAGGAGAAGTCGTCAGAGATCCGGTAGCACGACGGCGTGATGACGGATGCAGTGCAGATCGCAGCAGGGCTTCGCCGGGCGCCCTGCGTGGGAGTTGGGAGGTGTGACGGGAGGGGGAGAGGCGCCAGGGCTGAGGTGCGGCTGCCCTCTTCCCCCCCACATATATATAGGGGCCAGGGGGGCGCCTGGACCCCCTGCAGATCCAATCTGCAAGGGGGCGGCGGCCAAGGGGGGTTCCTTGCCCCCCAAGGCAAGTGGAGCCCCCCTCCCCCTTAGGGTTTGAACCCTAGGCGCATGGGGAGGTGGGCCCCCAAGTGGTGCGCCAGCCCTGAGGGCTGGACACTTCCCCTTGCGGCCTAGGGGCCCCACCGGGATGGGTGGCCCCACCCGGTGGACCCCCGGGGCCCCTCCGGTGGTCCCGGGATGCTCCCGGTGACCCCCGGAGATCACCCGTTGGCCGAAACTGGACTTCCCATATATCAATCTTTACCTCCGGACCATTCCGGAACTCCTCGTGACGTCCGGGATCTCATCCGGGACTCCGAACAACTTTTGGGTTTCCACGTGCATTTATCTCTACGACCCTAGCGTTACCGAACCTTAAGTGTGTAGACCCTACGGGTTCGGGAGACACGTAGACATGACCGAGACCACTCTCCGGTCAATAACCAACAGCGGGATCTGGATACCCATGTTGGTTCCCACGTGTTCCTCGATGATCTTCATCGGATGAACCACCGTGTCAAGGATTCACTCAATCCCGTATGTTATTCCCTTTGTCCATCGGTACGGTACTTGCCCGAGATTCGATCGTCGGTATTCCCAACACCTTGTTCAATCTCGTTATGGCAAGTCTCTTTACTCGATCCGTAATCCATCATCCCGTGACTAACTACTTAGTCACATTGAGCTCATTACGATGATGTCTTACCGAGTGGGCCCAGAGGTACCTCTCCGTCATACGGAGTGACAACATCCCAGTCTCGGTTCGTACCAACTCAACAGACACTTTCGGAGATACCCGATGCGTACCTTTATAGCCACCCAGTTACGTTGTGACGGTTGGCACACCCAAAGTACTACTACGGTATCCGGGAGTTGTACAACCTCATGGTCTAAGGAATAAATACTTGACACCGAAAAGCTTATGCATTACGAACTATACGATCTCGTGTTATGCTCAAGTTTGGGTCTTGTCCATCACATCATTCTCCTAATGATGTGATCCCGTTATCACCGACATCTCATGTCCATGGTCAGGAAACCGTGACCATCTGTTGATCAACGAGCTGGTAACTAGAGGCCTACCAGGGACTCATTTTGGTCTATGTATTCACACATGTATCGCTGTTTCCGTACAATACAATTCAAGCATGAATAACAGACAATTATCATGAACAAGGAAATATAATAATAATGCTTTTATTATTGCCTCTAGGGCATATCTCCAACACGAAAGGCCTTGCTGCGGTGCGGTGGGAAGTTTAGTCCCACCTCGCTAGTTGAGAGAGGCCAGGACCAGTTTATAAGCCCCGCTGCCTCTCTCCTCTCGAACTCCTCTAAACTGCAGGCCTAAGGGCATAAACTGACACTGCTTTGCCTGTGGGCTTGCTGGGCTTTCTACGGGCCTGAATCCTGGCCCATGGTTGGGTTTCTAGTCGTATTCAGGCCGTGTGGGCCCAGTAGGTGGCATTTTTTTTATTTTTTTTCTTTGTTGCTTTATTTTTTAGTTTTGTTTCTACTTTCAACAAAATACTTACTGTTGCTATTTTTATTTATTTGTTTTCTTTGTTGCTTTATTTATTTTATTTTGTTTCTACTTAAAAAAAATACTTATTGTTGCTATTTTTTTCAAGTTTTTTTTGTTTTGTTTTCTGCATTATTTATTTTCTTTTGTTTTTTGCTTTATTTTTTAATTCTTTCTGGTAAAACCAATTACAAACTTTCTGTTAGTGCAAGTAGTATTCAAATTTGAATAGTTTAAATTTGAAATTATTTGTTTTCTTTGTTGCTTTATTTATTTTATTTTGTTTCTACTTACAATGAAATACTTATTGTTGCTATTTTTTATTTTTTTGCAAGTTTTTTTTTTGTTTTCTGCATTATTTATTTTCTTTTGTTTTTTGTTTTATTTTTTAATTCTTTCTGGTAAAACCAATTACAAACTTTCTGTTAGTGCAAATTTGAATAGTACAAACGGACAATGGTATCATACTCGTTTGTTACAAAGTTGGCATGGTATCATCATAATAGTTGCGGAAAAAACTCTTCACTTTTTCTTCGCTTGTTTCATTTGCTTATTGCGCCGTAACCATGGATAATCTTCATCATTTATCAGGATGCTTGGGTCAGCCTTGACTTTGAAGGGAGGAATTTCATGAAACTTTTCATAATCTTCAGACATGTCTATCTTGCCCTCCACTCCCAGGATGTCCCTTTTTCCTGAAAGAACTATGTGGCGCTTTGGCTCATCGTATGATGTATTCGCTTCCTTATCTTTTCTTTTTCTCGGTCTGGTAGACATGTCCTTCACATAGATAACCTGTGCCACATCATTGGCTAGGATGAACGGTTCGTCAGTGTATCCAAGATTTTTCAGATCCACTGTTGTCCTTCCGTACTGTGGGTCTACCTGTACCCCACCTCCTGACAGATTGACCCATTTGCACTTAAACAAAGGGACCTTAAAATCATGTCCGTAGTCAAGTTCCCATATGTCCACTATGTAACCATAATATGTGTCCTTTCCCCTCTCGGTTGTTGCATCAAAGCGGACACCGCTGTTTTGGTTGGTGCTCTTTTGATCTTGGACAATCGTGTAAAATGTATTTCCATTTATCTCGTATCCTTTGTAAATCAATACAGTCGAAGATGGTCCCCTGGACAACAAGTACAACTCATCACAAACAGTGTTGTCACCTCTGAGACGTGTTTCCAACCAACTGCTGAAAGTCCTGATGTGTTCACGTGTAATCCAGTCATCGCACTACTCCGGGTGTTTGGAGCGCAGACTGTTCTTGTGTTCATCGACATACGGGGTCAGCAATGTAGAGTTCTGTAGAACTGTGTAGTGTGCTTGAGACAAAGAATATCCGTCCCTGCATATTATTGAGTCCCTTCCAAGCGTGCCTTTTCCAGTCAGTCTCCCCTCGTACCGCGATTTAGGGAGACCTATCTTATTAAGGCCAGGAATGAAGTCAACACAAAACCCGATGACATCCTCTGTTTGATGGCCCATGGAGATGCTTCCTTCTGGCCTGGCGCGGTTACGGACATATTTCTTTAGGACTCCCATGAACCTCTCAAAGGGGAACATATTGTGTAGTAATACGGGCCCCAGAATGACAATCTCGTCGACTAGATGAACTAGGACGTGTGTCATGATATTGAAGAAGGATGGTGGGAACACAAGCTCGAAACTGACAAGACATTGCGCCACATCACTCCTTAGCCTTGGTACGATTTCTGGATCGATCACCTTCTGAGAGATTGCATTGAGGAATGCACATAGCTTCACAATGGCTAATCGGACGTTTTCCGGTAGAAGCCCCCTCAATGCAACCGGAAGCAGTTGCGTCATAATCACATGGCAGTCATGAGACTTTAGGTTCTGGAACTTTTTCTCTGCCATATTTATTATTCCCTTTATATTCGACGAGAAGCCAGTCGGGACCTTCATACTGAGCAGGCATTCAAAGAAGATTTCTTTCTCTTCTTTCGTAAGAGCATAGCTGGCAGGACCTTCATACTGCTTCGGAGGGATGCCGTCTTTTTCGTGCAAACGTTGCAGGTCCTCCCGTGCCTCAGCTGTATCTTTTGTCTTTCCATACACGCCCAAGAAGCCTAGCAGGTTCACGCAAAGGTTCTTCGTCACGTGCATCACGTCGATTGAAGAGCGGACCTCTAGGTCTTTCCAGTAGGGTAGGTCCCAAAATATAGATTTCTTCTTCCACATGGGTGCGTGTCCCTCATCGTCATTCGGAACAGCTAGTGCGCCGGGGCCCTTTCCAAAGATTACGTGTAAATCATTGACCATAGCAAGTACGTGATCACCGGTACGCATGGCGGGCTTCTTCCGATGATCTGCCTCGCCTTTGAAATGCTTGCCTTTCTTTTGACATTGATGGTTGGTCGGAAGAAATCGACGATGGCCCAGGTACACATTCTTCCTGCACTTGTCCAGGTATATACTTTCAGTGTCATCTAAACAGTGCGTGCATGCGTGGTATCCTTTGTTTGTCTGTCCTGAAAGGTTACTGAGAGCGGGTCAATCGTTGATGGTCACGAACAGCAACACCTTTAGGTCAAATTCCTCCTGTTTGTGCTTATCCCACGCACGTACACCGTTTCCATTCCACAGCTGTAAAAGTTCTTCAACTAATGGCCTTAGGTACACATCAATGTCGTTGCCGGGTTGCTTAGGGCCTTGGATGAGAACTGGCATCATAATGAACTTCCGCTTCATGCACATCCAAGGAGGAAGGTTATACATACATAGAGTCACGGGCCAGGTGCTGTGATTGCTGCTCTGCTCCCCGAAAGGATTAATGCCATCCGCGCTTAAAGCAAACCATACGTTCCTTGGGTCCTTTGCAAACTCCTCCCAGTACTTTCTCTCGATTTTTCTCCACTGCGACCCGTCAGCGGGTGCTCTCAACTTCCCGTCTTTCTTACGGTCCTCACTGTGCCATCGCATCAACTTGGCATGCTCTCTGTTTCTAAACAAACGTTTCAACCGTGGTATTATAGGAGCATACCACATCACCTTCGCAGGAACCCTCTTCCTGGCGGGCTCGCCATCAACATCACCAGGGTCATCTCGTCTGATCTTATACCGCAATGCACCGCATACCGGGCATGCGTTCAGATCGTTGTATGCACCGCGGTAGAGGATGCAGTCATTAGGGCATTCATGTATCTTCTGCACCTCCAATCCTTGAGGGCATACGACCTTCTTTGCTGCGTATGTACTGTCGGGCAATTCGTTATCCTTCGGAAGCTTCTTCTTCAATATTTTCAGTAGCTTCTCAAATCCTTTGTCAGCCACAGCATTCTCTGCCTTCCACTGCAGCAATTCCAGTACGGTACCGAGCTTTGTGTTGCCATCTTCGCAATTGGGGTACAACCCTTTTTTGTGATCCTCTAACATGCGATCGAACTTCAGCTTCTCCTTTTGACTTTCGCATTGTGTCCTTGCATCGACAATGACCCGGCGAAGATCATCATTTGGTTCCTCTTGATCTTCAGCAGCTTCACCCGTTGCAGCATCATTGGGCACATCGTCTGGTTCCTCTTGATCTTCACCAGCTCCCCCCATTGCAGCACCACCGTATTCAGAGGGCACATAGTTGTCATCGTACTCTTCTTCTTCGCCGTCTTCCATCATAACCCCTATTTCTCCGTGCCTCGTCCAAACATTATAGTGTGGCATGAAACCCTTGTAAAGCAGGTGGGAGTGAAGGATTTTCCGGTTAGAGTAAGACATCGTATTCACACATTTAGTGCATGGACAACACATAAAACCATTCTGCTTGTTTGCCTCGGCCGCATTTAGAAACTCACGCACGCCCTTAATGTACTCGGAGGTGTGTCTGTCACTGTACATCCATTGCCGGTTCATCTGCGTGCATTTATATATAATTAAGTGTGTCAAAAACCATTACAGAACATCATAAATAGATAATTAAGTGACCAAATGGATAAAAGTTCATCATCACATTAAAACCAAAGTACATACATATATAGTTCTCATCTAACAACATATAGCTCTCCATACACATCGAAACTATGTAAAACATTTCAACGCGAAAACAAATGCTATCATAATCGCAACCAATGTAACAATTGATCCAACGGCATAATGACACCAAGCCTCGGTATGAATGGCATATTTTCTAATCTTTTTAATCTTCAACCGCATTGCATCCATCTTGATCTTGTGATCATCGACGACATCCGCAACATGCAACTCCAATATCATCTTCTCGTCCACAATTTTTTTTATTTTTTCCTTCAAGAATTTGTTTTCTTCTTCAACTAAATTTAACCTCTCGACAATAGGGTCCATCTTGATCTTGTGATCATCGATAACTTCCGCAACATGCAACTCCAATTCCATCTTCTCCTCCTCCATTTTTTCCAATTTTTTCTTTAAC
This sequence comes from Secale cereale, assembly GCA_902687465.1. Lineage (NCBI taxonomy): Eukaryota > Viridiplantae > Streptophyta > Magnoliopsida > Poales > Poaceae > Secale > Secale cereale. Next base: position 11,116,750 of record LR738709.1, read on the forward strand.
GAAATGGTTTCCTCTTCAACTAAATTTAACCTCTCCACAAGAGGGTCGGTTGGAATTTCCGGTTCAACTACCTCCTAGACATAATAAAACATCTATGCATGTCAGGTTGGTCGGCATAACTATCATAAACACTAAAACAAATAGTTATAAATTAAAGATAATATACCACATCCGAATCGTAGACCGGACGAGGGCCCACGTGGGCGGATATCAAAACCATCGCACTATATAATAACAAGCAATAATAAACGTAAGAAAATTAGACAAATATCTATCTAAAGCAATAATAAATGTAAGAAAAGCATGGACATAACAAGAGGCTCACCACGGTGGTGCCGGTGACGAGATCGGCGGGGGCGATCGACGGCGGCGAAGACGGGGACGGGACGTGACGGACCGCTAAACCTAGACAAATCTCGGAGAAAATAGAGCTTCGAGAGGAGAAAAGCTTAACTAGTGTGGCTCGGGCATTCCACCGAACACGTTGTGTGCATAGGAGGTGAGCTAGAGCACCACTAACCCCTCTCCCCCTCGGCCAGAAAAAAAACAAAGCAGTGAGCTCTGCTCTTGAGTGAGGGGGTTTATATAGGCAACTCACTGGTCCCGGTTGGTGCTACAAACCGGGACTAAAGGGGTGCCTTTGGTCCCGGTTCATAACACCAACCGGGACCAATAGTGGTGGGCCAGGAGCAAGAGCCATTGGTCCCGGTTTTTAGCTCCAACCGGGACCAATAGGTCCAGACGAACCGGGACCAATGGCCCACGTGGCCCGGCCGGCCCCCTGGGCTCACGAACCGGGTCCAGTACCCCCATTGGACCCGGTTCTAGATTGAACCGGGGCTAATGGGCTGGACCAATGCCCTGTTTTCTACTAGTGCGACGGAGGCCGCGGCACCCCAGCGACGGATTATGCGCTCCGCCTCGGTGCACTCCTAGACCGCAGATGATGCGCCGGCATCCGCGACAACAGCGAACGTCCGCTGGCGAGCCCGGCGAAGCCTTAGGATGCCACACCCTACATCAACAATCAACACCAGCATCCTTCTTTGTTAACGGCATGCTTATACTCCCTCCATTCCCTTATACAAGGCCACAAACTCAAATTACAAGTACTAAGGTAAAATTTAATGGCTGTTTTGCATGTCCACTTTTCTTTTCGTTAACCGAAATCATTAATACGTCCACATGCATGCAAAAAAGGAATTAGAAGGAAGTGGCACAATGTCATTATGACTACATGCATTCAAGTATTAAAACGGTTGGTAGTACGAGAAAATATCATTAACTTTTGCCTCGATTACAGTTAGTGGCCTTGTATAGATGCAAATTGTATTTTTCATAGTGGCCTTGTATAAGAGAATGAAGGGAGTATAATTAATCTTCTCACTGTTTTCTTCTCTCATTTCATCTCTCTCTTCAGCCCAAGGTGACAGCGTCGACGAGATGGACGGAGGAGGCCAAGGAGGACGCTCCCGCGGCAGCGCGCACGGCGCGTGCGCCCGGGACGGCCAAGAAACCAGAGGCTGGACAAAGGAGATGCATGAGCCCTTGTGGCGAGCGACGGCGCCTCACACACGCGCTCATGTAGAGGAAGCAGCGGCGGCAGCGTGCCGACGGCCGGAGTCAACGCTGGTCGTGTCCGCAAGGCCGCGCCGCGGGCGGTGGCGCACACATGGCCGCTTTATGTGGACTTGTCCAAGCTAGCTCCACGGAAACCATCGTCTGGAGACATCTCATGCATACTCATGGGCATCCACAAAGCTCTTCTTCTTACTTCATGGTTTATCGGTATATATACATATATCTCGTTCTCTCCGTCCCTAATCTTTTATTAGGTGATCGACAAAGAGAAAAGCAGCGAGAAGAGAGAAGCGCCCAGAGAGGACCCGGGGAGGGGGACGCACCGGGAGAGGGACGCCGCAACGCCGCCGCCATTCTCCATCGATCAGGAGATCCATCCATTCACCAACGCACACCTCCAGTATCCAGCAATCGCATCTCATCCATCATCTAACCATGCACCCAAGATTCAGGTACAGTGCGGGCAGTCGCGAGACGACGCACGCATATCGCATCAGGGGAACGAGGGTTCATGCAAGCACACAAGTCCGCCGGCGAGACGTACGGACCGTCCACGCCGACTACATGGAGATGAAGCTGATGTTTCCAGAGGGCAAACTTGCCGTCTAACCTTTTTCTTCTCTCTCTCATTTGCATCAACATGCACCGAGCACGCAGGACCACCACCGGAGCTTGTCTACAAAAGCCCATCATCCTCTAGAGTGTCGCGACATAGGTGTGGTTGGAGCTCGCCAGCGACACAGCCCGAGACCGGCCTCCATGTCCTTGAATACATAGGTCCTCAATGCACAGGTCATGACGCACAGGTCCTTGACGCACAGATTGCAACGAACAAGGCCATGGTGGACAGGTTTATGGCGAAGGAGACACCGGTGTACAGGTTTTGCGTCACACTTTTAGAGGGGACGGCACGGCGGAGCCGGAGCTCGCAGACGGCGCAGCCCGAGACTCGCCTTCCCCATCACGGCGGACATGTCCTTGGTGGAACCAATATCTGCAACGACGTATCTAAGACCGGTTCCTTCACGAGGCACGCGTCCCCAACGAACAGGTCAATGGCGTATAGATCCTTCACCGAACTGGAGTTTGCAATGACGTTGTCTAAGACCGGTCCCTCCTTCGAGAGGTGCACCCACTGTGGCGGACAGGGTCGTGACGTACAGGTCCACGGCGTCGCCGGCGTACAGGTCACCCTTTTGCGTAGCACCAGCCCAACGCGACGGCGGCCTCTACAACGCTACCTTTCCACGACCTCGTGAGGTGGCCCCCTTTGTCTTGGCGGACTGCCAAATACTTGGCATCTATCCAAGATGAGAGGCCAACCACCCCGGCCACTCCAATGTGAGCGCGTGTCAGTTTTTTTACACTGACGCCGGTCTCCCGAAACCATCACTCCCGCAAGGCGTAGCCCCTTGAACACTCCGATGAAGCAACAGGTCGTCGTGAAGTCTGAGCCGACCATGACCCATGCTACCCCAACACCCAACTACTCCAATGCCGCCAAGACCGACGAGGCATCACGGCGAGGGCGGGCGCGGCCACCGCTAAGGCCATGTTACTTGCGGTGCGTGTACCGACGAGGACACGGGCTCTGCCGCCGCCCACACACACCACCATCATCTTGCATGGAGAACGCGCAGCGAAGACGACGAAGACGACCACACGGCTTAATCAGAGGTATGCCATCTACGACACTGCATAACGACGGAGCTGCCGACCTGTAGCCCGACGCCATCTCCACCGTTCCGGCGTACGGCCCGATGACGTTTACATTGCCACATTGGCACGACAACAAGCAAGCTGCCGGCGTGGCGCCATCTCCATTCTTCCAACATCAACCTGCACCATAGTTGATAGCAGTGACACTTCATGCCCAAGAGCTGGGCAGATGATATTCACATACGCCATCTCCATGGAGCCATCGGCGGCAGCGTAGTAGAACAAGGCTCATGATGGCAGCGACGAGGCGCGCGTCCGTGAAGACTACATGTGATGCGCCAAGGCTAAGCATACTGGCATCGGCAACGGACTTGTGCGTGCATGCGTACTAGACCCGGAGCAACACATGCATCTTCCAGGAGAACAAGTGTGCCCACGTACAAGCAAGGAGGAGGAGGCTGACATCAAAGGCCACGTCATCATCTACCTCTACAAGGGAAGATCAAAATCAAGGCATCCATCTTCTTCAATGGCATGCGTACATGCATCATTTTCTCTTTATCTTTTTCTATCTTTCTCATTTCAGTGCATCCGAATCACGATCGAGATGGATGGATAATCAGCGCCTCACCTTGGTGCGAACGAAGAAGACGGAGGAGGAGCTGCTCACCGTCTTCACATCTTCATCAACCTCGCCAGTGTTGTCATGACCAATCCCGGGCTCAATGAGGAAGGCCTCTACATCAACCCGACTCCACCATCTTCACCAACTTCTCTCCCGGCGTGGACGCCGACTAAACCGACACGCCGCCATTCGACTACATCGACACAGTGCATCGGTCACCAACTTCATCAACTCTTCATCTGGCAAGGACGCCGACTCCATCGGCACGCCGCCCTTCTTCTACGCCAACCGTCTACACCGAGTGGAGGTCGTCACCGTAACTACGACGCCCCGAGGTCTACTCGACAAGCTCGTCATCTTCAAGCGACGCCACATGCCACGCGGCGACACTCAAGTCTACTCCAACTTCTACATCAACACCTTTCCCCAACACCGTCCAAGCTCCGACGAGGCGAAGTCACTTCACTGACACGTCTTTCTTTCGATGAAACTACCCATATCTTGCTGGGCACCGACGAGGCGAAGGCAAGCCACCATGTCCGACACCGACGAGGCGGACACCACCAGGCCGGGCACCGACGAGGAGAAAGCCACCCATCTGTCTGAGCTGACGAGGCCAGACATCTTCATCATCGGACATCGACAAGCCGGAGGGATACGGCTAAGCATCGCCAGAGCGACGGACATACCGCTCCACTCTTCTATTCCACCACATCATCACCATCGTCTACACCGAGCATTTGGAGAAGAGGAGACTTGAAGACGACGACCATTGCAGCAGCTTAATCGGAGGTGGTCCGCGACTTCGACTCGCGGACGTAATTAATCGGGAGCTTTTCGAGGCCCCGTGAACCAGAACTTCACAATCGCCCAAGTCATATAGGCCGCGCTAGCAGGCCACGGAGCGCTTATGTAAAGGGATCATGTAATTTGTTTTCTCCCACGAGAGATTAATAAAGTACAAGTTTTCCTATGTTTTCTTTGTGCACTTAGTACACTGGCACACCCGCATAAATATTTCCCCTGACACGTAGAGAGATAATAACACGACAACCAATGTTGTTTTTATTATTTTAATGTCAAACACTACGCATGCCCGATGCTGGCAACACTAGTGCGTGCCTTTGTCTACGATGTGTCCCGGGCTTGGTAAACCCACCGCGACGCGTCGTCAACAACATCTTCTTCCCGGCGCACCACTACTTCGACACCACAGCGCCCATGCTAACTCGGCGCCCCCTTACGCCCGCGGCTCCACGGCGACTTCCTCGACACCGGCTACCCCAACTCGACATCGACCACGGCATTCTTCGCACGGCTACCTCGACCACGGCTCCACCACCTTACGCTCTCGGCTACCTCGACAAACGGTACAAAGGGCTACCGCCTTGTTTGAGCAACCTTGTTGGCTTCCACTTCAATCACGACTTCCGCGATGCAACGACCGTTACGACTG
>LR738709.1:11122186-11140136 GCA_902687465.1 Secale cereale
CGGCTTGCCTTCGGATTCTTCTCCAGTCTCACTGTCTGCGTCGCTACCGTTGTGACTACAGGGGGATGTTGAGTATAATGTTTATTTGGAAAGAAGAGATAGACTAGGATTTGTTCTGGCTTGTCTTGTACTCCAAGTAGATCATTGTACTCCTATATATATGCCCACGACGCTCAAGCAATACAACTACTATTCCACCAAACCTCTCTCTCCCTTCTAACACCACGGTTACCGAGAAATACCGATAATATTAATATTTCGAACGAATTTTATAGTTGAATTTTGAATTCAAATAAGTGAATGAACAAACATTCAAACCAGAGACCTCTCAAGTAGAAACTAGGTTGCTAGCAACAAGTCAGAACCAACTCTCGTGGCATTAAGGAGATCCTACATACCTTACTGTAAGTCGAGCGTTCAAATACAAAAAATTCAAAAAATGGTACTTTTTGCTTTATATGGGGATTTACCGACGTACACGGAAATACATGGTAAGTATGGGAAATTTCAAAATTTCGACTAATAACCAAAACCTTAACTCGTACAACGTATCAGAAAAATGAGATATCAGAGCAACTCCAATGGCGCGACCCATTTCGTCCGCCTGTTACGTCAGCGGGAACAAAAATGGAGGCCCAACGCGTCGACCCAGACCAAAATCCCGTCCGCCTGGCATCCGTGCCGATCCAACACAGCCGGAGCCGACGCGAAAGCGCTCCCCGCCTCCGCCCACTTGGCCGGAGGAGGCGTACTGGTGGACGGGCCAGTACAACGAGTGGGTGAGTGCGCCTCTTGTCCACTACGCCACCACACCGGAGCAGGAGGTTGCCCACCTTTCAAAGATCTAGCATTGTTGGGCTGCGGCAGCTGGGCGGTGGCGCGGTTCGGGCGTGCGGTCGAGGCGGCGGCGGGGCGAAAGTTAGGGTTGAACCTAGGAAACTAATACCATATATGATGTATGAATTGCACGATGTATTTCTCATGTGCAAAGGCACGTATATATGATGTACAAGATGGGCACGACCTCAGCTATATAAAGCAACTACGAGGTGGGCTCAATACACAGATATGCAGAACACATATACTCAACACTTCAAATTGCCGAGAAATGATAAACAGATGAAAAACAGTCGATGAAGATACATTTCCATCAAGGTTAGGCCAGTTCCCCGCCCAGGCTTCAGTTCTGAATCTCCATCGGCGGCGGGCAGAAGCTTCAGTTTCAGCTGGCAGTGCAAATGATATTCCCATCATGCTGAATTCAAAATGGGAAGTACGTACGAGCACCAATGGAAAGATGTAGCGAACAAGGAGCCAGCAAACAAAAATAAAAGTTTGGCTTTTTCTGACAGATAAGCAAGAGAGGCCTGAATTATCAAACTCCTTGGCATGCATTACACAGTGCACTGATAAAATAGTATTCACCAATCAAATTAAACGGTACTGCCCACATTATTACAGATCAGAAATAGTACTGAATAGTATACAGAATTCTCTCACACTCACAAATAATCATAATAAATAGTAGTTCGGCCATATATGTTTGATTCACTCCGAAAATCACAGTGCATAATCAAACAAGCAAAAGGAAAGAAAGAACAAATCTCACACAGCCGTCTGGCTGGCCTGGCAATAGTTTTTCCTTCACTGATTCACCGACCTGTGATTCCTAGCCGACCTTCTCTTCTTTCTTCTCTTTTTTTGCGGGACAATCTCACTAGAATTTTCTTCTGAGGCTAGCAAATGGATGACGAAACATAACAAAAGTTAGTAGCAGATCATCATGACACAGCCCATTTTTCATGATACAAAAAAAAAAAAGAATGCAGAAAACGGGATTACAGTCTTACAGCAAGACAACCAACAGAAACAAGGTTCGTGACTAAATTAGAGGAAACAAAAACATTAGACATGGGGAGTGGCATAGATGTGGAAGAAAAAGAACTATGACCTATATGAGTAATTGTTAGTGAAGAACCGTCACCGACGGTTGCGAGTAGATGTGTTAACCGGATAGAAAGAGGTTAGAGCATCTCCAGCCGCGCCCCCAAGAAGGCCCCCCAGGCAATTTTTCGGCCGCCGGCGCCAAAAAATCGGCCCAGTCGTGCCCCAAGAGCCCAGTTTTCACTGGCTCAGGCCGAAATTGGCGTCGGCGGACCCAACCCGAACCCGGCGTGCTGGGATCGCTCGGGGGCGCCGGGCGAATCGTTTTTGGCGCGAAGAGCCGCGGGCCAGCCACGTCAGCGACTCGACTCTCTTCTCGCCGCTTCGTCGTCCTCATCGCCTCGTTTCCCGCGGCGAATCAATGCCAAAGTTGCGCGCGCTGCCGCGCCGGTCAGCCTCCATCGATGCATCACGGGCGGCGCACTGAAGGCCGAGCGACGCGCGTCCCCTCGGCCGTCACGCCATCACGCCACGCATAACGCGCCGGCCAAGCCTACCACGCGGCGCCTCCGCCTATATTAGCCGACCACCAGCGCGCCGGAGACTCGCACAGATACTCCACCACCGACGCGCCCATTTCTCCCCCCTTCCTCCTCTCGCCGTCTCCAGTTGAGAAGAATGGCCGAGCGCTTTCCAGGCGACGGCGCGGTGGCGAATGGCTTCGGGCGCCGCCATCTTCGCGAGGACGAGGCTCGCCTCCTTTTCGAGGCCGAGTACCCAGTCCCGCCGGATATGCGGGTGCCTGGGGCTTGGAGGATCAGCGACGGCGGCGTGTCGGTGCCACCACCACCCACCGGGGCGGCGCGGCGTGCGGAGATCGCACGTATCCGCGTGTCCCTGCCGCGTACGACGAGGGAGGGGCCCCGGTACGTCCCCGACAGCCCGATATGGGAGCCCTACTTCCGCCGCTGTCACGCCGAGCAGCTCGAGGCAACCAACGACATCATGCCCTCCGGCAGGCTCAACTCCGAGGGCCGGCGCCAGTGGTGGGGCGTGCCCGGCCGCACGTTGGAGGCCGTCCTTGAGTACATCGAGGGCGGCAACACGCTGCGCCTCGAGTACCCCGCTCCCTCGTCCTTCTCACGCCGCCGTGGAAGCTCCTAGACGCCGAGGCGCATGGAGTAGCCCGGGGCATCCTCCTCCTCGTCCGGCCGCTCGTCAGGCTCTCCCTGCCTCCGCCCCGTCAAGCCGGAGCCCCAGGACACGCCCGTCAGCGCGCGTACCCGCAGCTCCGGCGTCCTCTTCGAGCCCAGGCCGGAGCCCGGCCTCCCCACAGAGTACGAGGAGATAGCCCGGCGCGGCTTCTCCGATGAGGACGCCCTGCAGTGGGCGCGGGACGACTACCTCCGCGACGAGATGGTCCGGCAGTGCCGGGCCCTGAAGGAGATCGCCGCCCGCAAACGTGGGCGCGAGGACGAGAACGGCGTCGTGGTCCTCGATAGCGACGATGACGACGCCTCCGGACCGTCCAACCCGCCGCGCCAACCGGGGGAGGGATGATGCAGGGACGGCAACGGCGGAGGCGGGGACGACGATGACGACGACGACCACGACGGCGGCGACTACACGCGGTTCTACCACCTCCTCGGCATGTAGAACTGCAAAGGCAGACGGCGGGCGGCGAGGTAGACGGCGAGGAGCGGCGATGGAGACGGCGGGGCAGCCCGTGCTAGTTTTTCTTTTAAAAAAAAGATATGTTTAAATTTGAACGAACTCGCCGATATTTTGCGTTAAATTTGAACCGTATTTGCGCCGTATTTGACTTTTTCAAAAAAACTTGGGCGCCGCGACTGGTGGGCATCACGCCCCCAGTGCGCGGTTTAGCGCCGGTGCGCCCCATGGGCAATTTTTAGCCCCTCCTAGGAGGCCAACGGCTGAAGATGCTCTTAGGTTACCGGGGTGCGATGACATATGAGCGGTGGCGCTTGTATTCATATACTACCAATTTCTGCCGGCACCGTGTGGTTGCTGCGCTGGACGAGGAGGGGCGGTGGCGGTGTAGAACGAGGACGTGGCCGTAGGATCAAACTGAGCCTGCATACCCGCCCGTGTGTTGGAGCAGTGGGCCGACGCAGCCGGCTGCATGTGTACGTCAGGGGCTGATGTGCCCGCGTACATGTTGCTGAAGAGAGGCGACGCGCTCGGCTGCATCGGCATCTGGCCGAAGCGAGCGGAGGTGTCTGGCTGCATGGGGTTGAAGCGAGCGGACGCGCCCGGCTGTATGTGCTGCATGGGCATGACCGGCATGATGTAGAAACCGTAGATGGAGGAGCCAGGGGAGGCCATAGCAGCGGGCCAGCGGCGGCTATGGCAAGAAAAAGAAAACGGGGGCGGCTAACAAAGCACACGGGCACGTATAAGCTAGCAAGCACCTAGGCACACAGCTGGATGACGCACCTAGGCACACAGCCAGGGGCGAAATTGGGCCTGGGGCAACTGGGGCTATAGCCCCAGGCGTGGCCCAGTTAGAACCTATGTCTTTAGTAGTATTTTTCTGAGAATTCTAGTCTTATGAGGCCCAGCCCCAGGCGTGCAAACCCAGCCAACTCGTCGCATAGACGACGTACAGGCTTCTCGGCCCGTTAGCCTCTCCAACTCCACCTTTGTACAGAAAAAGAATCAATCAGCGATTCAGTTATTATGGACTCATCGGCAGAAATCTCGCCCGATCGAGAAAAAATTACCTCGTTCACATGTGCGCTGCTTCTCTTGCCATCATCAATTTCCTACAGAACGGAGTTGCGCGGCTGCGCATCGTCGGCTCGGCGGCTTAGGGCTGCCTCCTGCTCCATGACGATCGGCTTGGTCGCCTCCTGTTCTACTCCCAACCCCCCTCTACCAAACTAGCTAGACAAGTAATTTGTACTCTATATCATATACTCCATCCGTTCATTTTTATAAGACCTTTTAGACATTTTAGACAACACCTAATACAGTTTAATTTTAGCTGTCCTAAAAGACTTATAAAAATGAAGGGAGTAGTATTTTTTTCCGTTGAGGATACTATATCATCTGTTTGACACTCGATTAGCTTTTTTCCTTGTTCCTTTGTACCGTCAAAATCAATTATTCGATGACATCACCCAATTTTGTTTCATTCTTAACAAAAAGATAAAATCTAATATGAAGATGACTCGGTCAATTTTATTGTGCGAAATTTCGTATGAAGAATTAACCTAATTAATGTATTATAGTGCCTTAATTTTAAACACTCCGTTTCATGCTTACAACTCGAGGTCCTTTTACTATTGCTAGTGAAGAAACGATGGCCTCAGATAAAGCAAGTCTCCATTAGTTTGGTATATCAACATTTGCAATGATGCATTTTCTTATGTTGTTTACATGTTTGATTGAATTTTCTCTCATGGTAATAATAATTCATATTTTCACTCTTAATGTAAATTTGTGGTGCACTTCAAATATGCATTGGTATATGTGGTATTTGGCATTATTTATAGCAGCTTAGTTTTAGCCCTAGGCTTAGAGAAATCATGGCTCCGCCTCTGCACACAGCTGGATGAATTCGGCGATCTGGATGACTAGCAAGCACCCAGACACACAGCTAGATGGATTTGACTAGTGATCTTATTGACTAGCTAGCGATCGGGCTGGCTAGCGAGGAGCGGCGGCTGACAAGGAGTGCGGCGGCGGCGTGAGGAGGATGGCGCGGCGGCGGCAAGGACCTGCGGCGGCGGCGCGAAGAGGATGGTGTGGCGGCGGCAAGGACTGGTGGCGGCGGCGCGAGGAGGATGGCGCAGCGGCGGCAAGGACCTGCCGCTGCGGCTTGAGGAGTGGAAGCTAGGGTTAGGATCGACGTGCTAAACTGATATCATGTTAGATGGGAAAGTAGGGGCTGCATCCATCGGCAATTCATTAATCGTGTGCATGATGCACATATATAGGTACAGGGTGGACCGGCCTCTACTTGTTTACCAAGATGTACAAATATACAGAGAGGAGAGGGAAGATACAACGGTATAAAACTATAAATACAAGACCCTAGTCCTATATATGTACAATGGACAACGTACATTCAACAGCATGCATGGCTCATGACTAACTACAAGCTAATCCAAACTAAACAGAAAACTCCAGCGACAAGATATAATTCTGGTCGACAGAGCCTCCTGCCTCCACCATGGACAACATACCAAACCTCACGCGACAAGCACATATTTTCAGAGCAGCACACAGCATCTACATGATCTATCTATAAATAACTCCAGAAAAGAAGGAAAATATGACATTTGCGAACATGTATCACATGTAACTGCAGCGCCGCCAACGGAGGACCTGATCGATCTGAGTAATCAGCTGGGATGAGGTCCCTCACCCTTCTGCAGTAGCCCAGCGTAAGTAGCATGAGAGCATATCATCAAAGGAGAAAACAGCTTTCATATTGTTTTTTTTTTTGGATAAATAAAAATAAAAATAAAAGAGAAACCACAAGTTAATTACACTGGAGGCCTGTAAAGATGGTTTGTTACCTTGTCGTTTCCTTTGGCCGTCTTTGCGGCGTCGGCCTTTTCCTGATCCGCCTTCTTCCTCCTCAACTTTTCCAGCTTCTCCCTCTCCATCTTCTGCAGAATATATATGCAGTTTGGTTTAGTCCAAACTTTTTTTTTTCCACTTGCTTCAGATGAACCATGGACGTAATACAAATCTTTGTCAACTCTTAGATTCACAACAGCACCTACAAAAACAAAAGCCTAAACCAGCAGTGCAAGACTAGTACAAGTACAACGACGATAGTGTTGAATTGCGGATGAAGTCACGGCCCGCACTGAACTATTTATATTACTAGTAAGCATTCACGTGCAAATGCACGTCTTGATTAATATTACAAACGTATGTGAGAATCAACATACACTGAAAGATATTTTTATTGCGCTAAGAAGTGTGCATGTGCAACACACATCTCGCTAATGTATAAATCTAAAATTTGTTAAAATAATTGCAAATAACTCATATCTAATTATGAAGAAAATAATCATATATTTCTGAATTATTTTCATCTAGCTCATCGGAAAATATTATTCCCTTACTTTGATGTTAGCAAGACACTGGTGCTAATTAAAATATGGTTTTCAGAAGATCCTTTACATAGTGGGGCTTCTGAGAGCTGAAAAACCACAACGGTTAACCATTGAACATACGATTCATAGACAAACATCAAAAGGTTGGCCTTTGATGCTTGATATGCAGGCCACTCTGTCCAGGTAGAAAATCATCCGGAAATGTCAACCTCATTAGTGAAATCCTTAAGAATAAAGATTGCACCACATGACCCATCACATTTTGTGTTGTGCCTATATGGTCACGCTTACAACAGAGCACAGTTTAGCTGCTTGAGCTAAAGGATTGCAAAATCCTGAATATGTTGACAGAAAATATACTAACACATCGAACAGGAGACAAAAGGGGGAAATGAGGGTGACAGACGACAGTTCCAAAGGCATTGGCCAATCTTTATTAAGATAGAAAAGGAGAGTTACAGGAAGCTCCGCCACACGGAGATGGTGTTGCCGACGACTACAAATACAACAAGAGTAGAAATTATACAAGCAGCCCGCAGCTCGGCACATCCTAAAATCCTCTAGAATGGCTTCGAAGACCTCCTGAACAGAGCTAGAGACACCATTAAAGGTCCTCGTGTTCCTCTCCTTCCACAGCCTCCAGTGCACCAGGATCGTCAAAAGTGTCGAAATCCTTCCTCAAAGGCTTTGGGCGCAGCCTTTCTAGCTTTGATCCACCACACCGTGTTAGTGAAACCGCCCCCTGGAATTGGGAAATCAGCATCCGCCCAACCACGCGGTCGGGGATGTCCGGCGAAGTGATCACCTCTGCGATAGCGTCTCAGAGGAGATATTGGGCCAACGCCAGCTGAGAGGCCTTGATGTCTTTGATCCAGTTTCTGTTGTACAGGATGTTGGCCACCGTGCAACGTCTCTTGGGCACAAAAGTGAGCAGTGATGGCGCCAGGTCCGTAATGGCGCCAGGTCCTAGACGGAACGCCCACCCGGCAACCATTTGTCCTCCCAAAAATTGGCCGTTGTCCCGTCACCCAGCTTTATGTAGGAGCAGGCTCTGAAAAGGACGAATGCCGCACTGTCAGGGTCAGCCGGCACCAAATGCCATGGGTGAGGCTCTTGATCTCAGCGAAGCCATTGTCATCGGCAGCGGAGCGCCGTGCCAAAATATCACAGGTTCAGAACTCCAAGTCCATCGTGTTGCGTAGACATGCAAACACGGGACCATGGCAGCAGACAATGTCCGTCGTTAACCTCCACTTCCCTCTTCCAAATAAAACCTCTGCATTTACGGTTGATGATGTTAATAGCCCAGCACAACAGTGGTAACACAACCATCAAATGAAGGGGAAGCGCCATCAGAACCGATTTGAACAACGTTAGGGAGCCCACCGTGAGAGGGAGGCCCAGGTATTTAATTGGGAAGGATTGGAGCTTGCAGAACATGAACCCAGCAACGTCCTAAGCCTGCTCCTCCCTGCAAGTAATGCTCGTGATGGTGCTCTTTTGCAGATTAATATGGAGCCCCGATGCGAAGAATCACCTCTAGGTCTTTGTTGTATGGCTTGAAGAAGATGATTGCGTCGTCGGCAAAACAGATGCACGGGGGACCTGACAGACGACAACTCTTCTTATTTCCTAGCATCCTCCATCACCCCTGCATGCTAAATGAAAATAAAAATAAAACAAATCAATCTCCTACATAAGATCACTAACACAAATAAATGAAAATAGAGTAGATCAAACAAGGAAAAACGATAAATCTGCACCATGATCATGTGGTAACACCGCTAAAAATAACTAATTGACAGAGGAGAAAAACAAACAGCACCATATGGTACGTACCAAATTATCCTGAGAAAATAAATGCATGTCCATCTGCACTTAAAATAAAACTTTACATGGTCAAAATGTAAAACGCTGATGGCTGATTTCAGACTTGACCACCTCAGCTTTTAAGTTCAGAGTTTAGATTTACTGTGTCTGCACTTTAGATAATGTGGCCTTACATCCTAAACTATGGTAGCAAAACTATAATTCGCACTTATGGTAGCAAAAGGCTCAAGTAAAGCGAAAGATAGCATACTATGTTTCTAAAAAAGGCGAAATTAGCATGATATAATAAAGGAAAAAGGAAAAAAATAGCGATAGGAATTATCATATTTCTCCAAAATTGAGTGAAATGGTGCACTGGGATCCATGAATGTTCAGAGCCAAGCGCATTTTCAAAAAGCACTTTTTTTGGTATGCTTTCTAGATCACAACAATGTGTGAATGAATCTAACAAAGTTGAAAGTGTCTTTTCACTAATCGAAGTTGAAGTCCAGTAGACATATTCATCTATGCATATGTATTGTTGACTACCTCAGATTTAACTTTCGGGAAAACTGCATGCACCTCCATCTTGAGTGATTGACACAGTGGATGTTTTGTTTCCTGAAAACCATGAAACCAATGAGAAGTTGAGAACTAAAGTGGATGTTTTATTTTGCTGAAACCAATGAGAATTCGACAAAGTATGCTTGAAACGGAATTGAGATTCAAGTAAAGTAAGACTTTAGTACAAGTGTGAAACTGCATAAGTGATAATCATGTATCATACTCATAAAGGAAACTATAATCTTGCATATTTCAAGGCATATATTCAAATACGTAAGAAAAATTAGCACCATTCCAATTAGTGTAAGCAATGTTGATTCACATTCCATATACATATTCAGGCAGTCAATTAATGTATTTTGAGAGGCAGGGGGAGATAGCTTGCAACTGGAGAAAAGATATGATATGCTCCTAGACAATAAGCATGTCTCAACACCTCCTTACACACATATGTCCACACCCTCAATTTTAATATGGTGTCCCACCCTTGTTGCCGCTTATCCTTCTGTACGCCGATGGTGGCCGCAGTGTCCACCTGATCACAGTGACCTATGCCTAGTCAATTCCAAAGCGATGAGCTCGGCGTGAGGCAGGCAGTGACCATCGACACACTCCTGGGCACGGCTTCAAGTGAAACAGGCATGTAACACAGGGCCGCAGCAAGGCCATCTGGTGCCCACGCTGACTATTAAGGAGTTTCCATGAACCAGTTGCCATTAGCCAGGTGATAATGCGGCTAAATGAATCAAACATATGATCAAGTGATATACGGTATACATAGGTATATGATCTTTTTCCCATTCATGGTTTCTACGGGTTTAATTGCTTCCCCCCTCTTGATTAGTATAGCAAGTCATGATTTAATAGATGCTTTTCGCTCCTACTGTTTTATGAGATTTTGCTCTCTTTTATACACGATCAAATAAATCGACCATCTGATTATACATACCAATATCACAATTTGCATGCCGCTGCATGTATATACAGGTACGGATCAGTAATCATGTCTTTGCTTAGTCCCCTGCAAGTAATCCTATGATCCTCATGATCTCCAAAATTACCTGAGCACATCACCCATGCACCATACAAAAAGTACTAAATTAGATATAAAAATTCGTAAAAAACAAACTTGTGGTTTTTAGTACATATACATGCATATGAAGCCAATGGTGTTCCATAATGCATTGCCATACTCAATGGCTTCTTATGGGCTAAGACTCCACGGGATATAGATACAGAGTTTTAAATGAAAGACAAAAAGGAGCATAAAGCTTTTTCATTGAAGCATTGATACAAACAGTTGTTGAGCAGTCTGCTTGAAACCGAAATTGGATAAAGAAAGGACGACCTTTAGCTTGAGAATAAATTCAGAAGA
This sequence comes from Secale cereale, assembly GCA_902687465.1. Lineage (NCBI taxonomy): Eukaryota > Viridiplantae > Streptophyta > Magnoliopsida > Poales > Poaceae > Secale > Secale cereale. The sequence goes on from LR738709.1 coordinate 11,132,915, forward strand.
AGCAGGAGCATAGATATCCCCACACCGCAAGAGAGATCGCATCGCATCCCCATTCAGTGTCCAGCAACAGTAATAAGAACATATCCCCGTTCTGAACTGGTAGAAGATCTAACTGAAGAAAACTACAGGAACGCTCATGTAATCTGCTCGTCACCTGACGTGCGTGCCGATGTAGGCAGCTCATGTTCAGCTATTACCGCAGCTCCTTGCTTTTCCCGTGTTAGGAAGGGCGATAGGGGCTGCTAGACATGGGCCGGTGGGTTGCGGCGGAGGTGCCGCTCTGCCGTCGGGGGCGTGCTGATGCCCCCCCACCCCCACCACCTGCGGAGCTGCTGCTCGGCCGCCGGCGAGAAGGGGCGGCGGCGGGGCGTGAAGGCGAGACGGGGCGGCGGCGGGGCCGTGAAGGGGCGGCGGCGAGCCGTGAAGGGGCAGGTGGCGGCGGGGCCGAGGAGGGGCGGCGGCGGGGCCGAGGAGGGGCGGCGGCGAGGCGTGAAGGGGCAGGCAGCGGCGGTGCCGAGAAGGGGCGAGCGGCGGCGGGCTGCGTGCGTGAGGCGAGCGGTTGGTGCGAGAGAGGGAGAGGCGTGCGGGCGTGCGGGCGTGAGAGAGGAGCGAGCGGTAGTGGGTACCGTACCGGGTTTTGGTTAGCGAGGGGGTTTCGTTAACAATAATTTTCGTTAACGGATAATTTAAGCCGTTAGATCGTTGATTTAACGGCTACTACGCTGAGTTGGATCTGCCCTCTCTTGCTTTTATAGTGGTAGTAGACTAGGGTGGGTCTGTCAGTGCTTTGAAGCTGGTGCTAGATCCTTCTATTGAAGATGAGAAGGAATGAAAGACAGGCTCTCGAAGTCGCCGAATAAAAGTGAAAGAAAGGGAGAAAGCGGTTTCGAGAAACAACACCTTCTTTTTCCTCCTTTTTTTGGAGGGAACCAATCTCGCGCTTTTTAAAAGGGAACAACGCTGCTTTATTCGTCAACAAAGTTCGTGCGATTGTTACAAGAGAGGAGGGTTTCAGAACCATGGTGCACCCGAACCTACGGTGGGCGTCGTACGATATCTGTTCCTCCGAATTCAAATTTTGGACATTCTTGAAATGACCCTAATTTTTGCCAAGAGGTGAGCATGCCCATGGTAGGCATCCATGCCAAGTTTGAGAAAAACTATATTTAAAATCATAATTTAAACAGGTACTTAATAACTGTTATTTTTATTTTTTTTAACATAACTAAAAAAATACGAAATGATGAATTGAAAATAGTAAATGCTCTTTTTTAAAAGCACTTAATTAATGAAGGAAAAAAGGCTTTCAAATCATAATTTAAAACAGTTACTTAAAAATGATATTTTGGTATTCAAAACAATATTACAAATTTTTTAACATGTTTCAAAAAGAATAATAAGGATCAAAAAGGAGAAGTGAATTAGCAAAACAAAGAGAAGAAAAACAAAAAATGAAAGATAAAAAATGCACAGGCCTCGGCCTAACTAGGCGACCGCATCGCTCCAACCGGGCGCCTGTTGGGCCGCCCAAGCACTCGAGGATTTCAAGAATGTTCATCGATTCAAAAAATGTCACCATTTTCAAGATTTGTTCACAAATTCCAAAAATGTCATTTTTTTAAAAAAATTGTTCACAAATTCAATAACTATTTTGGGAATTTTAAATAATGCTCGCGCTTTCAAAATTTGTTCAGAATTTGGAAAATGTTTCTGTTTACAAAAAACTTCTACGAAAACACAAAAAATGTTCGGGGAAACTCAAAATAAAATTGCTTTCTAATTTTTTTTTTGTGTTTTTATGATTATTTTTTAAATTCTAATTTTTTTAGTGTTTAAAAATGTTCAAAAAACGTTCTTGTTCAAAATTTGTTCACTCTCTTAATGAAATCGTGTTTTGACATTCTGAGCAATTGTGCTAGACAAGATTCGTTTTTGAAATTTCTGTACAATTCTTTAAAATGTGCATATTTGTATTTTTTGAACAAACTTTTAAAAAGTGAACATTTATCTTTTGCAATTTTGTACAAATATTTTAAAGCACAAGAATTTTTTGAAAAAAAAATAGAAACAAAAAAATAAAAATAAAATAAAAGACCGGCATTTTTACGCTCAAGTGAGTCAAGCTCTAGTATTATATAACAAAGCCAGCACTAGCTCAGTGGCCTGCAACTCCGGTTAGCAACCAGCAGACCTGAGATTGATCCCTCCGTCCCTTTTAATTCTCTATTACTTTTAATAAAGTGTGCCTTCAGCGAGAGCTCCTTCCACATACGGCATATACGTTTTGAGGGCTCGTTTTGGACGCGCGCGTGCGTCCAATAGGGGCATGTTTGGTTGCCTGTGTGGCACCTGGCCCGCATCCGTCATGCAAAATCTGCTGTGTTTGGTGGCCTGTGCGGCCTCCTCAGCCTGGCCCAACCAATGCAAAAGAAGGCCTCCCAGCCAGGCTGAGGGGCACGTAGGAATCCATCGTATCCCCGAGCCAGGCTCGCTCCGGCATCCCGCAACTCCCATCTCGTGTCTCTTTTTTCTTCCTCCTCTCTCTTCCCCAGCAGATTGGAGCGAGCACCTAACCCATCGCCGCCGCCGCCGCCGTCTACCACCACCGGTCCGGGCTCCCTCGTCCGCCACCAGTTCGAGCTCCCTAGCCGGCGCTCCTCCACGCACACGGTGGGGGCTCGCCACCCCGCCTCGTGCACCACCCGTCCAATCTCCCTCGCCGGTTATCCTCCATGCCCACGCCGGGGGCCATGCCGTTCGCCATCGATCGATGCACGCTCGAGCCGCAACGGGCGCCACGTTTCTCCCCATCACCTACCCCCCTCTCAAACCGCGGCACCGCTCCCAATCTTTCCGGCAAGTTGTAGTCGAATCTCGCCGTCGGCATCTCCTCCCGGTTGCCCATCTGCGCTCAGGCAACTGGTCGCCCTCCACCTCTTCGGTTGATTGGTCTCGGCCACTGCCTTCTACCCATCTATGTGGAATGGTCTAGATTGGTGAAAATGGTTTCATTGATTTGAGATTTTCTTTTTTGGATAAATATAAATAAAATTGAAACCTGAGGTTCAGATTTCAGTTCATCCTTGTTTTACATGTTACACGAAATTATCCAGATCCAATTGAAATTGAAAGATAAAAATTCATAGAAATAAGCTCAAATGCAGTCTACCAAACAACATCTGTTGTATGTAGCATCTCTCATGCAACAGTATCATACAGTTCACCAAACACACATCTAAGCCAATACTAGTAGAACGCCCGTGCGTTGCTACGGGCTATCCGTCATGTTATTTCCAACACACAGGATGATGCCCACCTCATCTTCGCTATGGTCCCCTCTCTTCTTTACACCGTACTTGCTCATGGACCGCCAAGGAGGAGTCCCACGCCAATTGCCCCGCTCTCTGCCCTGATCATCCCTCATGTTCACACCAATCCGCCACCGCCATCAAGGGGATGAGCCATGCGCCGCCCATGATGGCATTGCCACGTTGTCACATATAGTTGAATGTTGCGCATTACCACGAGACAAAAATATTATTATGCCCGTTGTTCAACATGCAACTGATACACCACTGTTTATTATTAACTTTTGAAGCAACCAACCGATGCATTTATCCTTCTATCCTAACCAAAAAATTGTACAACTTGGTGGAAATATATGAATCCCTCACTTGTGCAATCTGTTGCAAAGTAATCTCTAATGAAATGAAATTTGCCACATTTTCTAAAGTAGAGAAATTATTCTGCTCAGACACCTGCTAACCACATCCCGCTCACTCTTAACCTTCACTCTTATCATAAAATCCACCAACTCGTATTCCAAGTGAGATAGTAATCGACATAGTCTGGAAGGCCAGCAGTATGGGACAAGGGCAACAACTGCCTTCCTATCTTAGTTCTAGTACCACATGGTTGTATACTTGACTCGTCCTTTTTCTCACGCTATATCACGACAGCTCTACATTCATGCTTTGCCACGAAAAAAAGAAGCTATGAATGGGAATGTTGGTCGAAAGCATGAAAAATCTTAATGTTTCTCTTCTCTTCCATCCCTTGCGTGCACATACAAATTTATGTATCCGTCAGAGAAGAGCGAAAAAAAGATTGCACTCATTTTAAATCACCTATATCAAAAACTACTTTTAGGTCACCAAATTTACAAATTTTATGCTCCAATAAGCCAAATGAAAGAGATGGCATATCATGTGGAATCTTGAGTTCCCTTCAACAAAAGTTAGAGCCATGAGCTAAATAGGAGAACCCAAAGAGATAACATTAAAATGGTCTGAGGTGCCAAGGAAACCATCTGAAACCGAATAAACAAAAATCTAGCTGAAATATAGATACTTGATTAATATTGCATGGATCCAACAATCAAGAAAATATAATAAACATGAGAAAATTTAAGACTTAGTTTGGCAGTGAAGTACTAATAAAGTTCAAGTATTGGAAAACCATAATATTCTAAAGCCAAACACCTCAAAGTATTTAATACTTCAATGGTGTTGAAAACCAAAGTATTCTTGGAATGCTGCTCCAAAGATACAGAGCTCCCAAACGGGGCCTAGGGCTGACGCCCAATGAAAGAATCAGGTTTTGTGAGCCTCACATGACAACTTAAGCTTATTTTTGCTATTCTAATATCTGGTTAATGCAAACTTTAAATGTCACTTGACCAAGAAAGGGAAGTTCAAAAACCAGTAGAATGCCCGCACATTGCCACGGGCCTTTGATTTGTGTTTTCGACGGCACCTATGAATATAATGCATATCTGTCTATCGCTCCCTCCCCTTCTCTCTCCCACCCTCTCTATTCGCCATCTACCTCCCATAAGCACCGCATCATCCTGCGTGAAAATAAATCCATTAGAACGGTCCAAGTGGTAAGGTTTGACTTAAATAATAAACGTAAAAATCTTGTTGCAATTTGGTTAGGTAATTTTGGCATTATTCCTACACATTCACATTCATGGTTAAGTTGCAAAATCCAAATAAGAAATTGAAAGTCCTACCCTTCTGTATGTTACACGTCGTTATTTTTAACACCATAGATGAAAGAATAGTTGTGTCGTTGTTGCAGTAACAATACACGTAAAATGAGTCAAGAAAATATGAATCACTCCATGAATTTATGCAGCAATGCAAATACTATCATATTAAGGATAATACCATGAATTTCTACAGTAATAGCCGAAAACTAAGATCAGCTCCTTACAATTTATCCTAGCTAGCATTTTGACCACTAACTTAAAATGCAACAGCATTGTTGATGCCCACCGCTTCACCAGGGGACTAATTACCTAAAAAACAATGCGACCTCCATATAGATCATTTCAAACTATAATGAATTCACCTAATTATCAATGAAAAACATACATTGTTATGTACAAAAATGTCAATAAAAATATGAACTTCCTATGGAACATCCAAAGATGGAAAAGAAAATCAGTGCTCATGCATTAATGATGTCAATGATGTGCACATTTACCTGATACAGAAGCAGGATGTCTTGCATGACATCTTGCAAGACATGAGCGCACCTTCATATCACTTCATACATAATTATATCAGAGCTACATCCAACCTGATTTTGCAAGTTCAACGCGATGATTTGTAGAACAAACTATATATGTAGTCAACACGTAACATAACCGCGACCTCGTAAGGGTTAAGTTTTTCATATAGTGATCTATGTAAGATATATATGAGAGATAACAACGGCAATGTAATATATCTTATAACCTTTGATTGAATAAGATTCTCACAAACACAAGCCATATATAAATACCAAAATGACTGAACAGGAAAATAGAGCATATAAATATGAAACAATAGTGCAAGAGCCAAACTTGAGAGCTTGCAGCAGCTGCACAGTGGAGCAGACATACAAATTCAACGGATAAATTTTAAAGAAACATGGCAAACCTTTAAAACAAACTAAATTTACAGGATAATAGTTCCAGAAATAAAGTAAAACACTATAAAATTGTGTCAGATAATTGTCCAACCATTTGAATTAAGTTAGTAACTGATATTGTCCAATCAGCCGCAAAATTAGTTGGAAATAACAATGAAGATTTGAAAATTTAACTGCATCACTGGTGAAGCAGCGACGGACGGAGCCAATGATGCGCCGAAGCACTCCTGCCCAGCGGCGGGGTCGTCGGCGTCGGCGAAGCGGCGACCGACGCATGGGGGCCGTCGTCGAAGTAGTGATGGACGGAGCCGATGATTCACCGGAGCACTCCTCCTGTCCGGCAGTGGGGTCGTCGGCGAAGCGACGACAGACGCGTGGGGGTCGTCCGCGAAGCAGTGACGGAAGGAGCCAATGAGGTGCCGAAGCACTCCTCCTGCCCGACAGCGGGGTCGTCGGTGCAGCGGCGACAGACACGTGGGGGTCATCGGCGAAGCGGCGACGAACGGAGCCCAGGAGGTGCATCGCCTCGACGCGCATGGTGGGTTCTGGAAGCGATCGAGCAGGGCCGTGAGGGCGTTGTGCGCCTCGTCGCCAGCTTCTAGGTTGGAGGGAAGAGAGAGGGGCAAGGCGGCAGGAGACGGGCTGGTCAAGGAGCTCCACGGCGGCGACACAACACAAGGAACCCTAGCGCAAGATTGTTAATCGGGAAGAGAAGCGGCTGGCTCGCTAGGTGCGGAGCTTTTTTTCTCTCTTATATTGATTATTGATTGGTTCTTAGAAAAGGCAAACGTCAATGCATTAGGAAAATTAGGATTTGGAATTGATGGTCATAAAACTAAACTTTATTAATTGGTAACGTGTTATCGGTTCCTGCCCGTTTATAACGTGTCTAGTTAGGAAACTTTGGGAAAATGAGGAAAGTTTTTATTGCGTTAGAATGAATTGATTGTGTCTGGTTACCTTAAGTTAATTGATTGCATTTGGAAATAATTGATTGTCATGCATTAATGCGTTTGGAAAGAATTGATTGTCAATGCATTAGGAAAATTAGGATTTGGAACAGATGGTCATAAAACTAAACTTTATTAATTGGTAACGTGTTATCGGTTCCTGCCCATTTATAACGTGTCTAGTTAGGAAACTTTGGGAAAATTAGGAAAGTTTTTATTGCGTTATGAATGAATTGATTGTGTCTGGTTACCTTAAGTTAACTGATTGCGTTTGGAAAGAATTGATTGTCATGCATGATTGCGTTTGGAAAGAATTGATTGTCATGCATGAATCGGGGACGTAAGGGGGGAAA
>LR738709.1:11148871-11170813 GCA_902687465.1 Secale cereale
GGGCAAGGCGGGGAGGCGGTTTGCTTTGTTGGCTTGCCACGTGGGATGGTGGGGCCGTGGGGAGAGGAGGGGATTGCCATTCCCCATTTTTTTTCATAGGTTAGTTAGATTTTGACTAGTAAACGTGCACGTGCAATGCACGTATAATCATAGAAAGAAATCCTCAGTTATCATAGTTAGGAAATAATTATTTCAAATCTTAATTTGTATGAAATTATCCTTTTGCAGATATAATTTTGAAATGGACTAAAGAAGAACACGTTACATACAATAGTACATTAGTCAATTTTGTCCCATAGATTGACACTTAAGTAATACTCATAGACAATATTTTGGTCTTCAACTGTGGATCCATATATAACAAAATGTGAAAGTAAGTTAGACTTTGAGCATATTTCATCTATTATCATAACTCCGTCCTTTATGGAAACGACAAACCATGTTTATTTAACTTCTGTATTTAACCATTATTTCTCCTTATATCTTAAGTCTAATCATATTGATGCTACGCACCTTCAGTGTAAACCACTAAATCAGAAACCGTAGAAGCATTAATAAATTGGGCACACAATTAACCTCACAAAGATGCATCACAAATTAAAACATTTTATATTTTAATCTTAATCCAAGACGAACAACAAGGCATAGCCCAAGAATATCCCAAGTTTACAAGTCTTGATTTCTTATAACATCATCATTGAATTCCAAGTCGAGTAAAATGGTGACTATTTATTTCTAAAACGTGTCATGTGAGCATAGTCAAGTAGTAATAAGACTTTTTTGAAATACTGACACGCCACAAAATAATAAGTATCATAATATGTACAAAATATACATGTTCCGGATTGTCGGACACAATATCTCTTATGAAGCACTCCATGAAATTTAACATCCATCCAGAGACCACAAGATGACCTACAAGATTACAATTTTTTTATATGTTCAATAACAAATATCAATAAAGATCTCAATAGTTGTATAAAACTATCAAAATGATTATGACAGGACATTTTTCTAAATCCTTGTGACATATAAAAACATAGCACCCACACAGTCAAATCAGACACGCCGAATTTTTTTTGAACAACATCTGATGCTAATCTTTATCTTCTCTAATAATAAAGGACGGATGCTTTCATAGTTCTTCATAAGTCGTGGCCCCCTCAAGGAAAAAACACATTATAAGAACGCTTCGTTCAACACCTCGTAGTCGCTAAAAGACCAGGAAAGTGTCCCACGAGAAAACTTATTGTATAGCCTTTAGAGAAAAACTGACGAGGAGAAAAATGATGAAACGTATCCTGTTTGGATTCTGTCACATATATAACTCGGAATCCCTAAAAGAACATATATAACTCGGAAACCAATCCTTACGATATATAAGCAATCCCCATGATTTTCTCATAAATATCCTCGATTTCCTCTTCACATCGAACCACGCGAACAGAATCCAGTCGAATCCAAATAAATTGAAGAACGTCGAGATCCACTGTCGAGATCCGCCTGGTGCAGCGAGCTGCTGGACGTTGATTGCTCCACAATGCCGGCCGGAGACGCATCCTCGCGGGCGCCTACCTGAGACTCGCTGGCGGCATGTTTGGCGAGGACACCGAGCTGCTCCTGCAGCTGGGCCTCTCCTGCTGCGGTGGCGTTGGACGCGTCCTCGAGGCCGTTGACCCGAGGCTTGCTGCCCGCGAGTTCAAGGAGGGTGACGCTCCTGCTACTGGGCCAACCCCAGATCGAAGGAACTGCGTTGGCAGCCGCCTGAGGCCCAGCAGGTTTGACTCCATGAGATTTTCGCACGAAGAACACGCACGGCGCGCAAACACCAGCTGAAGAAAAATCGGCATGAGCAGCACGCATGATGGGCAACCACCATCGGAAGAAAAAGCGGAACCCGTATGTTCGTATTTGTGTAATTTTTCTTGCTGTTGATGACTTAGACGAGCGAGTCCTGAAAGTTTTTATGTGCGCTATGGGCAATGGCGTGCTTGAATTTGGACATGAACTCCTCCTAGTAGGCCGTCTGTTGCTGTTCATGTCCACGTACGACCACTGCTCCACGACCTCCGTCTCCGCACCGGCCCCAAGTGGCTCCATGGCGCTGGTGCAGCATGGCTTTGGGAAGCTGGTTTTTTTTAGGTTTTTTTGTTTTTTCAACTTTGCTTTACTTTTTTTTATGTTTATGTCTCTTTTTTATTTTTGTTTTGTTTTTATTTTCATTTATTTCACTTTTCTTCCTTATTAGGATTTTTCCTTTTGCTTTTTTTCATTACTGTTCCCAAAAAAAATGTCAAGCTTTTCCAAATTTGACATTTTTTCGCTAATTCGTTGATTTGTTTTTCAAATTCATGAACTTTTTAAATATGTGATTTTTAACCAAAATTGGTCAACATTTATTTTGCATGCCACCAAGTTGTGACTATCTGAGATTTTTTTTCTTTCAAATCCATAAAATATTTGCTAAGGCGTGAACATTATTCAAAAAAATGATTTTTTTTTAAATCCATGAATATTTTTTCAAATTAGTGAATTTTTTCAAATCCACGAACATTTTAAAGTTCAAGAAGACATTTCAATTGCATGAACTTCTTCAACTGTGTTTTTTTTTACTAATCCATGAACATTTCTTAGTTCAAGAAGACATTTCAATTGCATGACCTTCTTCAACTGTGTGAATTTTTTACAAATCCATGAACATTTTCCTCTAATGTGTGGACTTCTCTAAATTTCCCGATTTTTTTCCAAATTTCACGAACCTTTTTTCAATTTATGATTTGTTTTTCAAAATTTTGAACTTTTTTGAAACTCAATTTATTTTTGTACGCCGCGAACTTTTGTCAATTTGATGAACTTTCTTTTTGAAATGGCGAACTTTTTTAGTTCTTTTGATTTATATTTTGTTAGCCTTTTTAATTATTAAGATGATAGTGGTCGCTGGTCAACCGGTGGACTACTTGAACCAAGCGGCCACTCGAACATGAAAGCGAGCTGGGAGTGGGCAAGCGAGTGAGCCAAGTAGCCTATTTTTTTGTTTTGAGGGGTAAAACACTCCGCTTTATGCAAAAATAACGAAACGTTCGATACAGATAAAATCGGGAGGGTTAAGCAGCCAAAGATGGCGACCAATATCTAAGGTTCAGGACGCTCTAGCCAGGTCATGATCCTCCCAGTTCGTCTCCCTCTTCTCGTGCTTAAAGAACACAGCTTCAAAGTCCTCGAAGTTCTTCCTTATGTCCAGTATCATAGTAGAGCTCACTCCCATATGACGGACAATTAGTTGCAAGATTGACCCAGCTTTGTTTTATTTTAAATCAGCTAATTGATGTACCTTCGAGCAAAACCTTGACCGCAAAAAGTTGCCCGTTCACTTTTTCAGAAAAGGGAAAAGTTAACAAAAAAGTTCAATTTTTCAAAAATAGTTATTGAAATTTGATTTTTTTTTGAAAAAAGCCCAAGAGTTTGAAATTTCATAATTATAGAAAATTTAAAACAAATCATGAATTTGAAAACAAAAGCAAACATTTTAAAAATCATAATTTAAAATAGGTGCATGAATTTGAGAAGAAGTTCATGAATTTCAAAAGGTTCACAAAACATGAAAAAATGCAAATTTTGAAAGCACATGAATTTGATTAAAATAATAAAATAAAGAAAGAATATAAAGAAAAATTAAAGATGGATTTTTTTTTTTAAAAAAAAGAGAAAATCGGTACACTGGAGCTGGGGAAAAACCCGAAGGAAACTCGCCCAGAAAAACCATCAAACAATCATGGGAAGGGTGCAAAAACCAGTGAAAAAAAGGCCTACATCGGCCGGCCCATTTTGATATACAACGCTGTGGAGTTGTCTGCGCCGGTTTACAGAAATAGGAGTTTGGGAGTTGTGACCTGCATGCATGAAGTGGGCCAGGGCCGAATTATATGTGTTGCCACCAAACACAGTCGGAAGTTGTTGGTCTAAAAAGAAGAGTCCGATGTTATATCTTCAATTCCACCCAGTGGCGGAGCCACAGGGGGGGCGAGCGGGGGCCAGACCCCCCCTATCGATCGGCCCCCCTCGATGATACTCAGCGGGGACTACGCTGGATTGGCAGGATGATTTGCTGCCTAGTTTGACGTCTATTTCAATTATCTGGCCATTAGCAAACACGTAGGCCTGCCTGACACCTCTACGTACGTATTCTTGAATAGCCCAAGCCCACAATTAATAGCCCACAGACCACGTATATAATCAGTTTTGATCTGCTAGTTAGGCCCCGAAAATTACATATCGATTGGACCAGTACACATCGGTTTGCCATCTGTTTGCGCAACTTCATCTCGATCGTTTCCGTCGCCGCCGCCGCCGTCGCTGATCCAGGCTTAATCGAGCGGCAGATCAGCATCAGTGGCCTGATTCCTTGCGCCGCTATAAGTCTACCGCATGCTGATCTACTAATTGTCAAACTTCTCCGCCTTTCGGCTCTCACGACACGGCTCGTGGGTTTGTCTAATCTCAACCTAAGGTATGCTACATATATAGATATATTATTTTACATTTAGAGTATACAAACTACTTTCTCCGTTTCAAATTATTTGTCCTACATATATTAGATATATTATTCTACATATGGCTGTATCTAGACACGTTTACTATTATAAATACATATGTATCTAGATAATTTAAGACAAGTAATTTGAGATGAACGTTGTATTAGTTAGATTTAACTACAAACTGTATACCTGTTTTTGTCAAAGTTTTAAATAGCCGGCTATAGCCTAGCTATAGCGGTTTGAGCAGGTGTCGCTGTGTGACATAGCCCGCTAAACTTGCGAATTTGCCGGCTATAGCGGACTATAGTCTCGCTATAGCTGATTTGAAGGGCCGCCGCTATTTGCCATAGCCCTCTATTTAAAACACAGGTTTTGGTACTAACTAGAAGTCTAGAATTGCATAAAGCATCAAGAAGAAGAGACCACCGATAACTAACAATTGAAGCCATTTTTTTAACCACCCCGTCTACTGATGAGAATGCAGAGCGACATGTATATATTTAGGAGTGAAATCACTACAAAGTTTGATGCTTGACGGTTTGACGGGCTGTTGTGCGTAGACATACATCTATCTAAGCTAATAAAAATGTCTCTATTTCAATGTAATTGCAAGAAAAAATCGACTTTGTTTGTTTGATATCGATGCTATTTTTAAGAATCAATAATACTATGGTCCTGCATTTCTTGCACATGCATTGTCCTCTCTTCGCCCCCCCTATGTTCAAATCCTGGCTCCGCCCCTGATATTTCCACCCAGGTACAGTACGACGACCTAACTAGAAATTTCTCCAGAAAAAACACACACCCATATCATCCCTAGTTGATGAATACTTTGAATAGGCTAACTAGATAATGCAATTTTGAACAACTCGAGACCTCTAGCCAGAAATTAGACTTTAAAATCTATGTACAACTCATCTTGGTTGTGATGAGGTCTTGCTCTTTCATCCATTGTTTGAGAGGTAGTACTCCCTCCGTCCCAAAATTCTTGTCTTCCATTTGTCTAAATATGGATGTATCTAGTCACGTTTTAATGTTAGATACTTCTCTATCTAGACAAATCTAAGACAAGAATTTTCGGACGGAGGGAGTACATTATTTAGAAAGTGCCGCAAATTGCAGGCAAAACTAAGTATGATCGAACGAGTCAATAACAGTATAATTTCATATCTGTCGTGGGGCACAACTGGTGTGGCTGATGTTCCAGAGTATGACCGTAGCTTAGCTAATTCATCCAACTTGCAAAGATGTGAGCACGCTAACGAACCTATTTCAACATTAACCAACAATAGAACAATTATTTAGCATAAGAAAATATTTTTATTGCAAAAAGCAGTACTGAGATAGGATGATTGGGCAATATAACTTCTAGTGAAGTCTTTCAAACTAGTAAATGAAGACTCTTCTCGCATCACTTTCTATACAATAAGGTTGCTCTTTCTGTAATTAGCAAATTGCAGACTTCTTTTTACCATAACAATCTCTTAATTTTAGTTACTTCTATAAAATAGGAGTGCTTCATATATCATTTCATACATAGTCTTCTTTAAATTATGGATGTACGATGTGTACGATGTAAAAAGAGGAGGTAAGAGAGAGCATGTTAAGATTGCTTTTCTTGTATAGGAACCTATAAGACAAGTCCTCTTTTCAAAATTTATGAAAAGGTAAGGGGCGTTAGTGTGGTCGATCAGGCTAACAAGGCAATACAATTCCGAACAACTATTGGCATCTTCTAAGAAATTTTAACATGCTCCTTCTTACCCCCTCTTTTCACATGAGAGGTAAGAATGTAAGAGTTAATTAAACCCACTACTTAATGCAATCAACAGCTCAGATCTATTTTATACTCTTACCTATCGTATAAAAAGGGAAGGTAAGAGGGAGCATGTTAAAAAATCTCGTACTATTTTACCCGAAAAAAATAGTAGTATTGTTTGAATAACTGCAGCGAAACTCTACTACGGCTCCTCTCCCTCGCTGCCGTTGGCGGCAGCTGCCGCCGTGGTGGCGGGACTCTCTCCCATGTTGCTCCTCTCGTGGTGATCTTCCCCAGAGGTACAGGTCCAGAGACGCAGATCCTGTCCGACGGCGCAGTATCCTTAGCCATGGTGACGGATGTTGAGTAGCTCACTTCTTGTAATGGCCGCTTGCCGCAGCGGGACACGGATTTTTAGAGAACGGGCTCCTGAACACCTCCTATCCTCACCATCTAATGTTGCTTTGAGATCCGTGCTGCACAACTAACTTACTACATGAAAACTTTCTATTTTTTGTTTCTTCAAAACAAAACAATAAATGAACTTGAAACTTTCCTGGACAACTCCTCGATGAATTGAGAATATTTCTTCAGGATAGGAGGTACGTACGTAGCAGCAAACTATTGTCATTATTATTTCCTGGCAAACCATGAATGCTAGTTAGTAAATATCGTGTCCCAAGTCAGTTTTATTTTGGTTTTATTAAATGGACACTGTTATTAGGCCTTGCATTCATGTTTTATATGAATCTTCCAATTATTCACAAAATATGTTTCTAACTGATTAATCTTTTCTATAAAAATGTTGAGCTGGCAATACCACCTCCGAATTAATTTATCGCTGACTTATGGACAAAACATATATAGACCTAGTTATATTGGTTGATTTGCAAACTAATGTTTAAAAAAATACAGGTACCTCATTGTAATCGATGACATATGGGATGAAGAAGCATGGGAATTTATTAAGTGTGATTTCTCTGACAACTGTCTAGGTAGTCGAGTAATTACTACCACACGCATAGGCAGCATCTCCAAAGCATGTTGCTCTTCTGGTGATGATATAATATATCAGATGAAACCTCTTACCATTGATGACTCCAAAAGACTCTTCCGCAAAAGAATATTTCCTCATGGAAGTAATTGTCCAGATGAATTGGAGCAGGTATGTGGAGAAATTTTAAAGAAATGTGGTGGAGTACCACTGGCCATCATTACAATTTCTAGTATTTTAGCTAGTAATGGTCAAGATCAAGAGATAAAGCCAAAGTATGAGTGGGACAACCTACTTGCCTCTATTGGTCGTGGACTTTCAGATGGGGGTAGTACCAAGGTTTTGGTTACCGGTCGAAATTTCAAGATTTCCCATGGTTACCGCATATTTCCGTGCCCCTCGATAAATCCTCATACCGAGCAAAAAATTCCATTTTTTGAATTTTTTTAATTTAAACGCTCCATTTGAAGTAAAGTGCGTAGGATCTAATTAATGCCATGAGAGTTGATTCTAACGTGTTCGTAGCAACCTAGTTCTTGTTTTGATAGGTCTCTGGTTCGAATGTTCGTTCATTCATTTATTTAAATTCAAAATTTAACTATAAAATTCGTTCAAAATATTCTCGGTATTTCTCGGTATTTTTCGGTAACCGTGGTAACCACGTTTATCCGCCCCCCTCGGTAAAATTGCCTCATTCGGTAACCAAAACCTTGGGTAGTACGAAGGATATGCAAAGAATATTGTCCTTTAGTTATTACGATTTACCTTCTCATTTGAAGACATGTTTATTGTATCTTAGTATATTTCCAGAGGATTTTGAGATAAGGAGAGACAGGTTGATATGGATGTGGATAGCCGAAGGGTTTGTGCAAGGTGGAAAACAAGAAACTACACTATTTGAGCTTGGAAAGAGTTACTTCAATGAGCTCGCAAATAGAAACTTGATTCAACCGGTATATGTTAATGTTGAAGGCGGGGCGCAATCTTGTCGCGTGCATGATATGGTTCTTGACCTCTTAAGTTTCCTGTCCAGTGAAGAAAACTTTGTTACTATATTAGATGGTACTCAGCAAAGCAAACCTATTTCACATTGCAAGATTCGCAGATTATCTTTCCAGAACAGCATGTCAGAGCTCACCACCCATCGGGTCGATGCGACAAGTATGCCACAAGTAAGGTCTGTTGTTCTCTTTAGAACTGATATTGATCTGATCAACACTATTTCACGCTTTCAAGTTTTACGTGTATTGGATTTAGAAGGTTGTGATCTTGGAAAAAATCGCCACCATATTGATCTTCGGTATATTGAGAAGTTATTACACCTAAGGTATCTGGGGCTAAGAGGAACGTATGTTGGTGAGCTCCCAGTTGAAATAGGAAAGCTACAGTTTTTGGAGACTCTTGACTTAGTACGAAGTGGATCAGAGTCGAGATCATGTACGGTGATTCCATCAAGTGTTGTCCGTCTAAGACATTTGATGTGCCTGCATGCATCCAATGCGGAGTTACCTGTTGGGATCGGAAATCTGACGTCCGTAGAAGAGCTGACTGGAGTATTGATGGATGGTTCTTCTCAGACTGAGAAAGAATTAGGGCAACTGACTGAGCTGAGAGTGCTCATGCTTTCTTGGAATGGGAAGGACGAAAATGTGTGTAATTCTTTGGTGGTGTCCCTAGGCAATCTGCGGAAAATTCAAAGTCTATCTATTCGCGGCGGCGGCCATGCAAGGTTTGATGCCAACTGGGATGGCTTTGTACCCACCCCACAGCTTCACACCCTTTTGTTTCGTGAATGCACTACGACATTGCCTAGGTGGGTTAATTCATCATTTTTTCCCCTCCTCTCCTCCATGAATATTACGGTGGACAAAGTGCGGCCGGAAGTTGACATTCAGATCCTTGGAAAGCTCCCAGCTCTTTGTTCCCTAGTCTTGTGGACCAGCAAAGTACAGCATACTCGTGTCGAAATGTTTGTAGTCGGCCCTAATGCATTCCCATGTTTGAGATTGTGCCGCATGTTGTTTTTTCCAACGGGGCCATCTATGTTTCCACGAGGAGCGATGCCAATGCTTGAAATCCTGCGGTTCTCAGCCCAAGCAGAGGATATTGCCTGTGGTGAGCTGGATGTCAGCATGGGCCACCTCCCTTCCCTCCAGCGAGTCGAGGTTGGCCTTTGGTTTGAGGAAGGCACCTCTTCAGATAAGTGCAAGGAGGAAGCGGATGTTCTGCTGAGGCATGCAGTAGACAACCATCTCAACCGTCCCAACCTTGAGACCTATAAAGAGAGTGAGTCCTTTCTCTCAGGTTTCTTCTATAGATTATGGCTTAATTCTATTTCTCCAAACAATGCACATGCTGATTGCTTTTTTTTCCTAGTTTATTAACCCCAATGACTGCGACGATCCCTTGTGTTGGCTTCTTCTGCAACCGAGGGTGAGAGGTATTTCCAGATCCCGCAATTCCGGCATAATTCACCGCCCTCGAGCTGAACCTCGCGGAGACGAGACAAGGCCGACGACGCCACGATGCAAGCTGGTTTACTTCCCGCCCCCTCCGGCGAGATCCAGGCCTCCGTCCGCTCGCCCTCCCCGGCGAGCTTGCCAAGCACGTCGTCTCGGGGGGTACCAAGGTCGCCGCCTCTTCTTAGCCTTTTCTTGTCTTCTCGGAGAGTCCCTGTCTCCTGCTTTTTCATGGTTTTTGAATCCATGCTGCGCTGTAGCTAGTTACATGTTGGATTATGTCATGTTGTAAGACTTGTGCGCTCCATGTAGGAAAAGCACTGTTTCTTCACTCTGAAGATTTAATAATGTTGTTGATTCTTGCCTGTATGAATCTTTTCAGTGAATAGGGCCCTCCTCGGCAAATGGTTGTTTAGAGTACTCACGGAAGATGGTGTATGGCAAATCCTCCTAAGGAGAAAATATGTGGGTTCCAAGGCGGTATCGCAAGTATACTGGAAGCCTGGGGATTCTCATTTTTGGGCGGGTCTAATGGCTACGAAGAAATATTTCTCCTGCTATGGATCCTTCTTGATTAAGGGCGGCTCAGAAATTATATGATGGGAGGATAAGTGGCTGGATAATTCTACACTCCAGGAACAATATCCGGCTCTATACAATATTATGCAGGTTATCTACAGATGTATCGGAACTCTTCGTTGATGGTCCTCTCTACAACGCATGAAGAATCGAGACCTGTTTACGGAGGTGTGTACACGATTGGAGGCTACGGCGAGGGATAGTTTTACCCAACATGGGTGGCAGCATGATCTTAGGATTGGGCCCCCTCCGGTTTAGGCGTTATGGAGACTATACATGTTTCTTTGTATTTCGCCTCTTTTTATTTTTGGTTTTGGTGAGAGGACTTTGTTTGTTTGGTTCTGTGCATCTTAGTTATGTAGAGGCCGGGTGTAATGTTTAAATCTTTTAAGTAATAAAGCGCCTTTTATCGAAAAAAATGATTCTTTTCAGTTAATGCCTCTCAACTTGCAGATAAGTTGGTCTGCTTCTGAATTTGTTCAGTTGGGTTATTTCTCTTGTAGTTTGGCACCGTTGGATTTCTCTTTCTGTTGTTCCATTTTAATGCTGCCCGTGCAGCAAATGGCAAATTCAAAATTCGCAAACTGCCCGTGCAGCGGCTGCCATTGACTGAAACTTGCTGGACCACGTTGCAGCTGCCTCACACTTGCACCTTCAGCAGTGAACAATAATTCAGGAACATTGATTTCATCATGCATGATTTGCTAATAATAATCTAGTATCGATGTCCATGTGTTTATGACTTTATGTACGTGTTTGTGTTGCACCTGATTGACACTAGCTTGTACTTCCTCCGTTCCTAAATATAAGCCTTTGTGGAGATTTCACTATGAATCATATACGGATGTATATAGATGCATTTCAGAGTATAGATTCACTTATTTTGCTCCATATGTTGTCCATAGTGAAATCTCTCCAAAGACTTATATTTAGGAACGGATGGAGTACTACCTAGCTAGTAGAGTATGTTTACAGCAAACGACTCTGTTTTACAAGGTGCATACATCACCGCATCACTTGTACCTAGCTCTGAATTTGTCAACAGCTGATCATCACTTAGTGTATACATCACCGCAACATAGTATACTCTGTCTTGCAAGGTGATGGCCCTGAATTTAGTTAGTTATTACACTGACGGATGTGCAGTCCACACCGCATGGACGCAGGACTGCAGGACTGCAGGTGCTGTTTTATTGTCATGTACAGGCCTGCATTTGTGGTTGATTGTTTAAGATGTTGTGATAAGTTAGGCAAACTACTGGACTGAAGAAAAATAAAGAAATAAAGAGTATTAGTAGTAACACCCAGCCATGATTGTAGCTCTAAAAATCTGTCTCGAATGTCCAGCCTGTCAATCATTTCTTTATCTTTTCCTGGCGCAAATCTGTCTCCAATGTTTAAATGAATTAACTGATCCTGCGCCGCCGCCACTAGTCATCCTTTCCGCCTCCTCCTCCTCGCCGGTGCCGGCGGCGGCCTCCGGTCGGCCGGCCGGTGGCGGCGGGACCTACAGGCCATTTCCTCCTCTACTCTTTCTCTGCTCCCTTGTGATCGATCTCAGTGATGAGCACTGATGCAGTCTCCCGTAACAAGGTTCTAATGGATCTTGGGGTGGCTTTGACGAGATGCATTCACTGCCTTGGATCCCTGCAATAAGGTCTACACTTATGGTCACTGCCCACGCAACTATGCCCGGATACCATGCTATGAGATCTGTGCTAATGGTGGTTGATCTCGTGGCGGCGGCCAATTGTTGCGCAGCGGCCGACTGTTGCGCGGGGGCTAGGCACGTGTATGCAGACATTGCGCCGCCCGCGTGTTCTGCTCCCCGCGCCGAAGTGTGGTCAGTTGTGCACGGTCTGGATCTCCGGCCTACGGCGTAGACCTCGCTAGGGTTGTGATGGCCACTGAAAGGTCTTCATGAGGGTTCCACTCTTCAGATCTGGTGGTTGAGTTTGGTGGTGAGATGCAACAGGGCGTCAAACTCCTCTTGCATCACAGCCATCTAGAGTGGGTCACGAAGAGCAGCTCGAACGGAGGACGGCAACGGCGACGGCTCAAAGGTGGATGCCGCATGGACGTAGTCATCCGCGGTGTAGCGCGAGCTTGGGCGAAAAACGCCTGTACGGGCGTGGGTGATCGCATCGGCCACAGGTGCCGGGGGCGCCGGGGGGGCCGCGGGTGCCGGGGGCGCCGAGGGGGCCGCGGGCGCTGAGGGCACCAACGCCGGGGGGCGCCGGGGGGAGGGGGCGCCGAAGGACCGCATGCCGGAGGCACGCTTCAAAGCCGGGGGTGGGCCAAGAGAGGCGCGCGAGCGCCCTGGGAGCGGCATCGAGGAGCCCACGTCACCGGTGGCGGGAGGAACAGCCGGGGGTACCTGATGAAACGGAAACACATACTCATCAAAGTAAACATGCCGGGAAGTGAACACACGGTGGGAGACGGGATTATAGCACCGATATCCCTTGGAGTTTTAAGGGTAGCCGATGAAGATGCAAGCGACAAAACGAGGTGCGAGTTTGTGAGGAGCGGAGTCAGCAGTGCTAGGATAGCAAAGGCACCCGAAAATACACAAACCATCATAAGATGGGGGCGTACCAAAGAGAAGATGGTGAGGTGCATAGTTCCACCGTGGGCGACAAGGGCGAAGGTTAAGGAGAAGTGAAGCAGTAGCGAGTGCATCCGGCCAAAAATGAGGTGACACATTAGCATGGAACAGGAGCGTGCGAACGCAGTCGTTCAGAGTGCGAAGGACGCGTTTGGCTCGACCGTTCTGTTGTGAAGTATACGGGCATGTGAGACGAAAAACTGTGCCGTGGTGCGACAGAAAAGTGCGAAAAGTAAGATTGTCGAACTCTTTTCCATTGTCAGTCCGAAGAGCAAGGATGGGACGCCCAAACTACATGCTGACATAGAAGTAAAAAGCCGTCAAAGTGGAGAGTGCATCCAACTTTTGTCGTAAAGGAAACGTCCACACATAGTGAAAATAATCATCAAGGATAACCAGATAATATAGATAGCCCAAATTACTAGGAACTGGAGAGGTCCACGCATCACTATGAATCAACTGAAAAGGAAAAGAAGCTACGGTGATGGAATTATTAAACGGAAGGCGAACATTTTTTCCGACACAACATGCATGACAGGTGTGATCCTTTATCTTATTACAACTAAAACCGAAACTCCTAAGAATATGACGAAGTGTGATGGGGTTGGGATAACCCAAACGAGCGTGCCAGAGATAGACGTTGGTGGAGAGAGCAACCGGTGTGGTGGTGGAGGTGGACGGCGGATGCACCGGATAGAGTTCGTCGAGGCTGTCACATCGGTGAAGTACCATCCTGGTTCGAGCGTCCTTGACACAAAAACCAAGCTCGTCATATTCAACAGTAACAGGATTTTCACGACTTAAAGAGCGAACGGAAACAAGATTCTTAATAAGATGAGGTGACACAAGTATGTTAGACAAAGTAATAGGCATGGAATTAGAAGGAAAAGAAGTGTGCCCGACATGTGTGATAGAGAGTGTGGAACCGTCGCCGACAATGATGCGGCGGTCGATGGTGACGGGAGTGAAGAAGGCAAGATTACCAGGATGAGCAAACATGTAAGCCGTAGCCCCGGTGTCCATGTACCAATCACCGCCTCCGGTGTAGTTGTTCGGTGTAGGCGCGGTGTGCAGTGCGGAGAGGAGCGCCGTATCCCAGGGCGCCGGTGGTAGGGCCGGTGAGGGCGGTGGGGCCGCAGGGATACCTTAGGCGCCTCTCAGCTGCGGCGGTGTGTATCATCCGGACGGCTGTGGAGCCGCATAGTACCCCTGTTGCACCGGTGGGCGCGGCACGGGAATGGTTGATGCAGGAGCCCGTGGAACCGGCATGGTGTAGGCATGAACAACGCCGGTCCACGGGTTGTGGCCGGAGGCCCATGGAGGGGGCACCTGGAACTGCTGCTGCTACTGACGGGGCGGGCCGATGCCCTGCGACTGCTGCTGCTGAACGCAGCGGCGGCCCCGCCGCGGCGGCCCCCACAACGCCGTTCGGCAGGAGGGGCGTGTGGGCCATAGGGCAGCGGGAGCAGCCGCGGCTGCTGGGGCGGGCGGGCCATAGGGCTACAGTTAATGGAAGAAAATCATATGCGATCAGGTCGTACGCTCTGAACAGAGCGGCCCATTCCATCGATTGCCACGTGGATTCGCGAATCTCAAAGCAGCACTTCTATCTTCTTCCCCGTCAGGCTTGTGCTGCAGCCTGCAGCGCCACCATATCGATTTGTGCCACTCGTTCTCCGGCTGCTTGACGGCCGCGACGTCGTCCCAGCCTCAGAAGTACTTTTTGCTGGACCACGCAGTGCGGAGGATGCTAGCGACGGTGAGGTTTCTGAACAAGGTTGGCAGCGCGATTAGGTCTCGTATATGGGTGGCATGCCGCCGCGCGCGCGTGCGCTGCCGGCGAGAGCAAGGCGAAGAGCGTCAAGAAAAGGAGCACGAGCAGCGGTAACTGGCCAATTTCAACATGGATTTACCGAGTGTAAGAAGGCAGCAGCACGAAACAGGTGAGCACCAATTCCACGAGGTCGCCGGCAAGCCTCCCGGAGCCTCGGACTCATGCCGGGAACGACTAGTATATGCGGTATGGTTGCGCTGCAGCCTGTAGGCCTGCAGCACAGGAAGATGGCCCGTTGGGGAAGAAGACAGGGTAGAAGATGGGAGTGGTTGCTTTGAGATTCGGGGATCCACGTGGTGCTCGATGGAATGGGTCGCTCAGTTCGGAGCGTACGACCCGGTCGTATATGATTTTCTTCCACAGTTAATTGGGAGTTCGTTTCGGTTCCCGAGGAGACGTAGACGAGGATATATTCTGGCGTATCCCTCCCTGCATCGACGCACCACGTCCATCTCCTCGTCGGACCTGCTGCCGGCCGGCCAGTGCCGTACGTATATCCTCCATTATTCCATTGCTAGGTGAGTCTCTATATTTCTCTTCCCATCGTTCTCACGCCGTATATCTGTTTCTGACCGCCGATCGATCTACAGTTCCAGGCTGACTTGTTAATCCAACATGGCTTTCGCTGGAGTATCTCTCGTCGGCGGCGACGGCAAGCTTTGCGCCTCCACCGTCTCTCCCATTGACTCCCGCGCAGCCAGCGGGTACCACTTGCTCGTGGTGGAAGGCTTCTCGCGTACCAGAGACATCTTGCCGACCGGCGAGTACATAAGATGTCGCACTTTCTTGGTCGGAGGTCACCGCTGGCATCTCAGGTACTACCCTAAGACTAGCCACAATGGATAGTAACATAGAGTTGTAACATGCTCATACTACTACTCTATGTTAGTACCTCTATATAGTGGGGAGTAACATATGTGTGCTAACATGAAAGACTTCATTTATTAGGTCATAGACTTATCTTACCTTGATATGTTTGATGTTACTCATACTAGTAGTAACTAGCTATGTTATCATATGCTCCTCTTTCTTCATTTATTACTTGTCACATCATCTATTTTATCTATATATATATATATATGTGATGTTACTGTCTATGTTACACCCACTGTAGATAGTCGTAGCGATCCTTGACTCCCCGTACGGGAATTAACATATACTCCCTCCGTTCCGAAATACATGACGTTTTAAGCCTGCACGTTGAAATCTCGTGATGCTACGAAATATCCGCGTTTTCCCTTTTTACCCTCGACCGCATCGACCGCATCGCTCAGTCACTCTCTCAGTCCCTCACACCGCATCGCTCCTTTCCACCGCATCGCTCTCTGCTCCTCGCCGCCACCGCATCTCCCACCGCATCCCATGGCGCCGCCGCATCTCCCTCGCCCGCATCGCCGTGTATCTCCCTCGCCTGCGTAGCAGCCGCATCTCCCTCGCCTGCATCGCTGCATCTCCCTTAACCGCGTCACCGCTGCCCTCTTTCTCTCGCGTCGTCCCAAGATTCGATTTTTACCACCGGAGGAGCTGCTCGAGTAGGAGGAGCTGCGGGAAGAGGAACTGTGGCGGTGAGGAGCTGCCGGATCTGTGTGGCTGTGGGGAGCTGCCGGATCTATGCGGCTGTGGGGAGCTGCTGCATCTGTGGCGACGGCACCTCCTCCCCGCCCCCGCGATGCCGAGCGCCGACGGGCCGAAGGAAAGGAGGATGGTGAGCAGCTGGACCCACGACGGCACCTCCTCCCCGCCCCCGCGCTTGAGCGAGTCGTACACCATCTTGCGTCACCGCGGCTGCCGCTGTCCTCCTCCTTGCGCGCGGCCTCCATGAGCGATTCCTTGAGGAGCAGCTGCTGCGTCAGGTGGCGAGAGGATGGACATGGTGGCCCGGCTGTGCATCAGGTGACTCCTTGAGGTATTGCTCTCTCTTCCTCTTACTGTCTCTTCTCCGTGAAATCTTGATGTCAGATGCTAGGAGTAGTGCTAGCAAATGGAGATTCTTATGATCTTGTGTACTGCTAGGAGTACCATGTATGCAGATTTATGAAAATAAAGGGAGTATGAAAAATTAGCACTCCTTCAAGTTGCCCACTCAGTACATATGAAAGCAAGCTGAAAAATGGAATTGCTGGCAGATCTGGAGTAGACCCCTTCACAAACAATTGCTAGCAGATCTGGAGTACTCCTAGCAAAGGGAGTAATTTATGAAGTTGCCCAATCAATACATGAAAGCAAGCTAAAAATGAGTAGGACACTGCTGACTGAGAAATGAACTGACGCTATTGAATGAGAATGCATACTCCCTTTGCTCTTTACTGAATGATAAACATGTCAAGCTTGGTTACACACTGAATATTAAAAACTGCTAGGAGTACAATTATCTTTGCTCTGAAGTAAGCTATAGCACACAAAAAACAGCAGTGTCCTACTCCTACTATTGTACTCCTAAGAGAGGAGTACAATAAACAGCAGTACTGACAGTAGTAGGGTTCAGAGTAGGACTGATTTGCTTGGAGCAGTAGCAGTGATTCGCTTGGAGCAGTAGCAGTTTCTGATTCTCTCTTTGTGTGGAGTAAAAAAATGTGAGTTCAAGATTTGGAGTAGTGTAGGATTTGGAGTAGTGTAGATCTTCTCTTCTCTTTTGAGTTAATTTAAATTAACTCAAACCTTTCAGTTTCTTTAATTAAATTAACTACAGGAAATGCTAGGAGTAGTTCTTATGTGCACAACAACCCCAAATTTAACTGAATTTAACATGTGTTAGAGCAACAAATTTATTTGGAGTACTACAGGAAATGCTAGGAGTAAATTTGTTGGTGCCTACGTACTTGCTGCCAGTATTTAACTGAATTTAACATGTCTTAGAGCAACTAAGCTACTCTCAGAGAGATTTTTCAGAGGACTGCTTGCTGCCATAAGTATCCCATAGTAATGCCCGTTGTACTTCTTTCAGAGGAGTACTTGCTGAAATTTCTTGTTTGCACTGCTCGCTGAAATTTCTTGCTAGGAAATGCTAGGAGTAGATAGGAGTACTGTTCCTTCTCTTTCCAGATCACAAAAGAACACAACGATTGCTGTAAGAGGTTGTTAAGATTGATGGGTGTCCCTATAGTTGAGGTATCATTAATTCTTTAATCCATTGGTTGCTTCAAATATTCAACTTGCTTCAAATATTTATTTGGAGTACATTTTAGTCGCAGATGAGTTAGTTTCCTCATTGATGTGCTTTTTCAATGCCGAGGAGATTTAATGGAGCATTCAGAATCTTTTGCACATAAATAAGCAATCACCAGGTTTTCACTTCAGAAAAAAGAATCACCCTGCTTGGGAGGCCTTAAATCTGCCTCAAATCTAAGTTCTCTTAAATGTGGGCTGATTATGTTTTCTCAGTCAAGTGTAGGATTTCATACTGTACTTGTTCAAATTCTTGATTGCTTACAATTTCTTCAGGTTTTAGCAAGTTTTCAGTTAATTAAAAACTGAAAGCTTTTCTGTTAATTAGGGAGGATAGCAGTAGTATAGCACTGCAGCAGGAGTACTAAATTAGGAGTAGTATAGCACTGCAGCAGGAGTATTAAATTGAAACTTTTTCAGTTAATTAGGAGTAGCAAGCAAGTTGATTTCCAGTAGCAATTCCAGTACCAATTTTCTTTTGTAGGAGTATCTTCTTGCTCTCTTCTCTCTCCTTTCTCTTTTCTTATCTCTCCTCTCTTCTCTTTTCTTATCTACTCCTAATTAAAATCTGTAGCAATTCCAGTACCAATTTCTGTAGGAGTAGTTAATTAAACTTAGATTAAACATTTTCTGTAGGAGTAGATCTAAATTAAACCTTTTCTGTTAATTAAATCTAAATTAATCCTCTCCTCTTCTATTCCACTCCTTTCCTCTTCTAAGAAAATAAGAGAGTTCACTCCACACAAGCCGATGCAAACATATGGAGTAAAAATGATCATACAAATGGAGTAAAAAAATCCACTGGACACAAGCCTTTGCAAACATACTCAAATATGGATTATAATCATACTCCACACAAAGAATCACAAGGATGCAACAAGCATACTCCATAAGCCTCATCTCAGGTCTCATGGCAACAAGCATCTCAGGTCTCTTGACAACAAGCATCTCAGGTCTATTAACAACAAGAATCTCAGGTCTCTTAGTAACAAGCATCTCAGGTCTCTTGGCAACAAGCATCTCAGGTCTCTTGACAACAAGCATCTCAAGTCTCTTGGCAACAAGCATCTCAGGTCTCTTGACAACAAGTATCTCGGGTCTCTTGGCGACAAGCATCTCAGGTCTCTTAGCAACAAGCATCTCAGGTCTCTTGGCAAGAAGCATCTCAGGTCTATTAACAACAAGAATCTCAGGTCTCTTAGTAACAAGCATCTCAGGTCTCTTGACAACAAGCATCACAGGTCTCTTGACAACAAGCATCGCGGGTCTCTTGACAACAAGCATCTCGGGTCTCTTGGTGACAAGCATCTCAAGTCTCTTAGCAACAAGCATCTCAAGTCTCTTCCATTACTGAACCCTCTCCATTAGCCCTAAGTTGTGTAGGGCATTTGCGTAAACCTCTTGAGGGCATGTCAGTCTTGGAGGTAGCTGCCCAAGACCCTCAAGCCTTTCCTTGTTAACATGTGGTGTTTTATACCCATTGCCCCCTGCATGATTCAGGATCTCAATCATGCATGTTTGCAGAGTTAGAAAAATTCTGTTAAGCTTGTAAACATCATAGCCTTCAAATTCCTCCAAAACACCAGTAATAAGGTCTTGTAGTGTTTTAGGACTCAGACAATCTGTCAAGGATTGCAGCGAGTTGAAAAATCCAAGGTCAAGCACATTCAGATCAGGACTGTTGGGAGGTTGTTGTATTATTCTGATGTCAAGTCCAGTTTGTGCGACAGCCGCTAGAAATTCCAAGTCATTTGGCAAGATATGGGGCTTAGCATTATCCTGCTGAATGTATATGGTCTGTCCAGCATCACTTTCAGGCCAAACTGCTTGTATCGCCGGCAAGACCTTCTCTATTAGGAACTCCCTCATCACTTTTCTGTCGACCTTTATTGACTTTGTCTCTATTGTACCTCTGGGCCTGTTATCACTTCTCCTTTGAGCAGGAACTTCTTTCACGAATGGCCAGATACCGATTTTCCCAGAGAAAGTCACGTTTCCTTCACGGTCCCACCTTGGCCTAGCAACGGCCGTTAAGAACATCACCTTGCCAATACTGTTGCCATGTATAGGCCTCGTAGGCTCCTCCTCCCCATCCAGCAGATAGTAGGTCTTATTTTTCTTCGTCATATTGAACCATTTCTCATCAATATGCACAACATTATGCATTGTCTTGAATTTAGGCCTTGAAGTTTCTATCGTTGTCTCATCAAGCATAGACATACAAAATTCCATCCTATCCTTCTTATTCTTTTCCTTTAGAGCTGGCTTCACACAGTTTGTGTGTCTCTTTATCAATCTTAGCTTGAACTTTCTATGCAGTGTGGTAGGGCTACATCCAAGTTGCCAAGCTAGAGATCTGATAGTGGACCTCTTGTTTAGTGGGATGGTAGGGACTTGCTCTAAATTGATGTCCTTTGGCTTTCTTCCAGAGTTTCCTTTTCTCTGATCGGAAACATCCACCTCTAAACCTTCTGAAATTTGTTCCATCGCCTTCTGCCAAACTCTTTGTATGGTCCTCACTTCTACCTTAAAAAATCGCGCAAGATCTTTCTTATCATTTCTTTTGAATTTTCCACCTCTGCTCATGGACACTGCATGCAATGCCACATAAGCAGCATATTTTTGCTCGTTAGTGAGGGTTCTCTTTTTTCTAACTCTCGTCTCAACAACTGCAACAAGAAACAAAACAATGAAAAAATATTAGTCCATGCTCAAATGATCAAATGAAAAACAACAAGAAATGATCAAATGATGAAATGTTGAAATGATAAATTGATCAAATGATAAATGATCTACTGTTCATTTTCAGAAACTAGAGTTACTGTTCATTTTCGAAAACTTTCTAAATGAGCTACTCTTACTGTTAATTTTCAGAAACTAGTGTATTGAGTTTGATCTAAACTTGATCATATTTTCCTGGAGTATGATCTAAACTTGATCATGCAAAAAGATCACTACTTGATCATATTTTTCCTGGAGTATTTAGTTTGATCTAATGTTGCTAAATGAACTGGAGTACTATTACTATTGCTGTTACTATTGTTGTTTCAGTTAACTTGGAGTAACTTGGAGTATAACACTTAGAGATGAGTATTAACACTTGCAGAGTACCAAATGAATTTGTTAATACAGTACCAAACTTTGTTGGTAAACATTGTTAATACCAAATGTATTTTTTAATTGCTCAATACTTGCTCAATACTTGATCTAACTTGGAGTACTTCATTATAGGGGTACAAATGAGCTATTGATTGTTCATGGCAGGAGTACTGGAGCTCACCAACTGCATCTTGACCGGGATCGATGCCCTCTTCCCCTTCCATGTTCATATCATCTTGGAGTATGTCTTCTTCACCAACTGCATCTTGACCGGGATCGATGCCCTCTTCCCCTTCCATGTTCATATCATCTTGGAGTATGTCTTCTTCTTCGGCTGGAGTGCAATTCAGATCAAAATCCATGCCTCTTCCCTGACTATGTCTATTTCCTTTTTCAGCTGCTGCCTGTTCTGAATTTGGTGCAATGGAGCCTGGAGCTGCTCCTGCTGGACCTGGAGCCTGTTCAGGTACTGTCACAATATAAGTTCATGCAACATCAAGCACTGTAGTACTCCAACATCATGCAATTGTACTCATGTTATTCTGTTAATGACACTCCAATGCAACATCATGCAACTGTTTCAGTAGTACTGCACTTTTACTCCATCGTGGTACTGATTTTTGGAATGCTCCAGCATCATGCAACTACTCCAACATCATGCAACATCATGCTCCAGTACCGATTTTTGTCATGCTCAATTTTGTTGCTACTCCATGTACTCCTGCCATGCAACTGAATTGCCCGTTTTTGGACATGTTGAACGACCAGGACCTGAAACAGGTGGCGATCTGCAGTACCTGGAGGTGGAGCTGGCGAGGCCCTGGGAGGGTGACGGCAATCTGCAGCAGGGCGCTGGCCTTGGGATGACGAGGTTGGGATCTGCTGGCCCAGGACGACGAGGGGGATCTGC
>LR738709.1:11171104-11202799 GCA_902687465.1 Secale cereale
ATGGGAGGAGATCTGCTGGCCCAGATGGAAGACGGGGAGGATGGGGGGCGATGGAGGTGGGGGGCGATGGGGGCGATGGAGGTGGGGGGCGATGGGGGCGATGGCCCAGGACGACGAGGGGGATCTGCGGGCGGATCTGGAAGACGACCTGGGTGGAGGGCGATGGAGGAGAGAATTCAAAACTGAAGGGTAACCTGGTCATTTCGCTGCTTTTTCACCTGGTCGGAAAAACTCCCCAGCGTCATGTATTTCGGAACGGAGGGAGTACAAATATGAGCTAGGTGGAGAAACAGTTTCCTTTGCCATAATTGCGTCTGCCCAGGCCGGCACGCCGCGGCGTTTGACGGGCAGCCAGCCGGCCCGCAGCATGCGGCTGCTGCTGGGTCGCTCGATTGACACTTGGAAGCCTGATACGGTTGCGCCTGCTGCTGGCTTGATCAGCCGGTCACTCAGCCGGCAGCATGACACTTTGGTTGGCCGCCCCGTCGCATCACCCGTCATCATCGTCCACATCAACTTCATCCAGGACAGGTGCCGGCTTTTTAGCTTCGGTCCTGAACGTATGAACGCCGACGAGTACTTTTTGTCGAGTTCCTGCTGGCCTATCCTTTGGCCAACAAACGTACGTACAGAAATAAACACGCAAGCAGCTTGATGCTTCACGTAAGCTAGCTAGACTAAGCAGCACGCGAACACGGCGAGATGATGGCCAAAAGGCTCGTGTCGAGCCTCCGCTTATTTTATTGCTTTGTTTGATCTGGACGTGGTACAAAGATTACAGGTGTAGCTACCTATATATAGTAGTCAGGACAGACATAAGATAACCTAGACGGCTACGAATTCTTATCCTACTACTATACGATGATTGTCCTGTGTACGAATCGGACACAGACCACACACGCCGTCGTTATATCCAACAATCACCCTTCTAAACATGACTTCGTCATGTCAGGGCTCCGACATCGATCCTTCTTCGCGTCTCCAAGAACTTCTCTCGATTCAAAGCTTTGGTTAGGATGTCCGTCATCTGATCGTCGGTGCAACCGTAGTTGATCTTCATCTTACCTTCTTCCACGCAGTTCTTTATGTAGCGATACACTGTATCAATGTGCTTGCTGCTATCATGCCGCAGTGGATCCTCGCGTGGAAAAGTTGTAGACTCGCCGTCAACATTGAGCACCACTTGTTCCGAATCTCGACCCATAAGATCACCATGTAGCCTTTCTAGCCACACACTTTGACTCACCGCAACGCTAATAGCAATATACTCTATTGCGCCATTCAAGAAGCTCAACAGCTCGCCAAGCAGTTGGCCGAGCTGCACCAAAGGTATATAATTGAGGAGCACACCGACGGTAATGGTGATGCCATTGACCCTCGCCTGAAGGCGGTGTACAAAGATGTGGCGGAGCTAGTTGGGATAGATAATGTAAGAGATGACCTGATCAAGAAGCTGTGTGACTGTAGTGAGAGGTTCAACAACCAATTAAGGACCATGTCTATTGTTGGATTTGGTGGACTGGGCAAGACAACTCTTGCCAAAGCAGTGTATGACAAGATCAAAGTGCAGTTTGACGGTGTAGCTTTTGTTTCCGTGTCACGGAATCCTGACATGACCAGGATTTTCAAGAAGCTCTTATATGAACTTGACAAGGACAAGTATGCAAACATCAATGAAGCTGCTAGGGATGATGGGCAACTCCTCGATGAATCGAGGATGTTTCTTCATGATAAGAGGTACGTACGCAGCAGCAAATGATTATCATTATTCTTTCCAAGAGAGCATGTAATGCTAGTTAGCGAATATCATGTCCCAAGTAAGTTCTATTTTGGTTTTATTAAATGGACATTGTTATTAGGCCTTACTTTCGTGTTCTATAGGCATCGTCTAATTATGCACAATATATGTTTCTGACCGATTAATCTTTTATATGAAACAATTTGAGCCGGCAATACCACCTCTTAATCAATTTGTTGCTGACTTCTGGACAAAACATATATAGACCTAGTTACGGTGGTTGATTTTCAAACTAATGTTCTAAAAGAATACAGGTACCTCATTGTAATTGATGACATATGGGATGAAGAAGCATGGGAATTTATCAAGTGTGCTTTCTCCGACAACTGTCTCGGCAGTCGAGTAGTGACTACGACCCGCATAGGCAGTATCTCTAAAGCATGTTGCTCTTCTGGCGATGATATAATATATCATATGAAACCTCTTACTGATGATGACTCCAAAAGACTCTTCTACAGAAGAATATTTTGTAACACCCCTCTGTATGATATCACTGTGCCACTCTGTTAATCAAGCCATGTCATGAACATTTGCAAAAGTAACACAGTGGTTAAGATGGACTAATTCAAATTTGCCTTTGAATTCAATTTAAAACCAAAGTGCAAAATGAAGTTGCATAAAAGTTGCTGCAAAAATGTTCATCATCTTGCAAAAATTCCATAACAATTATTTGTTAAGGATAACAACATCACTCTTTGGCAAAAATGAGCAGAACCAATTATTTCAGCACCATTTCAGCATTTTTAAATGCTAAACTATTTGTGAAAATTCCAAACAGATTCCAAAAACCCTCAAACTTGTTGAGGCAGTGCATAAAAATACCTTGGATTTATTGGGCTAGGTCCCATACTTATCCTAGGTCATTAGGGTGTCCAAATTTTTGTCTATCCCTTTCTGTTTTAAATAAAAGGAAATAAAACAGAAATAGAAAAGGGTTAGAGGGCCTACCTGGGCTTACCTGTTGCAGCCTGAGCAGGCCCAGCCCATCACCACCTGCTCCCCGTCCTTCTCCCCTCCGTGTCGCCACCGCCGTGGACCGAACGGCGCCGACCGGCCACAGCCCGCCACGCCGGCGGAGCAGGTGGCTGGAGGCGATAAGATCGGCCCCCGTCCTTCTCCCCTGGCCTCCCTCTCCATTCGGCGTCCTCCTCCTCCCTTCTCACCGCTCGCCCGCTCCCTTTCCCTCTGACCCGAGCGGGATCGTCGCCGTCCTCCGTCGTCGCCGTGGCCACCGGCATCCCCGAGCCCGGCAGCCGTGTCCGGGGAACGCACCGTCCCCGACTACTTCGACCCCGACCACGAGCCGGAGCCGACGAGCCCTGCAGCGACCGAACGCCGCTGCCCCCTTCCTCTCGGTCTCCGGCGAGGACCCGTCGATTCCGGTGACTCCGCGCCTGCCCCGAGCAGGCTTTGGACGGCTACCCTCGCTGTGAGCCTCTCCTCCCCTTCTCCCTCTCTCTTACACCGTAGCCGTCGCCGTAGCTAGCCGTCACCGTAGCCGTGCACTCGTCGCCGCCGATGAGCTCGTGCTCGTGGCCATGGCTACTGCCATGCACGGCTGAGCACTGCTCCGTGCTCCTGGCGACCCCAGGAGTCCAACGCACACACGCACGCACTCGGCCGTGCCCCCTATCACCTAGCCCGACGCCTGCCCGAAGCCGCCGCCGCCTGCGCTCGTCGCCGGCGTGCTTCCGGTGGCCAAATGGTCACGGGGCCAAGCGCGTTGCGTTCGCCGCATCGCGCAGCACCTCCCCAGCCCCTCTGCTGCCTCCCTTGCTCGCCGCAGCCGCGTTCCCGGCCGAGCCCGATTCCGGCCGTCCGCTCCGTCGCTCGCCGGCGCCGTTTCCGGCCACCCCAGGCTCGGCCACCACCACCACTCGATGCGGCCGAGCTCAGGCTCTCGAATGAGCCTAGCCGCGCCCTTCCCCGTGCTCTGTAGCGCGTTTCCGGCGAGGCCCGAGCGCCTCCGCCGCGTTTCGTGGTCGCCGGCGTTGAGCCGCCGGCCACCGCCGACGTGGCACACCTGGGGCCACCCCTGGGTCACTGCCAGAGGGCCCCACGGGCCCCGTTGACTGGGTTGACCCAGTCAACCTTGCTGACTGGGCAGTCCCAGTCGCTGACATGTGGGCCCCCTGCAAATTGAACCTAATTAAAATGTTTTTATAAATAAAAGTTAATTAGCTAAGTTAATGTTTCACTGACATATGGGGCCCACACCTCTAATTAGCTCAGTTATTTAGTTTAATTCACTGTTATTATAACAGAGACTGACATGTGGGTCCCACTGGACCCACAGGTCAGGTTTGACCTGGTCAGCCGTTGGCTGACGTCATGCTGATGCAATAAATCTTTTCTGATATTTAAAATAATTCCAGAAAATCATTTAAACTTAGAAAATTCATAACTTTTAAACCGTAGCTCGGATCGAAAAACTTTCTATATGAAAGTTGCTCAGAACGACAAGACGATTCTAACCGAACTATCCGTTTCCATGTCGGGACCCTCTACGGAGGTGAACCCGCAACTTTTAGCCTGTTTCCGGTAGGTGAATAGTGCACATACACCGGTAAATAATTCCAGATAAATCCTAAAAATAACCAACATGACCTAGACATGTTTTTAGGCAACCCTACACTGCACGTTAGCTTAGCACGCTCTGTGTTGCATATGTTTTGTGTATTTATCTGTTTCTTCCCCCTCTTCTCTCTCGGTAGAGCCCGACGCTGACGCAGATCCCGAGACCGACGCCGTCCCGGTGATTGGTTCCCCCTCCGACGACCTTGCTTTTGCCACCGAGCAACCAGGCAAGCAACCCCCCCCCCTTGAGCATTTCCGATATCGCCTATGTCTATTCTCTCTTATTCTTGCATTAGAATTGCTGCTACTGCTACTGCTCCTATTACTGTTGCATAGCCTGTCTTTGCTAAATTGTTGATACCTGTCTTTATTCATAAACTGCTTAGTATAGGTTGGGTAGCACTGCTATGGTCCCACACTCTCGTAGTTTCCTCGCATAGTACCCTTGCCTCGATCAAGCGATCGAGCCCCTTCCCCTGACCTTCTTCACATCACCGCACAACCCCCCCCCTAATATGCTCGACTCCGCAGAGTTAACATCAGGTGACGAGGGTGATACCTCCGAACTCACTTCCGATGTTGTCCCTGTTGTATAGCTAGCTCGTTGTGGGTTACCGAGGGTGATTCCTCTTCCCACTTCCGACTTAGCTTTTGTCGTGCATCCGCTATGGTGATTACCGCCGAGGGTGATTCCTCCGGTATCACCTTAACGGGACTTGTCGATTAGGAGTCCAACGAGGGTGATTCCTCGGATTCCTCATCGGCATGAAAACCACACGGATGCCCTGTTTCACCATACCGTGTTTAAAGACGTATCGATCCCCGAGGCCGGACGTCGCCAGGAACAAAGGCGTGCGGCCAGAGGTATCGTGCGTCTGATGACACTTTGAAGTTACTACTATACATGTTGGATGGAGGCGGGTTGACCCAGAGGGGTACCCGCGAGTGCCTTTGAGGCGTGAGCTGTGGAGTCGGGTGACCAGTGAGGGTACCCGCGAGATAACTACGAGGCGTGGCCGGTCATTTCCAGTCCTTGTCACAAGTCCTCGAGACGGGACGACGGGGCCAACAGTATCGTAGGCTCTGCTCGTTACCGCGCGCTCCCAACACACTAAGCGATTTGGATATTTGATCCGAGGGGCCTCCGGGTCCGATAGCACTAACCACCACGTGGGTGTGAGTGGGTGCTCTGCGTCGTATACATCAGCCGGAGTCGTCACGACGTCAGCGATTGAGCAGACCGTTCGGATTGGACTTAGGATGCAACTGCGCTTGTATAAGGGGTTGCTAGGTCTGCTACCGAACGGCCTCGCAACGTGCGGAGCGTCCGGGGCGATGGCCCCGACCCCCGGGGGCATAGGATTAGTCCGGCGTGCTCGATCCTCTCTGGCGGTATCCGGTCGGGTTGCGTCGTATTGTTTAGCCGAGGGCGGGCACGACCTGATGGTGTTTCCGGCCGGAGTTAAGCGAGCGTGGTGGGTAACTTGGTGCACCCCTGCAGGGAAGAAACAATCTATCGATAGCCTGTCCTACGGTAACGGACACTCGGAGTTGTATCCACTTCGGTACAACTAGAACTGGTGACTTGAGATATGAAGTTGATATTACTATAAACACATTACATTATGATATACTATTCTACTCCCTTCTAATTGCTGCAAGACGCTGAAGATGCTAGTCTTCGTCAGGACTAGGCTTTTCCCCTCTCTACTCTGGCTTTCTGCAGTCTAGTCCACCCACATAAAGCCTCCTTTGAAAATAATGCATTGCTAGTATAGATCTGATGTAAGTCTTGCTGAGTACTTTGGATGAGTACTCACGGTTGCTTTGCTTCCTCTTTTGTCCTACCCGCATGATAAACCAGACGACGGAGCCATGGTGCCCGCAGCCCCTGTTGACGACTACTACTACCAGCCCGAGGCTGGCTACTACTACTACCCGGCCGGCGAGTACTTCTACGAGGAGCCGGCGGACGACGACCAGGAGTAGGATCGGAGGTCCCAGGCAGGAGGCCTGCGCCTTTTCGATCGTAGCTTTTCTTTTGCCCCGCCTGTGTAACAGGCCTATCTTCTGCTGTGTTGTATCTGTACCCAGATACCTAACGCTTCCGCTGACTATGTGTATTACACTTGTTATGTATTCGAGCCCTCGAGGCCCCTGGCTTGTAATATATAACTTGCATGTATTTATTTATGTTTTAGAGTTGTGCTGTGATTCCTTCACGTGAGTCCTTAGGCTTGATCGTGTGCATTTGCGTGTATGATTAGTGCACGGTCGGGCCGGGGTCGTCACAGGTTGGTATCAGAGCCGACTGCCTGTAGGAACCCCCTTTCCAACTCCTTGGCCGAAGTTGAGTCTAGAGGTCCAAAAATGTTTTACTAACTTGGCTGTGTGGCTTATGGCCCCACGTCGCCAATTGGGTGGTGTAGCTTCTTTTATTCCTCGTCTATACTCTGGGACTCTTCTCTCTCGTCTATTCGGGTTAAGTTTTACTAACTCCATTAGGTTCTCGTTTTCACATCTACCCGGAGAGCTGGATATCAGTGCGGTTTCTTATCTTTGACCTGAACAGTCTGATAATCGTTCCTTTCCATTTGTTTGTTTAACCTTTCTTATCAAGTCCTGATGATAATTGACTTGACAAGTCTGATTCTTCTTCTTTCAGATGAATCCTTTATTTCCACCTCGCCCGGAGACTCAGCTTGTGCTTCGCACCTGGGCTCGAGATGCCCCTGGGTTTCCGGCCATTCTAGTCGCTCTCCTGACCAGACTAGGCTACCGCTGGTACCCCGAGTACATGGTCTACGAGGAGTATCGCGAGTTCAACCAGGAGCAGTATTATGCTGAAGTCCGTATCTATGACCGGCAGGATGACTCAGACACTGAGCTGTACCGCTTTCGCGGTAGTGGCGTGACGGTTGCGATGGCAGTTCATGATGCTGCCTACGCTGCTGTCGCACGCCTCCGAGGAGAGCACAGAGATAGCTTGGATGCCTCTGAGTTTCGGTACATTCCGTATGCACCTGCTGGAGATGAGACTGGATACTACCCAGCTATCTGTGCCCCGTACGAGAGTCGACGTTATGACCCGCAGGTTCTGATTCAGCACACTCAGGCGCTGGATCGAACTGCTCGGGCCCTGGCGGTTGAGTTGTCCATCACTCGGACAGTTCTCTACCAGACGTTGACGCAGTTGGTACCGGCTGTCCAAGCAGGGACACTTCCTCAGTCTATCCTTTGCCCGCGCAGGATCAACACCCCTCCAGGTGTCGAGTGGCCTGCGGTTGGAGGTCACACGCCAGTTCGTGGACCTCTGATTCCCGACCGATACCGGGTTCTGCATCAGAGTGCACATGGAGCTCAGGATCCTTCTGCGATCGAGATCCGCCGTCCGCACTTGCAGCTACCCCGTTTCAGTTCCCTTCTCCGACGTTGATGTAGCCTTTGCTATGTCTCGTTGTGTACTTCCTTACCGCGGTCTGCGCGCCGCCTACTATGTCTAGCTTTTGATTTTGCGCCGTTATGCTGCCCGTTTGTAACCGACGCTATGTACGAACTCGTATGTCATGATGTGTATGATGTGGTATTAGTGCACTTCCCTTATGTCGTGCATATTTACTTCATTGTTGAATTCATGCAACGTGTATCCTTGTCTCTAAACCACCCCTGTTGGAAATATCAGGATGGCTGGTAACGATGATCCACCTCCACCTCCGCCTCCGCCTCCGCCGCCAGAATATATGGCTGCCGTAATGCAGACCCTTGACATGCAGCGTCAGGTGCTGCAGGGTATGCTCAACCAGATACCCCAGATCAACGCCAATGCTCAACATCAGCCAGCCGCTATCACTCTGCAAGAATTTCTGCGGCTCAATCCAACGGTATTTCGCAGTGCCGCCAACCCGTTGGATGCCGATGATTGGCTGCGTGACATCTTCTTTGAGCTGGATTCTGCCGCCGTGTCCCCTGACAACTATGTCAAGTTCGCGACATATTTCCTGAAGGGTCCGGCGGCCCAGTGGTGGGACACTCACCGGAACACAGTGCCTGCTGGAACTGTCATCACCTGGGCAGACTTCAAGACTGCCTTCCGCGCTCGGTACATCCCTGAGGGTGTTATTGACCGCAAGAGGACGGAGTTCCGTAACCTGATTCAGGGCAACAAGTCAGTTGATGCTTATCAGCGGGAGTTCCTTGAGCTGTCCCGCTATGCTGAGGACGATATCGCTACTGACGCTAGACGCCAAGTGAAGTTCAGGCGCGGACTTCACCATGATATTCTGCTTGCTCTAGTGGCGCTGGACTTTCCGGACTTCGCCACCCTAGTGAACAAGGCCATTCAGGTTGAAACTGGACTCAAGCTACACAAGGACGCTCTTAAGCGCTCTCGCGAGTCGGGCTCATCTTCGGGCTCGTCTTCTCAGAAGCGCCGCATATGGATTCCTCAGAGCATGTA
This sequence comes from Secale cereale, assembly GCA_902687465.1. Lineage (NCBI taxonomy): Eukaryota > Viridiplantae > Streptophyta > Magnoliopsida > Poales > Poaceae > Secale > Secale cereale. Next base: position 11,179,936 of record LR738709.1, read on the forward strand.
TCGTCCAAACGCTCCAGTGTACAGGCCTTCTTATGCTGCACCTCGTCTGCCTCCTCCACCGCCAATGCAGTACAGGCCTGCTGTCCCAGCACCTCGAGCACCTGCGATTCGTCCAGAGAGTGGACTCTGCTTCAAGTGTGGCCGTCCGGGTCACCGTGCCAGAGACTGTCCACAGGCTCAGGGTCAGCTGGCTCTTCCATCTGCTGGCCGTGGCAGTGGACGTGGAATTCCTCCGCAGCGCAACAATAATGTCAGGCCTTCGAATGCTCGTGGTGGTCAGCTTCACCACGTCAATCTGAGTGAAGACCCAGAGCAGCCAGCCACAGTGATGGGTACACTTCTTGTCAACTCAGTATTTGCTAATGTCTTGTTTGATACTGGTGCATCTGATTCTTTCATATCAGAACCATTTGCATTTAAACATGGCTTTAAACAAGATAAACTATATCAAATGGTATCCGTACAAACCTCCGCGGGTCGGTGCAATTCTACCTTATTCTGTCCGGAAGTGGTAGTGGAGATAGAGGAAAGGAAGTTTCAGGCACACCCCATTGTCCTGAAATCCTGCGGCATCGACCTTATCCTAGGAATGGATTGGTTGGAGGCTCACGAGGCCCAAATTGATTGTGCCACCAAGACTGTACGTCTTCGGCACCCCTCGAATCAACTCGTGAATTGCCGCGCACGTGTATCCCATAATGCCGAAGCTCAAATCTACGCCTTAAATGCACTGAATGCTTCACCACTTGAAGGGCTCGAAAGCATACCAGTTGTATGCGAATTCCCGGATGTCTTCCCAGAAGAACTTCCAGGAATACCCCCTGCCCGAGCCGTCGAATTTGTTATTGACTTGAAGCCGGGTACTACCCCTATTGCGAAGCGTCCTTATAAGATGCCACCGCATGAGCTCCTTGAGCTTAAGGAGGAAATCAACAAGTCACTCAGGAAGGGCTTCATTCGTCCTAGTTCCTCCGCCTGGGGAGCACCGTCTCTTTTCGTCAAGAAGAAAGATGGTACGAATAGGCTGGTACAAGATTACCGACCTATCAACCAGGCAACCATCCAGAACAAATATCCACTTCCTCGGATCAATGACTTATATGACCAACTGGCTGGATCATCGGTGTTTTCTAAACTCGACTTGAGGTTGGGTTATCACCAGATCCGTGTTCGCGAAAAGGATATTCCAAAGACTGCATTCGTAACTCGCTATGGCTCTTATGAGTACACTGTCATGTCTTTTGGACTGACTAATGCTCCAGCTACCTTCTCCCGCCTGATGAATTATATATTCATGGATTACCTCGACAAGTTCGTCGTGGTATATCTGGATGATATTCTGGTATTCTCAAAGAACAAGGAAGAACACGCCGAACATCTTCGCCTTGTTCTGGAGAAGCTGCGAGAGCATCAGCTTTATGCTAAATTCTCCAAATGCGAGTTCTGGCTTTCTGAAGTAACCTACCTTGGACATGTGATTTCCAAGGATGGCATTGCCGTTAATCCGGAACGGGTTCAGGCTATTCTTGACTGGACTCCTCCGAAGAATGTCAAGCAAGTGAGAAGTTTTCTCGGCCTTGCAAGCTATTGTCGTCGCTTCGTTGAGAACTTTTCCAAGATTGCCAAGCCCCTGACTAATCTGCTTCACAAAGGCGTTAAGTTTGAGTGGACAGATAAATGCCAGGAAAGCTTTCAAGCTCTTAAGGACAAGCTCGTTTCTGCTCCAGTGCTTGCTCCTCCAGATTCTCGCAAGGACTTCGTGATATATTGTGACGCCTCTCGTCAAGGATTAGGCTGTGTCCTAATGCAAGAACGAAGAGTAGTTGCCTATGCATCGCGTCAATTGCGTCCGCATGAAGAGAATTATCCAGTGCATGATCTTGAACTTGCTGCAGTGATCTTTGCATTGAAATTATGGCGACATTACCTTCTCGGTAACCGGTGTGAGATTTATACTGATCATCAAAGCTTGAAGTATTTATTCACTCAGCCGGATCTTAACCTCCGCCAACAGCGATGGTTGGAAACTATTTCCGAATACGACTGCGGTATTTCTTATACCCCTGGCAAGGCTAATGTGATGGCCGATGCCTTGAGTCGCAAGTCTTACAGTACCAACCTCAAGGTTAAGCGAGCTCAACCTCGTCTTTATGAGGAATTACGCAAGCTGAATCTGCATATCGTTCCACATGGTTCGCTTAATGACCTTGTGATACAGCCGGATCTTGAGAAGGCTGTCAAGGTGGCGCAAACCAAAGATGCTCACGTTGATGTTATAAAACAGGAACTTCATCTTCCGAAATACAGGGATTTCTCAATATCCGAAGATGGAACCTTGTATTTCCGAGGCCGCATTGTGGTAACTCGTTTCGACCTAATGACTGACAAGGTCATGAAGGAGGCACATGATACACCGCTGTCTATTCATCCTGGTAGCACTAAGATGTATCGTGATCTCCGCCAAAGGTACTGGTGGCCTAATATGAAGCGGGATATTGCTCGATACGTTGCTGAGTGCGATGTCTGTCGACGCGTGAAGGCAGAACATCAGAAGCCTGCTGGACTTCTGCAACCTCTTCCTATTCCGCTGTGGAAATGGGATAAGGTGCAGATGGATTTCATTACTGGATTTCCTAAGTCCCAGAAGGGTAACGATGCCATTCTTGTCGTCGTCGACCAACTCTCAAAGGTTGCACACTTCTTGCCAGTCAAGGAGACTATCACTGCTAGCCAGTTAGCAGAACTGTATATCTCCCGAATTGTTTCCCTCCACGGTATTCCGAAGGAGATCAGTTCAGACCGTGGCACCCTGTTCACTTCCAAGTTCTGGGAAAGTTTTCAAGAAGCTTTGGGAACTCATATCCACTGGAGTTCAGCTTATCACCCCCAGTCCCAAGGTCAAGTTGAACGAGTCAATCAAGTGCTTGAAGATATGCTGCGAGCTTGTGTTATATCATTCGGTAAGAAATGGGAAGAATCCCTTCCATATGCCGAGTTCTCGTATAACAACAGCTATCAAGCAAGCTTGAAGATGGCTCCCTTTGAAGTTCTGTACGGACGTAAGTGTCGAACCCCTCTGAACTGGTCAGAAACTGGGGAACGACAAGTTATTGGTCCGGACATTATTCAACACGCCGAAGAGCAAGTCCGTATCGTGCGAGAAAATCTCAAGGCGGCTCAGGGCCGTCAGAAGAGCAACTATGATCGCAAGCGATGGGGATTGACTTATCAACCAGGTGATCAAGTTTATCTTCGTGTCACCCCTATGAAGGGCACACACCGTTTCGGTATCAAGGGCAAGTTAGCTCCACGCTACATTGGTCCCTTCCCCGTGGTTGCTAGACGTGGATTCGTGGCTTACAAATTGCAATTGCCTCCGCAATTCTCGCATATCCACGATGTGTTCCATGTGTCGCAACTTCGTCGATCCTTCAAGGAATCCCCGCATCGTGCTGTGGATCACGAGATGCTCGAGCTTCAAGATGATCTGTCTTATAAGGAGCATCCAATCCGCATCCTCGATCAAACTGAACGTCGGACCCGCCAGAAGACAACCAAGTTCCTGAAAGTGCAGTGGTCAAATCATACTGAAGATGAAGCCACCTGGGAACGCGAGGAAAATCTTCGGGCGGAATACCCCGACCTCTTTGCTTCTACCTCCTAAATTCTCGGGACGAGAATTTCTTTTAGAGGAGGAGAATTTGTAACACCCCTCTGTATGATATCACTGTGCCACTCTGTTAATCAAGCCATGTCATGAACATTTGCAAAAGTAACACAGTGGTTAAGATGGACTAATTCAAATTTGCCTTTGAATTCAATTTAAAACCAAAGTGCAAAATGAAGTTGCATAAAAGTTGCTGCAAAAATGTTCATCATCTTGCAAAAATTCCATAACAATTATTTGTTAAGGATAACAACATCACTCTTTGGCAAAAATGAGCAGAACCAATTATTTCAGCACCATTTCAGCATTTTTAAATGCTAAACTATTTGTGAAAATTCCAAACAGATTCCAAAAACCCTCAAACTTGTTGAGGCAGTGCATAAAAATACCTTGGATTTATTGGGCTAGGTCCCATACTTATCCTAGGTCATTAGGGTGTCCAAATTTTTGTCTATCCCTTTCTGTTTTAAATAAAAGGAAATAAAACAGAAATAGAAAAGGGTTAGAGGGCCTACCTGGGCTTACCTGTTGCAGCCTGAGCAGGCCCAGCCCATCACCACCTGCTCCCCGTCCTTCTCCCCTCCGTGTCGCCACCGCCGTGGACCGAACGGCGCCGACCGGCCACAGCCCGCCACGCCGGCGGAGCAGGTGGCTGGAGGCGATAAGATCGGCCCCCGTCCTTCTCCCCTGGCCTCCCTCTCCATTCGGCGTCCTCCTCCTCCCTTCTCACCGCTCGCCCGCTCCCTTTCCCTCTGACCCGAGCGGGATCGTCGCCGTCCTCCGTCGTCGCCGTGGCCACCGGCATCCCCGAGCCCGGCAGCCGTGTCCGGGGAACGCACCGTCCCCGACTACTTCGACCCCGACCACGAGCCGGAGCCGACGAGCCCTGCAGCGACCGAACGCCGCTGCCCCCTTCCTCTCGGTCTCCGGCGAGGACCCGTCGATTCCGGCGACTCCGCGCCTGCCCCGAGCAGGCTTTGGACGGCTACCCTCGCTGTGAGCCTCTCCTCCCCTTCTCCCTCTCTCTTACACCGTAGCCGTCGCCGTAGCTAGCCGTCACCGTAGCCGTGCACTCGTCGCCGCCGATGAGCTCGTGCTCGTGGCCATGGCTACTGCCATGCACGGCTGAGCACTGCTCCGTGCTCCTGGCGACCCCAGGAGTCCAACGCACACACGCACGCACTCGGCCGTGCCCCCTATCACCTAGCCCGACGCCTGCCCGAAGCCGCCGCCGCCTGCGCTCGTCGCCGGCGTGCTTCCGGTGGCCAAATGGTCACGGGGCCAAGCGCGTTGCGTTCGCCGCATCGCGCAGCACCTCCCCAGCCCCTCTGCTGCCTCCCTTGCTCGCCGCAGCCGCGTTCCCGGCCGAGCCCGATTCCGGCCGTCCGCTCCGTCGCTCGCCGGCGCCGTTTCCGGCCACCCCAGGCTCGGCCACCACCACCACTCGATGCGGCCGAGCTCAGGCTCTCGAATGAGCCTAGCCGCGCCCTTCCCCGTGCTCTGTAGCGCGTTTCCGGCGAGGCCCGAGCGCCTCCGCCGCGTTTCGTGGTCGCCGGCGTTGAGCCGCCGGCCACCGCCGACGTGGCACACCTGGGGCCACCCCTGGGTCACTGCCAGAGGGCCCCACGGGCCCCGTTGACTGGGTTGACCCAGTCAACCTTGCTGACTGGGCAGTCCCAGTCACTGACATGTAGGCCCCCTGCAAATTGAACCTAATTAAAATGTTTTTATAAATAAAAGTTAATTAGCTAAGTTAATGTTTCACTGACATATGGGGCCCACACCTCTAATTAGCTCAGTTATTTAGTTTAATTCACTGTTATTATAACAGAGACTGACATGTGGGTCCCACTGGACCCACAGGTCAGGTTTGACCTGGTCAGCCGTTGGCTGACGTCATGCTGATGCAATAAATCTTTTCTGATATTTAAAATAATTCCAGAAAATCATTTAAACTTAGAAAATTCATAACTTTTAAACCGTAGCTCGGATCGAAAAACTTTCTATATGAAAGTTGCTCAGAACGACGAGACGATTCTAACCGAACTATCCGTTTCCATGTCGGGACCCTCTACGGAGGTGAACCCGCAACTTTTAGCCTGTTTCCGGTAGGTGAATAGTGCACATACACCGGTAAATAATTCCAGATAAATCCTAAAAATAACCAACATGACCTAGACATGTTTTTAGGCAACCCTACACTGCACGTTAGCTTAGCACGCTCTGTGTTGCATATGTTTTGTGTATTTATCTGTTTCTTCCCCCTCTTCTCTCTCGGTAGAGCCCGACGCTGACGCAGATCCCGAGACCGACGCCGTCCCGGTGATTGGTTCCCCCTCCGACGACCTTGCTTTTGCCACCGAGCAACCAGGCAAGCAACCCCCCCCCCCTTGAGCATTTCCGATATCGCCTATGTCTATTCTCTCTTATTCTTGCATTAGAATTGCTGCTACTGCTACTGCTCCTATTACTGTTGCATAGCATGTCTTTGCTAAATTGTTGATACCTGTCTTTATTCATAAACTGCTTAGTATAGGTTGGGTAGCACTGCTATGGTCCCACACTCTCGTAGTTGCCTCGCATAGTACCCTTGCCTCGATCAAGCGATCGAGCCCCTTCCCCTGACCTTCTTCACATCACCGCACAACCCCCCCTAATATGCTCGACTCCGCAGAGTTAACATCGGGTGACGAGGGTGATACCTCCGAACTCACTTTCGATGTTGTCCCTGTAGTATAGCTAGCTCGTTGTGGGTTACCGAGGGTGATTCCTCTTCCCACTTCCGACTTAGCTTTTGTCGTGCATCCGCTATGGTGATTACCGCCGAGGGTGATTCCTCCGGTATCACCTTAACGGGACTTGTCGTTTAGGAGTCCAACGAGGGTGATTCCTCGGATTCCTCATCGGCATGGAAACCCACACGGATGCCCCGGTTTCACCATACCGTGTTTAAAGACGTATCGATCCCCGAGGCCGGACGTCGCCAGGAACAAAGGCGTGCGGCCAGAGGTATCGTGCGTCTGATGACACTTTGAAGTTACTACTGCACATGTTGGATGGAGGCGGGTTGACCCAGAGGGGTACCCGCGAGTGCCTTTGAGGCGTGAGCTGTGGAGTCGGGTGACCAGTGAGGGTACCCGCGAGATAACTACGAGGCGTGGCCGGTCATTCCAGTCCTTGTCACAAGTCCTCGAGACGGGACGACGGGGCCAACAGTATCGTAGGCTCTGCTCGTTACCGCGCGCTCCCAATACACTAAGCGATTTGGATATTTGATCCGAGGGGCCTCCGGGTCCGATAGCACTAACCACCACGTGGGTGTGAGTGGGTGCTCTGCGTCGTATACATCAGCCGGAGTCGTCACGACGTCAGCGATTGAGCGGACCGTTCGGATTGGACTTAGGATGCAACTGCGCTTGTATAAGGGGTTGCTAGGTCTGCTACCGAACGGCCTCGCAACGTGCGGAGCGTCCGGGGCGATGGCCCCGACCCCCGGGGGCATAGGATTAGTCCGGCGTGCTCGATCCTCTCTGGCGGTATCCGGTCGGGTTGCGTCGTATTGTTTAGCCGAGGGCGGGCACGACCTGATGGTGTGTCCGGCCGGAGTTAAGCGAGCGTGGTGGGTAACTTGGTGCACCCCTGCAGGGAAGAAACAATCTATCGATAGCCTGTCCTACGGTAACGGACACTCGGAGTTGTATCCACTTCGGTACAACTAGAACTGGTGACTTGAGATATGAAGTTGATATTACTATAAACACATTACATTATGATATACTATTCTACTCCCTTCTAATTGCTGCAAGACGCTGAAGATGCTAGTCTTCGTCAGGACTAGGCTTTTCCCCTCTCTACTCTGGCTTTCTGCAGTCTAGTCCACCCACATAAAGCCTCCTTTGAAAATAATGCATTGCTAGTATAGATCTGATGTAAGTCTTGCTGAGTACTTTGGATGAGTACTCACGGTTGCTTTGCTTCCTCTTTTGTCCTACCCGCATGATAAACCAGACGACGGAGCCATGGTGCCCGCAGCCCCTGTTGGCGACTACTACTACCAGCCCGAGGCTGGCTACTACTACTACCCGGCCGGCGAGTACTTCTACGAGGAGCCGGCGGACGACGACCAGGAGTAGGATCGGAGGTCCCAGGCAGGAGGCCTGCGCCTTTTCGATCGTAGCTTTTCTTTTGCCCCGCCTGTGTAACAGGCCTATCTTCTGCTGTGTTGTATCTGTACCCAGATACCTAACGCTTCCGCTGACTATGTGTATTACACTTGTTATGTATTCGAGCCCTCGAGGCCCCTGGCTTGTAATATATAACTTGCATGTATTTATTTATGTTTTAGAGTTGTGCTGTGATTCCTTCACGTGAGTCCTTAGGCTTGATCGTGTGCATTTGCGTGTATGATTAGTGCACGGTCGGGCCGGGGTCGTCACATATTTCCTCAAGGAAGTAAGTGTCCTGCTGAATTTGAGTCAGTATCTAGAGAAATCTTGAAGAAATGTGGTGGAGTACCACTAGCCATTATTACTATTGCTAGTATTTTAGCCAGTAATGATCAAGATCAACGGATAAAGCCAAAGTATCACTGGGACAACATACTTGGCTCTATTGGTTGTGGACTTGCAGAAGGTGGTACTGCAAAGGATATGCATAGAATATTGTCCTTTAGTTATTACGATTTACCTTCTCATCTGAAGACTTGTTTGCTATATCTTAGTATATTTCCAGAGGATTTTGTGATAAGGAGAAAATGACTGATATGGATGTGGATAGCGGAAGGCTTTGTGCAAGGTGGAAACCAAGAAACTAGACTATTTGAGCTCGGAGATAGTTACTTCAATGAGCTCGCCAATAGAAACTTGATTCAACCAGTAGATGTTGATGCTGAAGGCAGGCCGAGAGCTTGTCGCGTGCATGATATGGTGCTTGATCTGTTATGTTCCCTGTCGACTGAACAAAACTTTGCTACAATATTAGATGGTACTCAGCAAAGCAAACCTATTTCACACAACAAGAGTCGCAGATTATCTTTTCAAAATAGCATGTCAAAGCTCACCACCCATCGGGTCGATGCCACAAGTATGCCACAAGTGAGGTCTGTTGTTCTCTTTAGAACAAATATTGATCTAATCCAGCAGACTATTTCACACTTTCAAGTTTTACGTGTTTTGGATTTAGAAGGTTGTGATCTTGGGAGAAATCGCCATGATGTTGATCTCAGGGATATTGAGAATTTATTACACCTAAGGTACCTGGGGCTCAGAAGAACTCATGTTCGTGAGCTCCCTATGGAAATAGGAAAGCTACAGTTTTTGGAGACACTCGACTTAGCAGAAAATGATGGATCTAGTCTAGCAGCGATTCCGTCAAGTGTGGCCCGTCTAAGACGTTTGATATGCCTACATGCAGGCCATGCGGTGTTACCCGTTGGGATCGGGAACCTGACATCCTTAGAAGAGCTGACTGGAACATTGGTGGATGTGAAAGAGCTAGGGAAACTGGTCGAGCTGAGAGTGCTCGACCTTTACTGGAATGCGGACGATGAGAGCATGTGTAATTCTTTGGTGGTGTCCCTGGAGAATCTGCGGAAAATGCAGAGTCTAACCATTAACGGCTGCGGTGGTGCAAGGTTTGATGTCTGCTGGGATGGCTGGGTGCCCACCACATCCACACAGCTTCGTGCACTTGCATCTATAATACCTAAATAGTTCATCCCCACTAATCTATTTCTCTTGACATGCAAGCTGTCCACATCAGCAGTCCAGCCAAATTAACTTTTTCTTAGTGGCTTACATGAGGGACCCACCACAACCTAGATCAGCCACGTTTGCTTTCAATTACCAGCAGTTGGACCCACGACAGGCTGACTGCAGACCTCTCTGTCGCTGAATCAGACGAACCCATCGCCCCCTTTTCCCCTGGATCGCATCCGAGCTCATGCGTCCGCGTTGACTCCATCTTCTTCTTCCTCGGCTCCTCACCTCCCAAAAGCATTAACTTAGCATCCAGACCATCAGTGCCTGTCTCCCTTCCCTGCCCCGTTCTCTTCATCTTCGCCACCGAATAAATGGAGGCTAACAGATGGAGTTGTTCTCCCCTTTAAGCATTGGGATCGCACTATTTCTTCTTCACCAGAACAATACCCTTCTGCTCGAGAGGATCTGTGAGGTTTCGCCATGCTGAAGAAGATGAATTTCAAGCCCCTGTTGTCAACGCCCGTCGCCTGCTGGTATAGCTCTCGAGGGAGTCATAGGGTGGAATCTTCCAGAACCAGGCGTCCATCGGTGCGAGATGCTGCCTCCGCTGTGCAGCCACCCCCTGCGCCATCGATCTCCTCCTGACCCTGTTTGGCAACTGCCCAATCCGTCGTTGTCGTTTTTTCCATCGCCCGGTCCATCAAGGTCTTCACCACATGGTACGCCTCTCTCTCTCTCTCACGCGAAGCAGCCGGGGGATCAGGAGACTCGCCATGGCTTATTAGGCTGGTGTTCGGGATGAGCACCGGACGCGGTCCACCCCGGCGGCCCAGTGCCCGTGACAGACGAAGCATGTAGGTCGCGGGAACACAGACGTGGCCTGCGATGGATCTGCATCGGCCTCGAGTTGATCGGGTGAGAGCTGACAGTATGCTTGGTGTTGGGTGAATGACAGTGTGACTCGACTAGATGTCGTCAAGTTCCACCCGGCCACTGTCACCAACTTACTTTTATGTCTGAAACTCTCAACTCTGGAGTATAAGCAGACATTAGCATATGAAGCTATATGATATGCAGATTTATACATATGTGGTAAAAAGGAATAAAGTGCTTAGAACGGTCTATCGAATTCAGACGAGCTATGAACATGGTAACCTCATGGGATAATCATAGAAAGGTCATAAATATTTGATATGTGGTTCTGAAGAAATTACAAACCTGTTCAATGTGAGACAGATACTTTCCCTCAATGTAATCATCGCATGATATTGTCTATGAAGCCTTTAACTTTGTCTACTGTGCATTAGAAGTATATAGACAACACTGCTACAATTGAAAACGGTAATATAACAAGTCAATTTAGGTATATAGGCTGTTCTTGTCAGCCAACAGGAAGGGTTCAGTAGCTCCCTCTTTGCCAACGCTGCCATATCCGTCTCTCTGGTATGTCTCTCTTGACTGTTCTGGCCGTTGAAATGTTGGGTATTTCAATATTGGTCGTTGATCTGTTGATAAATAAGTTGGTAAATGTACATCGGTCAGTTTTAAGTCAAGATTTAATTTTTAGTATAAAGCTAAAGACAACACACCATGGTTCTGTTATTGATAAGTACAGTACATATGAGAATAGACTGCAAGCCCCATAAACTACATGCTGAATGATATGATTACACAGTGGAATGGATGTGGTTGGAGCAATAAGTATCTTGGTAACCAACATACTTCTACGTCTGAAGTCTGAACCAATACATGTTTATCATGGTAAGAACTCTGAGATATGATTACATAGTATGGATGTAGTCCCTAAGGATGTACATTGGTCCGATAGAAATATGTGGTTACAACAATACAGTTTTCTTTCCTTATATGGCACCGAGGACCTTGCCCAGGTAACTACTCTCTTTTCTTAATCACCAATTTTATCTTTCAAATTAACTGGCCGTGCCATTTATTTCTCATAAAAGTTATAGTGCCCTGAGAAATTTGGAGTTCCCATCGCCTGTTAGTACCTTCCTTGACCCTCACAACAACAAATTTATAGCAGACTGATCCGAGAACACTATGGATGCATTCCTAACTGTCACCTATTGTTTGGCTACTTACCGTCCGTCCGAAAATAAGTGTCACACCTTCAGTACAACTCAACACTTATTTTGGGAGTGAGGGAGTATTAGTTACTGATTTTTTTGCCAAGCCTCATGTAATTAAGTTCGTAGATAAATGAATGTTTGTATTATTTGCCCCAATTGTTGTTAAATTGTGCTACCTGATTTCCTATGTTAGAACAACCAAACAGAGATGGCTATGGTACATCGAGGACTGCCCGGGAATAAAATATATCTCTGTTGGCTGCTCAAGTCGATGACTAGATGACCAGGTTACAGATGTGATTTACCTGTACTATTTGATTGTCATAGTTAATTCTTATGTCCATGTTTCCCCATTTGTTAAGAACATTTGTCCACAATACTCAAATTGAACATCTGTCTAGAGGCGAATAAATACCTCATTTTGAAGTCACTATGGGCCAACCAAGTGTACTAGAATTATATCAATGCTTTTACAAGCCATCGTAAGTGCAAGGAAATGAATCTCTGTACAGTAGTGATAAATCTCTTATGTTTGTGTGAAAATATATTTGTTCAACATTTTCAATATAAATATCAATATTCCATTGGTACTCTAACATCCAAATCTCAAATATAAATGCAATTGGTCAAACATTTCATGGTACATTTATTTTCCATTCATTCATCGATGTACGCTTTTCTTCATGGAAAGCAGATACTCCCGCAGCAACGCGCGGGGAATTATCTAGTTTTATGAATGCACCACGACATTGCCTAGGTGGGTTAATTCATCATCGTTTCCCCTCCTCTCCTTGCTGAGTATTGCAGTGGACAGAGTGCGGCCGGAAGTCGACATTCAGATCATCGGGCAGCTTCCCGCTCTTCGTTATCTCTGGCTGTCCACCAACAAACATCAGCACACTCGTGTCGAAACGTTTGTCGTTGGCGCTAATGCATTCCCATGTTTGAGACATTGCACCTTCTATCGTTTTCCCACGGGGCCAACTATGTTTCCACGAGGAGCTATGCCACAGCTTGAAACCCTGACGTTCACGGCCCGAGCGTCGGATATTGCCGGTGGTGACCAGGATGTTGGCATGGCGCACCTCCCTTCCCTCCAGCAAGTCGAGGTTTACCTTTGGCTTGAGAAAGGCAGTTCTTCTGTCAAGTGCAAGGAGGAAGCGGATGTAGTGCTGAGGCATGCAGCGGACGTCCATCCCAACCGCCCCACCCTTGGTACCTATAAAGATGGTGAGTCCTTTCTCTCAGGTTTCTTCTGTAGATTTTGGCTTAATTCTATTTCTCCAAACAATACACATGCTCATTCCTTTTCTCCTCAGCTTTTTATCCCGAATGACGACGACGATCTCACACTCCGGTCGCTTGCTGGCTTCTTCTGCAACCGGTGGTTTGTTGTGTTAATCCCTCGCTTCTTGACGTCATTAAGATGACAATCACCACCGCCCCAAGGTGAACGAGACAGAGACGGAGATGACAAGCCGCCGCCACGGTGCCGGGGTCTCCTTCTCTCAAGTTGTTAATGCGCTGTTATTTCAATCTGAAAAAATAATAATGTTGTTGATTCTTGCCTGTATGAATCTGGAACCAGAGAAATATTATAATCTGAGGACATAGTAATAATGTCGCTAACAGATGGACTAATGTCCACGCGGCGCACTTTGTTTTTCAGCTTTGCCAAGAGCTAGAGAGCAGCCGCTTTACTAAATGAATGCCAACCAAGTAGAATGCAGAGTAATCGCATTCAACACTACCACGTACTATATCATATCAAAAAGCAGTGACAAACTAGTATAAATGCTACTACTAGCAACAAATTAAACTAATTAAACAATAGGTAGGGCCATAAGTTCAGCCATCAAGTTTGCTTCCTACTGCTCCCTCCGTTCCATAATATAAGATCGTTTTACAAGTTATTTTCAACTTGTGGTAACAAAGACAACAGAGTGGATAATATCACAACAACGAAAGTGAACCTGTCGCTAGTAAGTAGCCTGGGATGTATGTACGTGCACTGATCTGGTTTTCTTGAGACGGACCACGAAAGTTGCGCGCGTGTGGGTGCAGTGCACCTATATATTGCCTGTTCGTGCTCTGAAACTGAAAATTAACTCAGTTTCACCTTGTCACTTGTTCGACGGCGCCACGGCTTCTCATTTCACAGCAACCAAGAACCATTAGCAAGGAACCAAGGAACACATCCTCATTCGGTGGTAGAAGATAGAAGAATGCACCCAACAGATCTTCCATGAAGCCACAATGTTCAAGGGAATAAACTTACACTTCCCATGTGAACTGTCGACCCGCTTCTCGGGGATGTCGCTGCCGTTCAAGGGAACGGCCAGCTTCGGCCAGGAACTGCTAGTGCTGGGCTGGGACAACCCCAAGAAGAATGCCATCAGGACAGCTCTTAGCAACGTGTCAAGCAACATCAATATAAGGCTGGATTCGGCTCTAAACTATTGCCAAGAGGATAGCTTGTCTCAGATGCGGACACCCTTCTGATCATTGTGCTGCTGAGTGCTCCTGACTAGTACTCCCTCCGTATCTAAACGCTCTTATCTTAGTTTATAAAGGGAGTACTTAGAAAGCACAGGGCATATTCTTTGTAGTGCTATCGGAGTAGTAGTATTGTACCATTGGTTAATTAATACAGTGTCTGTAGATATGTTCTATTGGATTAGGCTGGCTTTACTTTTGACTCTTTATCAGTTCCTCCGTCGCAAACGCCACGAAATCGCCGACGGTCCTTCCAGTGAGGCTGGCTTTACTTTTGCCTCTTTATCAGTTCCTCCGAGCTGTGCGGCACGTCGGTCGTAGGAGAGGATCTTGGGCATTAGGAAAAAGACGACGATGGGCGCGCGACAGCAACAAGCCCACTAGCATGACTGTGACTTGACCATACATACAGGCATACCTGTTCGAGCAGCGATCGATAGATCGAGGTCGGCATGTGGAGCGTACCGCCGAGCATGAGTGCGTTCCCGACGGTCATCGATGTCGATGTCCACCGTAGGCTGGCCGGCAGGCTTGAGTCGCCGTGCGCACTGTACCTAGGCTGGCTCGTCGTCGTACACAACACGTCGACACCATGCGTGATAAGATTCTTACTCAATCATTTCATATGTGCGTTAGATACCACGCATACTGTTCAACCGTCGAGACAAGGTCGATCGGAATCTGGATGGATCTTGGATGTGCACTCCGGCGACCAACCAACCAGACAGACCGTCAACCACACACGCGGGCACAAAGACTAGCTAGAAAACTCAGCTCAATTCACACTAGCTAGCAAACTGCATGTAAACACCACCGCATGCACCGCACATCGCTAGAATGGGATGGGTCCCGACTTCACACGTCCACCATCTTTTTCAGGAACGAAGGCTGAGTATATATATCACTAGTCGAGTGCCTAGCTATTTCTCAAACTACTAGTAGATTTCTCGATCGATCGCCCACTTCTCCAACATGATCGCCACGCTTCTTGGCCTCGCTGGCTACCTCCTCTATATCGCGATCATGTTCTGGTGTTCCAAGCGGTCAGTTCTGCCTTTCCCTCATACCATCTTGAGTACATAGCTTTTGAGTTATGGATCGCCGGTACCCTCCCTTTCGTGCTGAAGGATATGTTGTGGCCTGCTCTCATATCTGGGTTCTCTTTCACCTTCCCATCCAGTGTCTTCGAAATGATAGGCATACTTGCTGGCCTTGCCGGCTACCTCGTGTACATCATGTGCATGATGGGGCTTTCGATGTTGGTGATGCATGTAGCCATCACCGTCTGCATAGAGCCACTGTGGGCGGTCCCAAAAGAGTATTTGCATTGGTTATGCATTGCTATGGTGGGCATCATCATCATGATGACGGACATGCTAATGAAGCATTTTAGTGTCGCCACCATGACGGCGATGCTTATTGGTCTCGCTGGCAACCTCGTCAGGATGACCGCCGCACTTATGGCCTTGTCCTTCTTGGTGGCGATGTCGTTTCTAGCGGTCATGGGCATGTGCGCATGGGTGGCAATACTGCTTCCGTCAGCCACGAACAGTTACCCCAGGCTGATGTTCGCAAGCATCGTCGGCATCACCTTCATGGTGACGAAGAACATGTTCGAGTTGGGCACACCGGTCGACCAGTCTGTCCTGGTCTCTGGATCCTTCTCCACCTTGCCTGGCATTTTCACCCACATGAAAGCCACACTCATTGGCCTCACCATCTTAATAAAGGATTACCACGTCACCTCCCTGGTGATGAGGTATGTCACCCTTCTAGCCCTCGCCTTCTTACCGCTGGTGTCCACCTCCATGACAACATGTGCAAAGTACGCCAAGGCGGCCCTCATCATCGCCCTAGCTGTAGTGTTGATGATGCAGCCGCCGGGCATGCCCATCCAGAATCCTACCGCAATATTTCAGTCCCCATCCAGGGCAGGTGCCTCCTACATGGGTTTGGATGATTTCATCGGGGTTTCAGAGCACCTGAGTATGGAACACAAGATGGTTATGGAGAAGATCGTCTCAGGATTCAATATGCTCATCGAAGTGTCTATGGGAGCGGTTCAGAGCTTCTTCATCCACACAATCCTGATCATGATGACTCTCAGGGCTTCTTCATCCACACAAAGGAATTGCTCGAGGACCGTGGCAGTGCATTGGCAGACACAATAGGTGAAAGATGAAATGCAATGATCGAAACGGCTGCTTTGGAGGTGCACATTTTGATTCAAGACCAGAAGTACCGTTCCTCGTTTGGGTTGCTTGGGAAAAAGAGACCCGAAAGAACTCCTCATGTGGATGGGAACACACCCAAAAGAATCGGCATGTGACAAGGATACAACTAGAAGGTATTAGCGATTCCACAAGTGGAAGATAGAGATCGATGAGCTGTTTCTGGAGATACGTTGCCACATACTTGAAATGTTAAATATTTTCCCTGATTGTCTGTATGCCTCTACACATTGTACTCTACTTATTTGTATATGTAATGTAACAAGTTATGAGAAACATCAATAAAAGGGGTTTCCTCTATTTTTTTCACATGCACAATGGGAATCTTAACCCCTGAACAATGCTTTTATTTTTTGGAATCACAACGCACTTTAACTGGGAAATCAAAGCAATTGCTGGAGGACCGAGTTCCTCTATTTGTCGACACTCCAACTGAAAAAAGAAACGAATTGCCGGAGGACACGGTCAGTGCATTGGTCGACGCTCTAGATGAAAAATAAAATGTGATGATAAAAAAGGCTGCTTCGGAGGTGGACAATTTGGTTAAGGACCAAGCTCAGAGAAAGTTAGTACAAAGTTGAGTCATTTTTGAGTCACTTATTTTGGGACGGAGGGAGTACTACTTCTCCTTCTAGTAACAAATAGTGCATCACTCCTTTATTTTGTGCACAGTTCTTCGTAAAAGAAAAAATGCTTATTTTGGTATTTTCATATCAATAGTTATATGCACATACTACACAGAACAACCCACATGTATGAATGTTTCCACAATTTTGAAAGCAAAACTACATATTACGATTGTTTGGAAATTGGTAGTGAGCCCAGAAATAGTTTGATCTTATTTTAATCATGCTACATGATTATTGTGATCAGGACTCACATGCCACGGGAGTCCTCGCCTCTACTTGTTCCTGGTATTTATATTTTGAATTCCATGGTTCATTCAATCCAACCCTTTCCGAGAATTATTTTGCATGTTTCGAGAGCTAGACCCATGCATGTCTAATTCTTGAATACTACCTCCTTTTCGGTTTATAGGGCTCAATTCAAAGATCTCACCAACCAAGGTAGATGGTGAGTGGTGGAATAATTTTTGTAGTTTGCAAAGGCACACAATTAATGCACTCGTTCCTCACAATTTTATGTTTACCAATGCATTAATTGCAATGCATGCATACATAAAATACATGCATTGGTCAATTTTCTCTTAATCTTTGCATGCAATGATTTAATGCACCTTGAAATCTGAACATGTGATGGGGAGCACTCAAATTCAGCCTTATAAAACGAAAAATCTAAAATTTTGAGATAAGCTCTATAAACCGGAAAGAAGGGAGTATCTTGTCTTTCTTTATACGGTCGAATGGAAATAGCACTACACTCAAGAGAACAAGAATCTTATATTGAGAGTCTCTAGGATTGGTTTAGTCATTTATTCCCTCTCGCTTTCCTTGATCCAAACCCTCTTAACAATATAGCTTCCCTATGTCTCAAACAATAGATAAACGGTGTATAAATAAAAGTATGTTGTCTTATTTTCCCTTTTTAGTGAGTGCTTTTACAGTACATCAAAGTAATTTATGCCGTTTATTTTTGGATCCTACGGTCCAGATATGTCAATACTACTACACCATAGTTCCTGTAGTATATTCAGATGTGAGGGGCAGTTTAGGCAGTTCACAATTAAAAATCCCGCAACTGCTTTCGTTGAATAGTTCACAATTAAAAATCCCGAGCAGCCGTTCGTGCTGCTGGCAGAGTGGTGCGAGCCCCAGCTGCTCACCAGTCACGTGCCCGCGACGAAATCTGCGACCATCTCATCTCATCTCAGCTCTCAGCGACCATCCTATCAAGCGCTCGTGGGAGTCGAAGCAGAGCCGAATATTATTAGCCTAGCAGAAATTATTAAGCTATCCTCAAACTAGTTTTGAGCCGAAAAATATCAACCATTGGATCAAGTTAATGCTACCCCTTAATTCCAGTAGTATGATGTACCCTACAAAATCTCGTTTGGGGTGTCTCCCTGGCCATAACTTTTCCAATCAGCCGAAGGTAGTCCTCTAATAATTTGTCAATTAACACCAAATACTCCCCTCAAATAACAATTAACACCAGACCCAACTTAGAGGAAAATATGTTCTTTCAGTATCATTCATCAGACATATTTAATTGTATAGGAAGGAGTACACATGCAGAAACATCTGGAGCTGCAAGAGAGAGGTAATGTGAGGGATAGAGTTATGAAACTAACAATCTTTCTCCTCCTCGTCGCGACCTCCCCTCCTCCTCGCAACCTCCCCTTCCTCCTCCTCCCCTCGCGTCGCCTCCCCTCGGGCGGCGCCAGGGTCCCAGATCCCTAGCCGCCAGTCCCGCCCCGCAGTTCCAAACCCAGCCGCCGGCAAGGGCCGCGATGGCGGCAGGCCCTGCACCGCAAATCCAGGGCGGGTAGTCACTGCGGCGGACCCTGTGAGGCGGAGGCAGCGTCCCATGCAGGGAGGCCGTGGCGACAGTCTAGGCGGCGCCCGTGCTGCGCAGCAGTGAGGGGAGCCTTCATGGCCGATGGTGTGGCGACTGCGTGTGCATGGGTGGCTCCGATGGCTGCGGATCTGGCGTCCGGTCCAAATCCGTCTTGTTACGGCCTTGGACGGCCGGTGGCGCGAGGAGGACAGGAGAAGAGCAACGGCTGTCGTTTCATTGGAGACTGCTGCTTTGCGGCCGCATGTATTTTAAATTCACTAGCCTATACATGTACTGTAGCAAAGAGCAGACAAGTAACTTAGTTACTACCTTCGTCTCGGTGAATAAGAGGGATTTGGTGTTCTGGCCGCTTTCTGCCTCTGGGCGCTTCTTCGTTAAGTCGCTATACTTTAAGCTTATTGGTGGCACGCCCACTAGTCGTTTTTCCCAGATCTGGAAGGCCCGAATTCCCCCTAAGATTAAGAGATTAAGATTTTCTTGTGGCAAGCTTTAAGAGGCAAACTACCTTCGGCTGATCAGATTCGTAAGAGAAATGGGCCGGGCTCCCAGTTCTGCGCTCTGTGCGGTGCGGTGGAGGACACGGAGCATATTTTTTCCACTGTGTCTTGACTAAGCTCATTTGGAGCTGCGTGAGGGACTGGCTTCTTGTCTCTTGGGCCTCTGCCTCCTTTGCCGAGTTGCGCAGCTTAGCTAGCAACCTTTCGGGCGTCTCCAGACGTATCTTTTGGGTGGGCCCGGGGGCTTTCTACTGGTCCCTTTGGACGACTAGGAACAAATTTACTATTGAGCACGTGTTTCCGGCTAAACCTGCTGACTGCTTATTTAAATCATGTGCTTTCTTGTAGCAGTGGAAATCATTGACTAAGATTGATGACCAGGTTGCGCTCTCTATGCTGATCTCCAAAGTTCGGGCTTCGGCTTCTCAACTATGCAGACAAGAGCAGGATGCTTAAGTGCTTTCTTTTGGGCCGACATCTTTAGCTGTTTTTAGGACTTTCTCTTCCGGCCTACGTGCCGTGGACTGGCGAGGGAGCCATGTACCTTAATATCTTTTCTTTCGTCTCGCCCGTCGTTGGGGTCTGGTTGATGTGTGATACTTTACCTGATGTGTGGTTGCTACCTGCCTTATGGCTTTATTTATAAAGTCGGGCGTACGCCT
This sequence comes from Secale cereale, assembly GCA_902687465.1. NCBI lineage: Eukaryota > Viridiplantae > Streptophyta > Magnoliopsida > Poales > Poaceae > Secale > Secale cereale. The sequence continues at coordinate 11,199,756 of LR738709.1, forward strand.
TTCCTCTAAAAAAAAATAAGTCATTCGCATAGTTATAGGTCATCAGTTTGAAGAATTAAATATGTATTATATGTCATGAAAAGTATATCACTAGATTTCTACACAGATGTAGTTTCTAAATACATATTTTTTTGTCACATATAGGCTTGTTGGGATTAATATCAACCTCTCTCTAAAGAGCATCGGTCAGCCCATCATCACTACCACGGTGTACCACCACACACCACATAGACATGCTCCAGTGAAGAGAGGTTCTCCAGCCCAAATTGAAAATCACCAAATTGGTCTTTTGTTCTCTCACCATAAATATATAAATCCAGGATTTGGAGCTTTTGTAAGGTTCCTTGTGCAAACATGAAACCAATGAAGCTGCTAGTCTTTATACTGAACCTTGTCAGAGACCGGAAGGAACAACCATTGTCAATGACTAGCCTTTTATCTGTGACTTCTCCACAATACCATGCAAGTATAGACAGGTCACTCAGAGACGGCATGCTCCCAAGTATTTGGAGCTCTTCCTCTCTCAGTTCTCTTAATCCAATTGCAACGGAAGAGAGGGAGGGCAAGGTGGACATTGTTTTTAGAAGCAATGTTGAGACCATCCTATTACCCATGTCAATGAACACCACTTGTCTTAGCTGAACAAAGGTTGATGGCAATTTTTTCATTTTGGTGGACATTATGTCAAGCACTTGCAGAAGCTGCAGATTATCGATCTCTTTCGGGACCTCAGAGATAGATGTCCCTTGTAGACTCAAATACCTCAGGTGAAATAACTTGCAAATATCCTTCAAATGATGATTACCCACTCCCCTACAACCACTTAAATCCAATGCACGCAGGACACGAAAACCTAAAAGTGCTGAAAACAAACTGAGGTCTTTACTGAGAACAGTAATTGATCTCACATGGGACAAGATGCTCATGGTTGGCATTTGCTTGAAATCCTCTTCGATACTGATTTGGAGAGACAGTCGACGGACCTTGCTTGGAAGTGAAATGGGCTGGTGACCACCATTTGTTGAGGAAGTGATATGGTCAAGCACCATGCCGTGTACACGGAGAGAGCTCGCCTTATTGGCAATATTGTATGTGCTTTGAGCACTCTTCAGCTACCCAAGTGATATATACAAGGAATAATTAGGAAACTGAGGATGGTTGTAACACCCGGTAAATAATGTAACGACTAATGTATATGGCAACCGTGTGGCAGATTGCAAAAACTGCCACACACATCCCGCACCGTCAGATCGGATCGCGCGCACCCACCCTGCCCTCCCGATTTCCTTCCTTCTTTAGTTTTCCCTCTCAATTTCCTTCCTTCTTTAGTTTTCCCTCACGTCCTTCCAATTTTATCGCGCGCACCCGCAGATGCCTCCCAAAAAATAATGCTGGGATTAGGATTTGATCTCCGGTCTGCAAGTAATAAACTAGGGGAGCTGACCACCTCACCTATGACTCATTGTTGGACAAGCTAAGGAAAATACGGTTTTAGACATGTTTGCCTTTAATATGTTAGCACAGAAAATCTTTTTGTTTCACATATCAAACCTGACACATAAACTTTTTCCGTGGTAAATTCTCCATCACCACCAGGATAATTAACACACCACCAACATGATAACTTCTATATACCACATGTTACATTATGTGTAAGTAGCATGGTCATATAAGCACCGGAGGCGTGATAACTTTGTTGAAAGCATCGTGATAACTTTGATCTCGGTAATTTCTGTAAATAGCACGATAACATTCACGCCATAGACCTGATAATTTAGATACAAACATCATGATATCTTTAACCATTGGGAAAGAAAAATGTGAAAATACACCTGATAATTTATGTGTAAATAGACGGTAATATACGTAGCGCACATCTGATAAATGAGGTAGAAACACCATGGTAACTTCGACCATCGGGAAGAAAAATATTGAAAAGGTACTCCGGTAACTTATGTGTAAATAGCACTGTAGCATACCTCCCTCCCCTGGTTTTTTTTTATGTAATAGCATGAAAACATATGCACTGCGATAACTAAACACCATGATAAGTTTTTGACCCGTGGGGGAGGGAATTTTTGCTAAAACATTCCCCTGATAAATTTTGTGTAAATAGCATGATATTTTAAGCACGGCGGGCTTGATAGGTTACCTAGAATCACATTGATAAGTTTTTGACCCGGAAAAAAGTTGTTCGAAACATCCCCGATATTTTTTTGTGTAAATAACATGATAATACAAGCACCCATAACCGATAACTTACATATAAACACCTTGGTAACTTTTTACCAAAGAAAAAAAGTTGTTAAAAACATACACTCGCCTCGCGGGGCCTCTTGAATGAACACAACACATGACGTGCCACGAGAAAGTCACATAATGATTAGTGTCATGAGAGACACACGTGCTCGTGGGTTGGCCAAAAAACGGTCCGCTTTGACCCGCTATAGGCATGATAAGTTACACAAAAATATTGTGGTAATTTTTACCTATGGAAAAAGCTACTGAAACACACCCGTGTTTTTAGGTGTAAGTACCATGATAATATACAAATTGTAGAACCGGTAAGTCATGTACAATCTTCCATGGTAACTTTGGCCAGGGGGAGGTTGATGTAAACATACCCTGATAACTTATGTATTAGTACCACGGTATTTTACGCATGGAGAACCTGATAACTTGTGTACAAAACACAACACTAACATTGAAAGGGGAAGTAGTTGTTGAAACATAGCACCTGGTAAGTTTTATATAAATAGCATGGTAACTTAGGCAATATAGACCTGATAAATTACGTACGAATACCATGGTAACTTTGATCCGAGGGGAAATCGTGGTAATTTTCTGTAATAACACGATTGTAAAAAAAAGGTAAAAACGAATAGTTTTCTTTAGTTCAGCAACAAATCCCTGAGGGTGAGTTGGTTGTGGTGGTGCGTTTTGGTGCCAGGGAGTTGTGGGTTCGAATCCAACATGCATAATTTTTTTTATTACGTGGGAGATGTGAAGAAGTGGCAGTTTCCCCGACCGGGGGGGCGGGGGGG
>LR738709.1:11202889-11231507 GCA_902687465.1 Secale cereale
GGGATGAGGGTGCGAGATGTGCGGGAGAAGCAAGTTTCTCGGACGAGCCTACGGGGTCGTTCGGGAGAAGGAGGGATCAAAGGAAGGGAGATCGTTCTGTACTTAGAGAGGAAGGAATAAGATGTGTGTGATAGTTTTAGCTATGTGGCACACGTGTGCCAAATAGCACAGTCCATAATGTAAACCTAATTTGCGGGGCTATGGGATTAAAATGAATCTTATGTAGAAATTTGCAAACTAGATGGAATAATCCAAACATAGGCGAGTATTGAATGTGTGTTGCATGCATGGCAACTCAAAAGGTGTTACTGTGTAGGCTACTTATGTCCGATTACCGAAAAAGGCTTTCGCGCCACAACAAAATAGATAAAACATGAAAAAATAACTACAAAGAACAGTACGGGATACAGAAGAGTACCAAATCAACGGTCTGCTTCATCGGTGCTTCTCATAACCTGATCAACTCATAGCCACTTGGTTCCCTTGAGCCTAAATGATACGTGTACACCCCCATTGGAGGCACCGGTGAAAAAAATTTCTTCATCCTCTATTTCTACAAACTGAATCAATTTTATTTTCATCAACACAGTACACATATTTCAACGCACACGCATTTAGATCAAATCATCCATACTCGACATACTGACATACACAATGTGTACATCGACACACGCAGTATACCAACTGTTACAAACAAAAGGTGAACTCGCTTCATGCCGCTGCACCATCTCGCCTCTCGTTCCTTGAATCACACGTGCAAAAACACGAACAGGTGACCCAAAATCTAATTGGCGAATCGAATAAAACGGAGGGAGCTGTCCTTCAAATACCTGCATTGAGGAGTCGAGTTCAGAGCCTCAGAGTCATCCCAGGGAGAGTAAAAGATTCACACACTCTTCAAACTGGGACTTGTAATCGGCAACACAGCAACTTATTCATCTGTTCATCATATTCCTCCTGCCCAAATTCAGAGACCACCGCGCCCATGAAATCTTCTCAAGTGACACGCTGATGCAAACGTTTGTATGCTTGGAACCACAGTGCTGCTAAACCATCCAGGTACAAAGTGGCTATGCTTACCCAATGATGCGCCGGCAGGTGATACATTTAGATGTCCCTGATCTATCCAGAGGAGAGGCATCTCGCCATGAAATCGAGGAAAATCATGCCTGGGTTGTTGCGGCCGGTACTCCGCATGTTCCATCTGGGTGCGGTGGTTGGGTGAAGTTTCCTGCTCCTGAGGCGACGAGGGAGCGGTATGGTAGACCGCCTGTTGTTGTTGTTGTGGTCTCTGGAGGAACGGCGGCAGGTTGTTTACGAGAAATGGCGCCCCTGTGCCCTTGCCACATGCCTGCTTGTGGCGGTAACGTGGACGGACCTGGCGCAGCCGACGGGGAGGTAGACTTGCCGGTGTCGTGGACACGGCGCTGGATCTTGTCACCGAAATCCACCACTTGCTTGCGCAAGCTGAGCACCTCGTCGGCAACTGATTTGACCTCGGTGCTCATACTGGTGAAACGCGAGAGAAGCTCCTCCAAGGTCGCCTGCATCTTCTCCATTGCCCCCAACCAAATTCCTGTCTGGGCCGACGGCTTCACGGATCTCGACGGCGCCGTCGCGACTCTCCTAAATCAAGTCCAACCCCGCTAAGGATTTTTTTTGCTGATGAGCCGAAGAAGATCGAGGCACCTTTCGCGATAGAATTTTACAGATCAATCTTGGAATTTTACAGATCAAATCCATCCTCATGATTGATCACATAAAATTGCACGAACACACACTCACATAAAACTGGTAGACAAGGACCCTTATCGTGCCCTTTGTTTTTCTCTTTATTTCTATTTTTTGGTTTTCTCCCGGTACAAAACTCCCATCTATATACAAGTGCAGTATCTGACTCACGCCACCGACCCAGAGTCCCTTTCTCTAAACAACATGGACTAGTACTCATACTCCCTCCGTTCGAAATTACTTGTCTCGGAAATGAATGTATCTAGAACTAAAATATGTCTAGATACATCCATTTCTGCGACAAGTAATTCCGAACGGAGGGAGTACATGAAAAGCTAACACCGCCCAGATCGATCTCGACTCCTACCATACCAACTAGCTTACACACGTATGCAAACCAACCTCAACGGGGACACCTATTAGAACCCGGACGTACTCATCTGGCAACGCTAATTATATAATTTGGTCTCATTCACCTGAAAAACAAGAACATATACAACCCATATTAACACACACGTATCTTATAGCATCACATCCAATGACTATAAAAGGTGAATGAGATCAAATTATATCTCATCTAGATAAGTTCTAGCAAAATTGTTACTAATCCTAACATGGCTCAATGAACTTTCATACTTTTAGCACTAACACATGTAGGTATGTTTGGATTATTCCAACATTCACCCCCTAATTCAAAATCCCACTCTTTACTCGACAATGCACACAGACGCCTCTATATTCATCTTGTCACGTTGGTTGCCTCCGATGACGCGACTTAACGGATCACAACTTCATTTTGATGGCCACTACATCATAACCGTCTTTTCTTTTTCGTGCCGACTTATAGACTGGAACCAACGATCATCCGGACTACCAGCCACGCTGTTACATCTTAGCATGCTACATGCAGACAAAACGCATAGCCTTATTTTTTTTCGAAAAGGAGGCATGCCCCCGGCCTCATAGCCTCATTCATGATCTCAACTTAACCGGTGCACGTCCTCTTCACGTTGATCTTCACCACACACTTTAAATCTTTCAGAATAGTACGACGACGCGAATATTAATACAGTACACACGCGAAAGAGCTTGAGCACACTGCACACACGCGAACCAGTAGAGAATAAGTACTCAAGAGACAGTAGTTTTGGTGCCATGTTAACTTTTCGTCTATTCTTTACACAAATAAAAGAAGAAAGCCTGATGCAAGACATAAAGGAAAAAGGCCTGATGCAAACTACAAGCTAATCCAAAGTAAACAGAAAACTCGAGCGACAAGATATGATTCTGGTCCACCAAGGACAACATACCAAAGCTCCACCGAGAAGCACATATTTTCACAGCAGCACACACCATCTACATGATCTATCTATAAAAAACTCCAGAAAAGAAGGAAAATATGACATTTGCGAACATGTATCACATGTAACAGCAGCGCCGCCAACGGAGGACCTGATCGATCTGAGTAATCAGCTGGGCTGAGGTCCCTCACCCTTCTGCAGTAACCATCGTAAGTAAAATGAGAGCAGATCATGAGTGGCAGCAAAAGGAGAAAACAGCCTTCCATAAAAAATTTTGGAAAATAAAAGAGAAACCACAAGTTAATTACACTGGAGGCCTGTAAAGATGGTTTGTTACCTCGTCGTTTCCTTTGGCCGTCTTTGCGGCGTCGGCCTTTTCCTGATCCGCCTTCTTCCTCCTCAACTTTTCCAGCTTCTCCCTCTCCATCTTCTGCAGAATAAATATACAGTTTGGTTTAGTCCAAACTTTTTTTTTCCACTTGCTTCAGATAGACCATGGACGTAATACAGCACCTGTACAAAAACAAAAAGAAGGCTAAACCCGCAGTTTACCTGTATGTAGACGTTTTCGGCGGCACGCTCCTCCTCGCTGAGCACCCTGCCGGAGCGGATGCTGTCGCTGAAGTAGCGCGGCGCGCGGGTACGACCCATGCCGTTCATCCTCCTCGTCACCGTTAGCCCAACAGCTGACCACGCGGGCCGGGAGATCCTTGCTGCGGCCGCTCTTATACTAGCCATCCACAGACCTTGAGCTTCTTGCTCTCCGCCCAAGACTAGTGCAAGTACAACGACGATGGTGTTGAATTGCGGATGAAGTCACGGCCCGCACTGAACTATTTATAGTACTAGGGTGGGTCTGTCAGTGCTTTGAAGCTGGTGCCAGATCCTTCTATTGAAGACGAGAAGGAACGAAAGACAGGCTCTCGAAGTTACCTAGTAATAAAAGTGAAAGGAAGGCAGAAAGCGGTTTCGACAAACAACACTTTCTTTTTTCGCTTTTTTCGAGAAACATCATCTTGAGCGAACCCACTCCCCTTATCGGACTGACAGATAGAACCTCCCTTCTTTTAACGGCAGACACTACATACGATTTGGTGGAATATCTCGCGAAAGTGCCTCAGAAATACCAGGCTAACAAAGTTGACAAGAGCATAAGCGAGCATAAGCAAGAGAGCACACTATCCTATTTTCATATGTACTCGCACCAAGGTTTTGGTTACCGAATTAGGCAATTTTATCGAGAGGACTGGTAAACGTGGTTACCACGTGTTGAGTATAATGGTTTATTAGGAAAAAAATGATAGATCAGGATTTGTTCCGGCTTGTCTTGTACTCCAAGTAGATCATTGTACTCCTATATATATACCCACGAGCCTCAAGCAATACAACTACTATTCCACCAAACCTCTCTCTCCCTTCTAACATGGTATCTATCGCAAGTCGATCCTAAACCCTAGCCGCCACCGCTTCCGCACCCGCGCGCCGCCCCGGGGCGGTCGGCCTCCATGACCGTCGCCGGGGGCCGCGCCGCCCGTACCTAGGGTTCGTCCGCCGGTCATGTTGACCGGCTGCTCTAGAGAGTCTTTTTCCCGAGCCCTTACTCTGGGTTTTTCTCTCTCCCGTCGGTCATCTTGATCGGCGGTTTCTTTTTGGTTCTTCGATCTAAGATCGGTTTGCGTCGTCCGTCGCTGCCGTCGACCTCACGAGCCTCTACTCCGACTTCGGATGCGACTGGCTGGCTACTTCACCGACCCGGTGGCCTCGCGCGACAAGCGGTCCGTCAAGGCCGTCATCCGCGCGACGGCCCGTCGCCCTGCGCCGGCCGTCACCGTCCTGCTCCGACCGGGACACTTGCATCGCCCACCCGGCGGCCTCGCGCCATGCAGCGGCCAATCATAGCCGTCGTTCGCGCGCCGGTCCGCCCATCTATCCACACCACCCGCCTCCGTCGTGTCTGCACGGCGGCCATGCGGTCTACCACGCCGGCCTCGTCTCAGGCGGCATCAGGCTCGTCGGCTGCCTCAACTCGGGCACCGCTGCTTCGTTGGTCGCTCGGGCCTCGCTGCCCGGACGCTGGCGCTGCTTTGGCCGGGTGCTGGCGCTGACGTCCCACGCCGTCCGCCGTCGCCGGCCTCATCCAGGACTCCGCCGCCACCACGCCTCCATCGAACGGCGTCCCCGACCTCGCGCGCGATCGGCTTGATCACCCGCTCGTCGCCGCGATCCGCCTCATCTACGCCACGCGACCAACCTGGCACGTTGGTTGCGCGTGCCTTCGCAGGCCCCGTGTAGATTGTCCTGAGTTCAGCGCGCCCCTCCGCCGATCGAGCATCGGGCTACTGCAGCGTCGCCCCGTCGGGCCGCAGCGCCGACGCCCCATGGTTCTCATCGCGGCTGCATCGACTCGAGCTTCGCCGCTGCGTCACCCCTTCGGGCCGTAGTGCCGCGATATGCGGTCCCCGCCGCCATCCCGAGGCTGTCCCCACAGTTGCACCGACTCGCGAACCGCCGTTGCGTCGCCCCTTCGGGCCGCAGCGTCGCGGTCCGCGGTCCCCGCCGCCGCCCCGAGGTTTTCCCGCAGTCGCCCCGAACCGCCTACCGCCGTTGCGTCGCCCCTTCGGGCAGTAGCGTCGCGGCCCGCGGTCCACTCCGCCGTCACCGCGCGTCGACCTCCCATGGTATGCGCCGTGCCGTCTCCCTTGGCGCGGGAACGTCACCGTCCGCGCCGGTCTTCGTCACGCTGTCAGGGTTCTTCGCCTACTTCGAGCACCGCCGCCGCACTCCTAACCTAGCCGCCGCCGCCGCTCTTCTTTGGCCGCCGTCGCCGCTACCTTCGTAGCCGCCTCCGTCGCCCGTCCACCCCCTTCGTCTTCGTCCAAACACCAGACCGTCGCCAGCGTCGTCGTCATCTACCCCAACCACTTCGTCTACTCCGACCACCGTTGGTGACATTGGCCCCACGTCGATGGACGCCGCAATCGTCGTCGAGTTCTTCTCTGCTGGCCCAGTGGCGGAGCTACACTTGAAAACCTGGGCGGGCAAAACTGAAGGGAACTCTAACTATTTTACTTTGATGGCTCATTTTGCTCTCATATCCTACTAACTTTCCACTGAGCTGGGCGGGCCATAGCACAGTTTTGCTTGGCTGTAGCTCCGCCAGTGTGCTGGCCCCTCGACTTCTCCGACATGGCGTATAGCTCGTGCAGGTCCCTCGTCTACGCATGCCCGGTGCTGGCAACACCGATGCGTGCCTTCATCCACGACATGTCCCCGGGCCTGGCAAGCCTGGTCGGCGCTTCGTCAACTTCGTCTTCGTCCGTCTACGTGTTCGACGAGATTTTGTATTACAAATAGTACGAAAATAAAAAAATTGTTTGATCATAGTTTGTACCAATATCTTTTTCTCCCTTTCCTCATAAGTTGAGGAGGAGCCTATGAATTTGTGTGGAGCAAGGAGTGCCCTTGGATATTGCATGTGTATCATATACGTGCATCTTGACCCGAAATATATTGTTATGGGGCATTGGGGATAATGGCCGGTTAATTAATTAGCTAGCCCAAGTTCTCAGATGTATGTGTACGTTGTGGTGCAATTGCAGTGCATGGCCCATCTATATTGGGCTTGGTACGAACATGTATTGAGCGCATGGCAAAATTTACCCACGTGCTACCACACATGCATGCAACAAGACATGGTGCAACTACGTACGTATGCATCAGAACTAGGTGCAGTTACGTACTAGCGCATGCATGCGGTAGGTCTTACCCAGTGCTAAGTAATTCTACAATACACATGTATCCTGGAGTATGTACGCATACCCGAAACGTCTTCGTCTCGCCAGTATGTATGTACGCATACCCAAATACCCGTGTACCGACTGATATGTACGCACATGCGGCAGAATACCCAATTGATGATGTGCCGTACACTGCATGTATACTCATACGCGTGCAAGGGATTGAAAGATAAGCATCAACGCGTTTATCTTAACTAGCAAAAGGGCCCGTGCGTTGCAACGGGAAAAAAATATAGCACACACTTATGTTCAATTCTTCTTTACCGGATCTGTCATTACATGTGCTCCGGTGTAATAACATCATAAATTACCAAACTGCCTTACGAGTTTTTGTCTCAGGCACCACAGTGAGAATGATTAACAATATGAGCATCACCAGCCTGAAGAAAGTTGTCGCTGTTATGACGGGCATGGGCGCATGGCCAAGAGGATATATGATGTGCAATGACATCCAACAACAACATTTCTCATGGTTTCGGTTTTTTTTTTCCTGAACTAGTGCTACATTTGATTATTTGGCACAAAAAAAGTTGTAATTCTTTCACTCCAACTACGACCAACATGGCTCGTCATTCTTCCAAAAGATGTCCCTTATGATTTTTTTCAGAAAAAAATTAGTGCATTATCTCCTTGTTGTCGTCTAACTGAAGGAAACTGAATGTGAAAATGTAAGTGTATATAGACTGACCCACTCGGAGTGCATACAAAAATATTTTTATCCAAGTCGTTAGTGCCACATTGTACCTCCAATGTCCGTCTGCATCTACACGGCTATGTCTAATCTTAAGCAGGAATGCAAACTGAAGCAAGAAACTACCAACCAAACTGAGATAACAGCATGTAGCTAAACCTGTATAGGTGCTTCGTTCGGGAGGAGGCTTGTTGAGGTCGTGTGTATTCTCCTTCACTCAGACAATATCACCACTGCGTCCTCTCATCCCCTCCTCAAACTGCAAGGCTATCACACCCCGGGCAGCAGATGGTCAGGGTCTCAGGGATCAGCAGAGAAACATGAAGCCTCGGCTGATGACCGCGAGCATGGCCAGGCCCATCTCGCTCTCGTGGCTGCCGTAGTGGCTCCCGGGCCTCTCCGTGGCTCCTCCACTCCAAGTCCACTGCCCGAGCTCGGCAGCCGGCGACTCACCGGGGTACGGCGCGGCTGTACTCGAAGGAGCAGATCTCTGTAGCGCTGACACGGTGGCCAGTTTGTGGCAGCACCGAAGGGCAATAGCCCAGCTGGCTGCCCAGCGAAATTGCGCCATAGCACCGCGCCGCGGAAGCTCCTGATGTTGTTTTGCACGGTGACGACGATTTCTCAATCGGTGACCACACTTGTGCCATGCCCGAAGCCTTGTTCTGCGAAATATGCACATTTTGTTCCTTCGAGTTGCGCCACTTGAGATCATGACCAGGCTGCACCAAACTTTTCACTACAATTTGTTCATCTATTGGAAGCTTTGGGAGGAGCGTTTATCCATGACGTGCTTGATGGCGTTGCCATGCACTTTCTGACCCAAGCACCATGTGGTTCTCTGATTCTGCATATACTGCGAGCATAGTTGACGGGGAGAAGCTGCACCTGACAACTTCGGAGGACACCACATCAAGACGTAGATGGTACTGGGAAGAACACCTTACTGTCTGAAGCACTTGCCGCACACTATCATGTTGATTACTCGTAGTATAACTCCAGCAGCGAACTACTTGTATCACCGCGGACTCCCTTTTCTTGAAGACAAGCGTGTGTACCTACTCACGGAAGCTCCTTAGTTGCTCAGCCGAGCACATGCCCGCAGCACTGCCACAATGGCATGGCCGAGCAGACCGCCAGGGAGTCCCTTTCCTTCATGACAAATGCAGGTGAAAAGTATTGCTACTTCGTCATGGAAACCACCATCGGAGTAGGCCAACACCATGGTCGCCCATGTGATGTGGTCCTTGCTGCAGGGGCTGGCATATCCGAGGAAGAACCAGTAATCCAAACTAAAACAGTTGAAACGAGTTCCAAGCATCCCTTTGTAGGAAAAAAATGCAGCCATCCATTCAAGCGCTTCATATTGGTCTAATGACAGATAACTGACGAGATGTTAGCTTATCTGAAGGTACTCCTATTCCTGCAAAATCGAAATTCCCAGACCATGAACTCAGAACCCAGCTGGTAGCTGAAGTGGACTTCTGTAGCAAGATGAAGATATCTGGCAAGGTGTCATGTAAAATTCCAACTTTCATGAGCCTGGACATAGTGCTTGGGCAGGACAAGCAGAGCAGCAGCGAGGGACACATGAAGGCGCAGCAGAAACCATCGAGAAGATTATTAGGCTCAACAAAAAAGAAGAAAAGGAAGACCAGGTTTAGACTTGCTCACGCCGTGCAGCTATATGGGACCTATGCGCTAGCCAACTGCGCCCCCACCACACTTGCTGGACTACAAGCAAAACAAACCTCCTTGTTAGTGGCAGGGCCAAACAAATCATGGATGGCTCCAAATTCCGTATACCTGCAAGTATCAACAAGGGATTTTGACCTTGTTAGTTCATGTATCAACAAAGTATGACACACACAAGATTAGTTTGAAATTAGAAGCAATGAGCGAGACTCAGAGTGCATACATCACTCACAATTCAAAACAAGAAACAAGAAAAATAATATGAAGCCTACAACTCTAATATGTCTGAAGCCTGGGATTTTCTTTCACTAAATATGAACCTGCTTCAGGGCAACATAGCTAGATAAAAGAAGAGCAGTAACATTCTACCAGCATGATAAATCGAGCCCTCAATTGGGGAATTCACAGTATATATATGTGAGCTGCAACTTTGCTCTCAGTCCACATAGAAGCTCCATCTTTCATATCCTATTTAGCTCCACTTGTACATATATTTACCCCTAAAAAACGTATACGTATATATGGGGTAGGAAGAGGCCCGTCGTCTTCGTCGAAGCCTACAAAATAATATGGAGCCTACAACTCTAATCTGTCTTAAGCCTGGGATTTTCTTTCACTAAATATGAACCTGCTTCAGGGCAACATAGGTAGATAAAAGAAGAGTAGTAACATTCTACCAACATGATAAATCGAGCCCTCAGTTGGGGAATTCACAGTAAATATATGTGAGCTGCAACTTAGCTCTCAGTACACACAGAAGCTCAATCATTCATATCCTATTTGGCTCCACTTATACATATATCTCTACCTACTAATAAACCAGCGATTGCTTCTGGTCGTACGTCGTGTTCTTTTACAAAAACGTCCTCCTATTTCTGAGAAATCAACCCGCAGTCCTATCTTAAGTGGATGTCTGAGAAAACGTTTCGCTTTTTGCACAAAACACCCTGGCGTTCGGAGTATTCAACGCGCGGTTTGAGCAGATTTGTAAAGAAAACAAACACAGCCAAACACGCACGGGCTCGCCTCCTCTCCCTCTCGCCCATGAAGTCGCTGCCGCCACCGCCCACGCCGGCTGCTTCCGGCGACCTTCGGCGCCGCGCAGCACGCCCCCGAGCGCCCACGGTCCTCACCTCCCTCCCCTCCGGCCGGAATCTCATCTCCCGTCCTCTACCGCCCGCTCGCAACGCCACCCCGTGGCTAGGGTTTCGGGAAGGGCTTCGCCGGCGCGTCTCCGGCGGCCCCAGGTTCGTCGCTCCTTCCTTCTTGGCATCCCCCAGCGCCCTCGTCGCCGCCTGCAAGAGCACTGTGATGCGGCCATCTACGCCCACGCCCCGGTTCCAGCGGGATGAGTTTGGGGAAGGAGATGGTCGCTGTCAGATTATGTTATCCATAATGTCCTCCCGAATAGTGCCGCTGATGACGATTCAGATATTCATGGTAAGATTTCTGCACTCATCTGGTCCACTAAATGTCATACAAACTTTCTTATTTCCAATTACATCCTGTTTTCATCTCAAAACACTTCTTTGTGTTGACAAAATCCTTCCACAGAGAAACATGAGGTATTTGGTGATGTGAACACTGATTTAATTACCCCGACACTGGATAATGGTACCATTCGAGAATCTGGACAATTTGACACTCTCAATGAAAATTCTGCTGAACATGGAGACAGCTCCATGGGAGAACAATTGATGCAGTCACCTGCTGCAGTGTCAACATCTGGTCAGGACAGTATACCTAAAGAAAGTAATTCTGATTCTGTGTTAGCTGGTGTGGAGAACTCAGTTGTCAATCATGAAGGATCTCGTTCTGTAAACCAGCAGAAATAAATGGATTATTCCGACCATGCTATTGAGGGTCATTGCGAGGAACAAATACAGTGCTCATCTTCTGAGGAAAACCAGGCCATGCCAACTTCTGAAGATAATTTGACACTGCATGGTGATGGTTCACCTGATATGAATGTGCGATCGGTGACGCACTCTCCGCTGAAAAATGCAAGAAGGTAAAACTATTTTCCATTTAAATTCAGGAAACATCACATGTACTTCGCAAAGTACTAATAACAATTGAAAATAATTGTGATAGTGGTTGTAGTACAATAGTAGAATCAACATCAATTTCACTATGAAAAATTGAGGATTAAAATACGCCCACCTTTCTCTTGCAAATCTTAATATTCCATCACCAAATTCCTAATCATTTTGACTAATGTGAGCGTCACATTTGGGTTACATAGTGTACTGCTTAGGTTGGACTCATTAGAAACTTCCTAATATAGTTGTACTCACTAAAATCTTCATTCTTCCGATTACTCTTAATATATGAATGTGTGTTGCAGAATACTTTGCCGTCAAACGTGGCCTTGAAAATTGAATTGCTAGAGTAGGTTGAGCTTAGTAAGGCAGAAGCAAAACATGTTGTATCCGAAGCAAGCCAAGCTGGCAATGATATTCTTGTAAAGGCAGCGAAGCTAAAAATAATGTCTACACTTGGAGCAGAAGAGAAGAACAAGGTTTTACTCAAAGAATTTACTTTTTGTTTACTGTATTTTCCGCCAATTGACTTGCAACAATACCCTTTAAGAACTTCCAAAAAGAAAATAAGACCCTTTAATAATGGAAATTGTGTAGGTTGCAGCAGAGGTTTTGGCTCAGAAATCTATTCTAGCCTCAGAAGTGCAGGGGCGCCAGTCCTGGTTGTTTGACATTTCTCAAGAACGAAACCACTTCATGTCAGTCATTGACGAGGTAAGATATAATTTTGTACTGTTATACATTATTTTGTTCTCTATTCAAATATAAGGGGCTGTTTGGATCAGTGCCCTGAGACGCGCTGCCAAAGTTTCGGCTGTTGACCTAGCTTGGGCGCTTATTTGGATGGAGGCCAAAAAATTGGTGCGCCTGCACCCTCACAACAACCTTAGTTCAATTGTAGCCAATTTTTTGGCAAGGTGTGGGCGCCCAAATCATGCGCCAATTATTTGGCAAGCCCGTGATTGGCAAGGCAGACGTGGGCGCAAACCAAACAGCCTAAGTACAATTCATGTCGGCATTGACGTGGCCAGCATCAAGTATAGGTTCAATACTCACAACCAAATAAAGCGTACTTTGCTTTCTGATGCGCGGTTGTTAGTTGCTCTCCTATATCTTGCTGCTCTGCTATAAATCCTTTTGATTCATACATGCAGTTTGCTGTACTTCTAGGACATTTAACCTATTTGGAGTGGATGCTAGCTACTTGTCAGATTCAGAAAGTTCTGTTACAGTTTTTCTTTTTTGCACTGTATATATGTTGATAATACCATTTTTTTTACTTCATTGATTATTCTTCTTTGACATGAAATTTAATTCAATTTGTTTCTACCTTTTATCATGTACATTATGAAGATGCACCAAACTCTTCAAAGAAGACTTGATTTAGCAGAAGCAGAAAAAGCAGCCGCTGAGATGGAAATGATTGAAAGGGAAAAAATGACTCAAGAAATGCTAAAAGAACAGGAAGTCCTACTTGATCTTGCCAAAGAAGAGTCTAAGAAGCTGGAGCAACATGCAGAGGGAAATGCAAAGGTAACAAATGAGCTACTGTACTTGGGTGACATACTGATATTATTCCTAGCCATGATTCTACAAAAGGAGGGCTAACATGCAATCTCTTGATACAGCTGCAGGAGCTACTGACGGACAGGGGCCATGTTGTTGATGCATTGCAGTAAGTATTTACTAGAGGTGTAAATCGTTCGAACTGACATTTGAAAAATATTTAACTCACGAATCTACATTCATGCTCCTTTATTTCAATGGAGAAATGCTTGGAATCTTTGGCAACATTACCTTTTCAGATCAATTAAGGGATCAATCTCATGACGGCTGATGTTTGATGCAGCGGACGATCACAATTGTATTGCCCACAGATTCAATTTAATCGGTCGCCCTCATTGTGAGGCTGTCGACTGCAGGAACTTCAATAGCTCGCTATTCTTCAGCCATTAAATTCATCACTGAATAATGAAATCCACTTCAACCCTAATGTTTGATCAGGAAAAATTCAGTTATGCATATCTATGAGCACTGGTATTAATCTTTTTTTAGATAAGCAAGCTCTTGACTTGATTAATTATGTCCTATAGGAAGTGGAGGCACACGAGTTGGAATGATCTGCATCGCCTCTAGCAACATCGGATTCACGAATCAGTATAGCAGATCTTGTGAGAGAATTGGCTTTGGTGTTTGTTTTCATGTTTGACTGTTTGGATGTATTCTCTTGAATACCTCTGATTGTCTGCATATAGTGTATCTAAGCATTCATCATTTTCTTTATAATTAAGATGACTAAACTTTGGATTTCTTTCATACATTTGACATTTATATGTGTATTGTGTACTGTTATGTTGGTAGATCAAAGTGAGACTTTACACCATTTGGCCATGGCCATATAGTTAGCTGCTTGGAGTACATTAGATGCACAAGTTCCTTTAGTTACATGGTCCATGATGTATGACAGAAGGTCTCTTAATTGACTGCCGATGTTTAAATAGATAAGACAAGATTCATATGATGTTTTCCTACAAAACTAACTATATATCCTAGAAGCGAGTTTTTAGTAATTTGCTTATTCAATGGTCCTGTTGTTGTTTAATTTGGCAGGATTTATTTCTGTGAGACATACATGATCGTCTATGGTTTCATTTGGCCTAAAACAAAATAAGTTGTATCCATTCCAAACCTGCGTACTTGGTAACAGAATGTTGTGTTTGTTTTGGTCGACAGTAAGACATGCTTTGCATTAATCATTTAGTTTTTACATGAGGATGTATGCAGCAAACATTGTGTTGCAATCTTAATTTTTCTGTAGGGTGAACTTCTGGACGTCTCAAATTAGAAGTTACCACGAGCTGCAAGGCAAATTGTACATATTTTATCTCAAATATTTGTAGGTTTCATTTTCACAGAATTTGCCACACACGCAGCCTAACACGGCAAGGTTGCACCTTAAGTACCATAAGTATTAATTATTAACGTGCAGTTTAATCTCAGTTACTCGGAAGCTTAATTAGTTGTAAAGGTGATGCAAATTGGAGGATGTCGTCTTTATCAACACCAGAAACATGATTGTGATTGAGGACAACGAGCCGACAGCCAGATGGCCCGTGCTCACCACCATTACTGGAAGCACCATCTCCATAGTCAGACCCATCTGGAAGCACATGGAGAACCATAACTTCTATACCAGTTGCTTTATCTGAAAGCAGACTTCAGAAGATATATATTTTTTCCTGTTTGTGTCATATTTTTGGACAATTGGTTGGTTATATTAGTGCAGATTCAGTGCTTTACAAAGCAGCATATAAAGGTAATTGTTTTTCGGTATATCATAGGTGATGTGTAGTTATGTACTGCAACTTCTCTTTTTTTATCATTGTACATTTAAGAGTTACTTAATTTGTAATCGGGTAGTTAGTGACTTCGCTGGGACCAAATGTGCATTCTATGAATTGCCTGCATACCATTTAATGGCTATTTGTTCTTGGCACATACATGTAGGTATTGCTAACAGATGCAGGGCTTTTCAAATAGGAAGATTTGCAATTTGTTAGTATTGTGGGGTACCTGATCTTTTAACCTCTGAGTAACTGATGTAAAAAAAAATGCATATTCACGGCCAACTCAGTTTCATTGGCTTATTCTTAAATTTATGCTCATTGCCATACATTTCGTTCCCCACTTTTGTGGCTAGATGTTCTTCATTGTTTTTGTTATGGTGTGTAGTGATTATATAAATGTTTGTACTTATCATTCAGACCAATCATCTTTTGTTTTCACCACTTCATACTATACAATTGAAGAAACTGAAGCAGCCCAGTTTGTAGGAGAAGTTGGCTCAGTTTGGCCCCGACCACATTTATTTTTTGACACATTTTGGCCCCGACCACATTTATTTTTTGACACATTTTGGCCCCGACCACATTCTTTTCCTCGAGCACAGTCGGTTTGTTCTCTAGAGAGAAAAAACACAATTAGCGGCAGCGGCTATTGGTCACCTAAGCTTGGACAGAGGAGTATCAGCTTGGACAGATGGTGCTGATACTCCTCGTGCGTCTGGACCATGATCTATCCTTCGATGATTGGCCAAAATTTCAAAATGTGCCCGTTAGGTGGTCACAAAAGGAAGTCACTCATATCCATCGTGATGCCCACGTCATGGGAGATTTGGAATGAGTGTAAAGCTCGGGTTTTCTGGAACATTTACACCTTTGCCAACGATGATCTTTGCAAAGATCAAGCGTGAGGAGTCATGTTGGGGCATTGCTGGGGCAAAACACTTGAGATCGATCATGTTGCGAGAGTAATTCCTTGCATGTATTGTGCCCTCGGGCAAGTGTTGTAATCGTAAATCTTCTTAATCAATGAAATGGCGTAAAGCTTTTGCCCATATTTAAAAAAAATATATGATCCATGGCAGCAGCATCCCTGGACAACATCCTCGCATGAGGTCATCGGTACTGTTATAATGGTATTCCTTGATGAGAACCTTCCCTGACAAAGGATGAAATAAGGTCAAGCTTTTTCCCATATTCAAAAAATCTATATGATCCGCCATAGCACAACCCCCGGACAATGGCCTTGCCTTCAAGGATGCGGGAATATTTTTCTCCCGTTGCAACGCACGGGCACATTTACTAGTTTACCCCTAAAAACGTATAAGTATATATGGGGCAGGAAGAGGGCCGCCGTCCTCGCGGCCGTCCGCCCACATCGATTGATCTCCTTCAGCCAGTTCTTGTTGCCTGTATGTACGTATACCAAGAATCTACTGGCTGATCCTTGTACGGTTATTAAGGAGGTTTGGGGAAAATCTTGGTACTACTACTCTAACTTGTACCAGGGCTGCCGGTGGAAGGTAGGTAGCGCTGCAGGTCGAGCGGGGCGGCGCTCCGGTGGCGATGACGGTGGGGCCCGGTCGGATCCGGGCGGATCTAGCCGGGATGGATCCATTTCCGGCGGATTTGGCGTGGAGACGGATGGATCCGGCGAGATTGTGGGACGGCGGCGCCATGGAGGTCCCTGTCCAGAAAGAGGGAGAGGGGTGAGAGGAGACCGAGAAGGAGGAAAAGGGAGAGGGGCGAGGTGGAGGAGCAGCCGGAGGTCCGGCGTGAAAGTTCGTCGGCGGCAGGGCGTGGCGGAGGTATGGGGTCGCCGACGAGGAGGCTTGCGGGCGCGAGGGGAGATCGGGCAGAAGGGAGCTGCGGGCGGCGACGCGGCCTGGTTCGGGCCCGGGCGGGATTAGAGTTTTTTTTTTTTGAAACCGAAACGTTTTCCCAGTCGTAACTTAAAAAGGAACTGCGGTTTCTATTTTCAAAAAGTAAAAGGACTTTTCTGTAAAGTGGCACGACGGACGGGCTGAAACCCTATTTTGTAAGAGCATCTCCAACAGGCGCGCAAAAAGGCGCGCGCGCGCTAAACTGGCGATTTCGCGCGCGCGGGAAAAATTACGCGCTCCAGCGGCGACGGGAAAAACGCGCGCGCGAAACGGCGGCCTCTCGCGCGCCTTTTTTGCGGCGGCTCGCCCCGCGCGCCTATAAAACGCCGCGCGCGCCCCGTCCTCGCTCCACCGCGCTCTCTCTCTCCCTCTCTCTTGCGCCCGCCGCCCCCGAGCGCCGCACCGGAGCACCGCCGCCGCCCCCGACGCGCCACCATGCCGCCGCGCCGCCGTTCTTCGTCGGGCTACCGCGGCGTCCGCGAGCGCCCGAACGGCGGCGGCTTCTACGCCGAGATACGCTCCGGCGATCTCCGGCTTCCCCTCGGCACCTACGAGACGGCGCACGAGGCCGCCCGCGCGTACGACGCGGCGGCGTGGCGCCAAGGCAGGCCGCGTTGTCAGATGAACTTCGACGACGCCCGCACGCTCGAGCAGGCGTTGGAGCTCGCCCCGCCGCCTCGTCTACACACCGCACGAGACCATGCGGAGCACACGGCGTCGCAGAACCGCCTCCTCGTCGCCCAGGAGGACGAGCGGCGCATGGCGGAGTGGCGCCGCCTCCACCCGGAGGACGTCGCCGCCGAGCATCAGTACTGGGAACGTCGCCGCGAGGACAGGCGTCGTCGGAGGGAATTGGCGTGTCAGCAGTGCGTCATCCGCGATGCTGGCGGGAGAACGATCTTCACCGCAGAAGATGACCGCTGGTTTGACATCTGGTTGTCAACCTCCTCCGACAGCAACAACGAAGGCGATGATGATGGAGATGACTGGAGCGATTAGTTTTTTTTTATGTTTTCGAACTATATATCTATCTATCTATGTTTTAGAACTATCTATCTATGTTTTACCTATGTTTTTAGAACTATCTATCTTTGTATTCTTTTATTTTAATGCAATTTTAAAGTATGAAAAAAAAGTGTGCGCGCGCTGTATTTTTGACACCGCTGGAGCAGCACGCGCGCGCTGCAAAATAGCGCTGCTGCTGGAGCCAGCACTGCACGCCGCGGCAAAGCAGACTTTGCGCGCGCGGCATATGGTTTTTTTGGACACGGCGCTAAGCGCGCCTGTTGGAGATGCTCTAAAGATATCACGTCCAGAATATCGGAACGGCCGAACGGCCAGCGCTGCATGCACCTTCTGTCAACCTTGCCTATAAATACAGAGGTCACGAGCCAAGCGAGGGAGGGAGAAGATGGAGAAGGAAGCGCATCCACAGAGGCAGCGACTGCACGCGCCAACGGAGGCCGCGAGCAGCGCGCCAGCAGACCATGCGCTCGGTCACGGTCCACTCCTAGGCTGCACGGTGTCCGCGACGACGACGAACGTCCGCCGGCGAGCCCGGCGAAGCCTTCTCGCCACACGCTACATCAACAATCAACATAAGCTTCCATCTGCATCACAATCAATCTTCTCACTGTTTTATTTTTCATCTCTTATTTCAGAGGGAGAGGAGCCTAGAGGAGACGCGCTCATCTGGTGGCAGCGACTACAAGCACCGACGGAGGCCGCGGCACCCCGGCGACGGACTATGCGCTCCGCCTCGGTGCACTCCTAGACCGCAGATGATGCGCCGGCGTCCGCAACGACAGCAAACGTCCGCTGGCGAGCCCGACGAAGCCTTAGGATGCCACACCCTACATCAACAATCAACACCAGCATCCTTCTTTGTTAACGGCATGCTTATATAATTAATCTTCTCACTGTTTTCTTCTCTCATTTCATCTCTCTCTTCAGCCCAAGGTGACAGCGTCGACGAGATGGACGGAGGAGGCCAAGGAGGACGCTCCCGCGGCAGCGCGCACGGCGCGTGAAACCAGAGGCTGGACAAAGGAGATGCATGAGCCTTGTGGCGAGCGACGGCACCTCACACACGCGCTCATGTAGAGGAAGCAGCGGCGGCAGCGTGCCGACGGCCGGAGTCAACGCTGGTCGTGTCCGCAAGGCCGCGCCGCGGGCGGTGGCGCACACATGGCCGCTTTATGTGGACTTGTCCAAGCTAGCTCCACGGAAACCATCGACTGGAGACATCTCATGCATACTCATGGGCATCCACAAAGCTCTTCTTCTTACTTCATGGTTTATCGGTATATATACATATATCTCGTTCTCTCCGTCCCTAATCTTTTATTAGGTGATCGACAAAGAGAAAAGCAGCGAGAAGAGAGAAGCGCCCAGAGAGGACCCGGGGAGGGGGACGCACCGGGAGAGGGACGCCGCAACGCCGCCGCCATTCTCCATCGATCAGGAGATCCATCCATTCACCAACGCACACCTCCAGTATCCAGCAATCGCATCTCATCCATCATCTAACCATGCACCCAAGATTCAGGTACAGTGCGGGCAGTCGCGAGACGACGCACGCATATCGCATCAGGGGAACGAGGGTTCATGCAAGCACACAAGTCCGCCGGCGAGACGTACGGACCGTCCACGCCGACTACATGGAGATGAAGCTGATGTTTCCAGAGGGCAAACTTGCCGTCTAACCTTTTTCTTCTCTCTCTCATTTGCATCAACATGCACCGAGCACGCAGGACCACCACCGGAGCTTGTCTACAAAAGCCCATCATCCTCTAGAGTGTCGCGACATAGGTGTGGTTGGAGCTCGCCAGCGACACAGCCCGAGACCGGCCTCCATGTCCTTGAATACATAGGTCCTCAATGCACAGGTCATGACGCATAGGTCCTTGACGCACAGATTGCAACGAACAAGGCCATGGTGGACAGGTTTATGGCGAAGGAGACACCGGTGTACAAGTTTTGCGTCACACTCTTGGAGGGGACGGCACGGCGGAGCCGGAGCTCGCAGACGGCGCAGCCCGAGACTCGCCTTCCCCATCACGGCGGACATGTCCTTGATGGAACCAATATCTGCAACGACGTATCCAAGACCGGTTCCTTCACGAGGCACGCGTCCCCGACGAACAGGTCAATGGCGTATAGATCCTTCACCGAACTGGAGTTTGCAATGACATTGTCTAAGACCGGTCCCTCCTTCGAGAGGTGCACCCACTGTGGCGGACAGGGTCGTGACGTACAGGTCCATGGCGTCACCGGCGTACAGGTCACCCTTTTGCGTAGCACCAGCCCAACGCGACGGGGGCCTCTACAACGCTACCTTTCCACGACCTCGTGAGGTGGCCCCCTTTGTCTTGGCGGACTGCCAAATACTTGGCATCTATTCAAGATGAGAGGCCAACCACCCCGGCCACTCCAATGTGAGCGCGTGTCAGTTTTTTTACACTGACGCCAGTCTCCCGAAACCATCACTCCCACAAGGCGTAGCCCCTTGAACACCCCGATGAAGCAACAGGTCGTTGTTGTTAAACATTGTAACGTATAGGGTGTGGCGTGTGTTGTAATATGTTATGATAGGTTAGGTTGTTGTGATCTGATCCTATAGTTAGCTTGGAGATCAATCCACACCTAACCTAATCCTAACCCCCTTGTAATCTTGCGCCGGCCCTTGGCCTTTATTAACACGCAGCGCGCCCCTGCAGATGCATGCGCTTCCAGCCTTTCTTTCACATGGTATACAGAGCCTAAGTTCTTCCATCACATCTAGATATGTCATCTTCCTCCTCCTCCCACGCCATGGCCATGCCTTCGCTCGCCTCGCTCGGCCACACCATCACGGAGAAGCTTACTCGCGATAACTTCCTGGTGTGGAAGGTCCAAGTCCTCCCGCACGTAAGGGCTGCGGCGATGATGGGCTACCTTGATGGTTCAATCAAGGAACCCGCTGCTGTCATCGTCACCGAGAAGGAAATCAATGGGAAGAAGGAGACCGTCGAGATACCGAACCCAGAGCATGCGATCTGGGTTACCCAGGACCAACAGGTGCTTACCTTTCTGCTTGCGTCCCTATCTCGCGAAGTACTCATGCAGGTGTCAAACCACACCACGGCCGCGGGCGTGTGGCAAGCCCTGGTAGAAAGCTTCTCCGCGCAGTCCAGGGCGCGCCAGATCCAGCTCCGCTCAGCCATTGGCAACGCCCGGAAGGGTGATCTCTCTGCCTCCGCTTACTTCACGAAGGTGAAGGGACTAGCGGATGAACTCGCTGCTGCAGGTAAACCCCTGGAAGAGGACGACATCGTCTCGCATATCCTCGAGGGACTCATGCACGAACCTGACTATAACGGGTTCGTCACCTCCATCTCCACGCGCGCTGCCACCGATCGGCCGATCGGTCTCAGCGAACTTTTTTCGCTCCTCCTGTCTGCAGAGGCCCGGATCGCTGCCCAGCACGCCGCCTTCACCGGTCACCACTCCGCCAACCTAGCTGCAAAGGGTGGCCGGGGCGGTTATGGCGGCGGACGCGGCGGTCAGGGCGGTGGACGCGGTGGCTACGGCGGCGGCAACTACTCCGACAACTCAGGCCATGGTGGCGGAAGTGGTGCACCGCGCCCGCAGGGAGGTGATCGCGGTGACCGCGAACGCTGTCAAATTTGCAAGGAGGATGGTCACGGTGCGTGGCGCTGCAGAAAACGTTTCGACAAAAGCTACAACAACAACGTCCGTAATCCCGCTGGTGGTGGCGGTGGTGGTGGACGCGGCAATGGTGGGCGTGGTGGCGGCGGCGGGGGCGGCAACTCTCGTGCTGCTAACTCCGCCCAGTCCTACGGCGTGGATACTAACTGGTATCTGGATACTGGTGCCACGGACCACGTCACAGGTGAACTGGAGAAGCTAGCTGTCCGTGATCGCTACACCGGCACTGATCAAATCCACACGGCTAGTGGTCAAGGTATGGATATAGAGCATATTGGTCATTCAGTACTATCCACTCCCTCTGGCTCTTTGCACTTGAACAATATTCTCCATGCCCCTAGTGCCGATCAAAGCCTCCTTTCTGCATACAATCTTATGCGTGATAATGACGTGTTTATTGAACTTCACCCTGAATTCTTTCTTGTCAAGGATCAGGCTACTCGGAGAACAATTCTGCAAAACAAGAGTAGATGGGGATTGTTCCCTGTGACCGGACGGCAAAGTGCCCCTCAACGTCAAGTTCTTGCTGCCATCAAGCCATCTACTGCACGGTGGCACAAGCGTCTAGGGCACCCAGCTTTTCCGGTAGTCCAAAAGATTCTTCGCGACTTCAACCTTCCTGTCTCCAATAAACAAGATCATCTTCTGGTGTGTGATGCGTGTCAGATGGCCAAAAGCCATCAGTTACCCTATTCTCGTTCAACTAGTGAGTCTACAGCTCCTCTGGAGCTTATTTTTTCAGATGTTTGGGGTCCTGGACCCGTTTCTGTAGGAAGACAGAAATATTATGTCAGTTTTATCGATGATTTTAGCAAATTCAGTTGGATATATTTGCTCAAAAATAAATCTGACGTCTTTGAGAAATTTCGCCTCTTTCAAACTCATGTTGAACGCCTCTTTGATCGCAAAATTATTGCCATGCAAACCGATTGGGGTGGGGAATACCAACGGTTGAACTCCTTTTTTGAACGCATTGGCATCACACACCATGTTTCTTGCCCCCATGCTCACCAACAAAACGGCTCCGCGGAGCGGAAACATAGACACATAGTGGAAGTTGGTCTCTCTCTACTTGCCCATGCCTTCATACCACTCAAGTTTTGGGACGAGGCCTTCCTCACGGCGGTTTACCTTGTTAATCGCATACCTAGTAGAGTCATCAAAAACCAAACTCCACTAGAAAAGCTATTTGGCACTAAACCAAACTATTCTTTTCTTCGCATCTTTGGTTGTGCTGTTTGGCCCAACTTGCGTCCCTTTAACAAACATAAACTCGAATTTCGGTCCAAGCAATGTGTCTTTCTAGGATACAGCACCCTTCACAAAGGCTATAAGTGCCTTGATATTTCCTCTGGCCGTGTCTATGTTTCTCGCGACGTGGTCTTTGATGAGCAAGTTTTTCCCTTTGCCAACCTCCACTCCAATGCCGGTGCTCAACTTCGCAAGGAATTACTTCTTTTGCCTTCTCATCTTTTACCATATCCTAGCTTTGGTCCAGAGGGAGCTGATTTTGCTGCTGATCATATGCCTATGCCTAATGCCACTAACCCAGCTGAAAGTATGCAGGAAACTGGGCAGGAAAATATTGAAGTTTCTGGCGAAAACTCTCATGATTTTATGCAGCCTACAGGGAGCTTCACAGAAGATCCGCAGGAACCCTCGGGATCAGCTGCCGCAGCGATCCCAGGAGAATCCGCCGCGGGATCCGTGTCGCCTGGCGCGTCAGGCGAATCCTCGCCGGGATCCGCGCGGTCTCGTGGGCGGCCAGGTGGGCCAGGCGGGCGCACCGAGGCGCTGTCCCCTGGCGAGCGGACCCCCGCGCTGTCCCCCGCATGGGATGGCGGGCGCTCTCCTGGCGGGTCGGCTGGGCGCAGCCCGCGTGGCGACAGCAGGGCAGGGAGCCCAGACTCCGGTGCGGCTCGGGCCCACTACCACCCTGCACTCACCCCAGAACTGCCAAGTGGCAGTTCGCCATCCGCTACCGCACCAGATCCGTCTGGCTCTCTCCAGGCAGCGGAATCGGGATCTTCTGCGGCTGCGCTTGCTTCCTCCGACTCCGCCGTATCCTCTACGCTCAACCGTTGTCAGCTCCAGCAAGCTCAGCCAGCTCCGCCTCCACCTACTCGTGCACACACTCGGTCACAAAGTGGTATTGTTAAACCCAAGGTCTATAAAGATGGTTGCATTCGTTGAGGTTTGTTTTGTACCACAGGTGAACCGAAGACTTTGCAAGATGCTCTCGCAAATCCCAAGTGGAAACACGCTATGGATGAAGAATTTTCAGCCCTTGTTGAAAACAAAACGTGGCGCTTGGTGCCTCCAGTTCGAGGGAGGAATGTCATTGACTGCAAGTGGGTGTACAAAATCAAACGGAAATCGGATGGCACGATTGACAGGTATAAGGCACGTCTTGTGGCCAAAGGTTTCAAGCAAAGGTACGGAATTGATTACGAGGACACTTTTAGCCCCGTGGTCAAAGCTGCTACTATCAGGTTAATCCTTTCCATTGCAATATCTCGAAATTGGTGCATGCGACAACTAGATGTCAAAAACGCGTTCTTGCATGGTGTTCTGGAAGAAGAGGTCTTTATGCGGCAACCCCCTGGGTATGAACATTCAGCCTTGCCACGACATGTCTGCAAGCTTGATAAAGCAATTTACGGTTTGAAGCAAGCACCTCGAGCCTGGTACTATCGTCTGTATTCCAAGTTACAGTCTCTTGGTTTTTCTGCTTCAAAGGGAGACACCTCATTATTCTTTTACCATAGGCATGGCATCACTATTTTTATGCTCATCTATGTGGATGATATTATTGTCACCAGCTCTTCTTCTCGAGCAGTTGAAGCTCTTCTTAAGGATTTGCGCATGGATTTTGCACTCAAGGATTTGGGCAGTCTCCATTTTTTCCTTGGGATCGAGGTGAAGCATGTTGCTGGTGGCATTGTTCTGTCTCAAGAAAAATATGTACAGGACATCCTTGAGCGAGTGGGCATGAAAGGTTGCAAACCCTCTCCAACTCCTCTATCGTCTTCAGAAAAATTTTCTCTTTATGATGGTACGAAGCTTGGAGCTGAGGACTCCACCAGGTACAGGAGTGTTGTAGGAGCTCTGCAGTACTTGACCTTAACCAGACCAGATATTTGTTTCTCAGTTAACAAAGTTTGCCAGTTTCTGCATGCTCCCACTAGTACTCATTGGACAGCGGTAAAAAGAATTCTTCGGTATCTTCAGGCAACCAAGTGCCATGGCCTTAAACTTGCTAAGTCAAGTTCTACGCTTGTTAGTGCTTTTTCAGATGCAGACTGGGCAGGTTGCCCTGATGACCGGAGATCCACAGGAGGCTTTGCAGTGTTTTTTGGTGGCAATTTGATCTCTTGGAGTGCACGTAAGCAGGCTACTGTGTCTAGGTCAAGTACTGAAGCTGAGTATAAGGCCCTAGCAAATGCAACTGCCGAGATTATCTGGGTACAAAATCTGTTAACAGAATTGGGTATTCGTCATCCACCTGCAGCGTCACTTTGGTGTGACAATCTTGGTGCTACCTATCTCTCAGCTAATCCTGTTTTTCATGCTCGGACGAAGCACATTGAGATTGACTATCATTTTGTTCGTGAGAGGGTGGCCAATAAGCTTTTGAACATTCGGTTTGTTCCTACTGGCGATCAAGTGGCGGATGGTTTTACTAAACCACTATCTCTGCGGCAGCTGGAGGCTTTTAGATGCAATCTCAACTTGGATAGTTGTGATTGAGGGGGAGTGTTAAACATTGTAACGTATAGGGTGTGGCGTGTGTTGTAATATGTTAGGATAGGTTAGGTTGTTGTGATCTGATCCTATAGTTAGCTTGGAGATCAATCCACACCTAACCTAATCCTAACCCCCTTGTAATCTTGCGCCGGCCCTTGGCCTTTATTAACACGCAGCGCGCCCCTGCAGATGCATGCGCTTCCAGCCTTTCTTTCACAGTTGTGAAGTCTGAGCCGACCATGACCCATGCTACCCCAACACCCAACTACTCCAATGCCGCCAAGACCAACGAGGCATGATGGCGAGGGCGGGCGCGGCCACCGCTAAGGCCATGTTACTTGCGGTGCGTGTACCGACGAGGAAACGGGCTCTGCCGCCGCCCACACACACTACCATCATCTTGCATGGAGAACGCGCAGCGAAGACGATGAAGACGACCACACGGCTTAATCAGAGGTATGCCATCTACGGCACTGCATAGCGACGGAGCTGCCGACCTGTAGCCCGACGCCATCTCCACCGTTCCGGCGTACGGCCCAACGACGTCTACATTGCCACATTGCCACGACAACAACCAAGCTGCCGGCGTGGCGCCATCTCCATTCTTCCAACATCAACCTGCACCATAGTTGATAGCAGTGACACTTCATGCCCAAGAGCTGGGCAGATGATATTCACATACGCCATCTCTATGGAGCCATCGGCGGCAGCGTAGTAGAACAAGGCTCATGATGGCAGCGACCAGGCGCGCGCCCATGAAGACTACAGGTGATGCGCCAAGGCTAAGCATACTGGCAACGGCAACGGACTTGTGCGTGCATGCGTACTAGACCCGGAGCAACACATGCATCTTCCAGGAGAACAAGTGTGCCCACGTACAAGCAAGGAGGAGGAAGCTGACATCAAAGGTCGCGCCATCATCTACCTCTACAAGGGAAGATCAAAATCAAGGCATCCATCTTCTTCAATGGCATGCGTACATGCATCATTTTCTCTTTATCTTTTTCTATCTTTCTCATTGCAGTGCATCCGAATCATGATCGAGATGGATGGATAATCAGCGCCTCACCCGTGTGCGAACAAAGAAGACGGAGGATGAGCTGCTCACCGTCTTCACATCTTCATCAACCTCGCCAGTGTTGTCATCACCAATCCCGGGCTCAATGAGGAAGGCCTCTACATCAACCCGACTTCATCATCTTCACCAACTTCTCTCCCGGCGTGGACGCCGACTACACCGACACGCCGCCATTCGACTACATCGACACAGTGCATCGGTCACCAACTTCATCAACTCTTCATCTGGCAAGGACGCCGACTCCACCGGCACGCCGCCCTTCTTCTACGCCAACCGTCTACACCGAGTGGAGGTCGTCACCGTAACTACGATGCCCCGAGGTCTACTCGACAAGCTCGTCATCTTCAAGCGACGCCACATGCCACGCGGCGACACTCAAGTCTACTCCAACTTCTACATCAACACCTTTCCCCAACACCGTCCAAGCTCCGACGAGGCGAAGTCACTTCACCGACACGTCTTTCTTCCGATGAAACTACCCATATCTTGCTGGGCACCGACGAGGCGAAGGCAAGCCACCATGTCCGACACCGACGAGGCGGACACCACTAGGCCGGGCACCGACGAGGCGAAAGCCACCCATCTGTCTGAGCTGACGAGGCCAGACATCTTCATCATCGGACATCGACAAGCCGGAGGGATACGGCTAAGCATCGCCAGAGCGACGGACATACCGCTCCACTCTTCTATTCCACCACATCATCACCATCGTCTACACCGAGCATTTGGAGAAGACGAGACTTGAAGACGACGACCATTGCAGCAGCTTAATCGGAGGTGGTCCGCGACTTCGACTCGCGGACGTAATTAATCGGGAGCTTTTCGAGGCCCCGTGAACCAGAACTTCACAATCGCCCAAGTCATATAGGCCGCGCTAGCAGGCCACGGAGCGCTTATGTAAAGGGATCATGTAATTTGTTTTCTCCCACGAGAGATTAATAAAGTACAAGTTTCCCTATGTTTTCTTTGTGTACTTAGTACACTGGCACACCCGCATATATATTTCCCCTGACACGTAGAGAGATAATAACACGACAACCAATGTTGTTTTTATTATTTTAATTTCAAACACTACGCATGCCCGATGCTGGCAACACTGGTGCGTGCCTTCGTCTACGATGTGTCCCGGGCTTGATAAACCCACCGCGACGCGTCGTCAACAACATCTTCTTCCCGGCGCACCACTATTTCGACACCACAGCGCCCATGCTAACTCGGCGCCCCCTTGCGCCCGCGGCTCCACGGCGACTTCCTCGACACCGGCTACCCCAACTCGACATCGACCACGACATTCTTCGGACGGCTACCTCGACCACGGCTCCACCACCTTACGCTCTCGGCTACCTCGACAAACGGTACAAAGGGCTACCACCTTGTTTGAGCAACCTTGTTGGCTTCCACTTCAATCACGACTTCCGCGATGCAAGGACCGTTACGACTGTGGGGGGGGGGGGTGTCCGTCGGCTTGCCTTCGGATTCTTCTCCAGTCTCACCATCTGCGTCGCTACCGTTGTGACTGCAGGGGGATGTTGAGTATAATGTTTATTTGGAAAGAAGAGATAGACTAGGATTTTTTCTGGCTTGTCTTGTACTCCAACACTAGTAGATAAAGGGTCTTTAGCCCCGGTTCATTTGGGCATTTTAGCCCCGGTTCTGGAACCGGGACAAGAGGGTCGGTACTAATGCTCTGACCCTTTAGTCCCGGTTCAATCCAGAACCGGGGCAAAAGGGTGTCCACGTGGCCTGTGCACCGAGTCCAGGCAGGAGGGGCTATAGTCCCGGTTGGTGGTACCAACCGGGACCAAAAGGCATCCACGCGTCAGCATTTCTGTGGCTGTGGTTTTTGTTTTTTTTTTTGAAAGGGGAGGGGGGTTTTAGGTTTTGGGGGTTAATTTAGGTGTTTCATATATTGTGTTAGCTAGCTAATTAATAGAGAGAAGTGTTCTCTCTTATGTCCGTGCTTGGTCGACGCTACATACTACACATACGTATATAGAGAGGACTAGAGTCACGCTAGCTAGCTATAGCTAGCTGCTATAGCTACTAAGCAAACAAAGGAACAGAAGATCTCGTATAATCAACATATATATATATATGCATACAGAGAGAAGTAATATCGACCACCTCTCCTTCTCCGAGAGATTGGTCGAACAACAAGTTCTCGTATATCTATCCGACACTACCGGGCACATATATACAATAATTATCTCTTACAAAAATAATCTCCTAACACATGGATGCATGGTCCATATAGTATTCTCCGTCTTCAGCGATCACGTGTTCAAGGAAGAATGCCGCCAATTCCTCTTGAATTGCTCGCAGACGATCTGGTGTTAGGAGTTCATCCCGCATCCGAAACATCTAATTTGAAGTAGGGGGTCAATACATGAAATGATGCTATAAATTTGTGAATATTATTGATTGCTTACGCACTTCAAATTGTTCATCAATGTAGCCCCGCTCACAGGTCGTGTGGCGGATGGACTCGCAAATGTAGTATCCACAATAATCATTCCCGGGTTCCTGCCACAACCACTTTACAAGAAATAGAGGTCAATCAAACTGATAAGCAAGAATGCCAAATTGGTATTGATGAAACTAG
>LR738709.1:11231517-11247513 GCA_902687465.1 Secale cereale
TCCAAGCCCTGCCAGACAAAGGAAACAATTAGTTGATATCAGAAATGAAGTTGCTGATATATATGCATGGTGGATAATATTGATCGATTTAACTTACCTGACTAGCATTTGAGTCATGTCCGCATACTCCTCGGGATCTTTACGTTTAGAGTCGAAGACAGTTACTATTCCCTTCTCAAGCTTAATCTCTAAGAGAATATAGTGGAAGCTGCGCACGAATGCATGAGATCATCAATTACATCACTATAAACTTGACTGATATATAAGGGAAACCAAATATGCACAAGACATTAACACTCACTTGAAGTTGTAAGGAAAGAGTATTATATCTTTGTTTTCATTTACCACCAACGATCGTAGCAAGTTGGTCTCGGTATCGCCGGGACGCAATTTAACCTCGGTTGCATCTATGAGGTATGTGTTAATAAACCCAATATCACCTACTTGTCTTTTCTTCAATTCCACGATCTTCAATCTGCATAATATAGTGAGGATAATTATAAATACATGCAATGAAGATCAGCTATATAGAGAGACTTAATGACAGAAGTAGTACTACTTACAGACAGTAGCAGGTGATCGTTGTTTTATCGAGGGCCAATTGATTGAAAAATTGATAGAACTCCTCAAATGGAACAGGCAACAGGTCAATTCCAACGAGGTCATGCTCCGGTTTAACTCTCAAATACAAGTTATTCCTCCCCCCAGACTCTCTGCAGATTTTCATGTACCAA
Source organism: Secale cereale (assembly GCA_902687465.1). Lineage (NCBI taxonomy): Eukaryota > Viridiplantae > Streptophyta > Magnoliopsida > Poales > Poaceae > Secale > Secale cereale. Next base: position 11,232,252 of record LR738709.1, read on the forward strand.
TCATGCAATCTTCGCATATTCGTTGATAGAGATCTTTCATTTTTGACGAGAGGCTTTTTGTACTCGTATCTTTCAATCTGCACGTCCATGAAATCATAGTGTACATCGTCGGACGCGTAATCTGCAAGATTGGTATAACCGGGCACCATCCTCGGATCATTAGCGACCATGTCGCTAGACACCTTGAGCGGGGGGCACGATTGGTTCGCTTGTTCGCCGAGCTGGGCAATTTGTTTCCCAGCTCGCCCTTCTGCTAACCTCTGATCACTTTTTGTACTTCCGGACCGCTTGGCATCTTGAAATGTCTTTTGAATAATGCGGTCATAGTTGCCCTTCGGCTTACTTTTCGCTGGTTGCTTCAGGGCAGCAAGAGTGCGCTTTGCTTTCACCGCATCTATCTTCTCCTCCGGAGGTGGATGTCTCTGTGCTTTCAACCCTTCAAAAAAGTCCTTCACTTCGCCTTCAGCGATCTTCGTGTTTTCCTCGTCGGACCTCTCGTACGGTAACTTCTCTAGAGGCGTGAGAGAAGGACCGAATCTGCATCGCCTCCCGCCTCTGGCTGTACTGGTAGACGTCGCCGGACCAGACGAAGCGGCTGTCTTTTTTACTTGCTTAGGCGCCGGAGCAGGAGCAGCCGGAGCGGCGGCAGGTCTCTTCCGCCCTTGCTGATTAGGCAGAGAAGGAGGAGCAGGCTGTCTGCTCGGGCGCGCCGGCGGCGAAGGAGGCGGAGTGCCGCCACGCGCCGGCGGCGAAGAAGGTGGTGTGCCGCCACGCGCCGGAGAAGGAGCCGGAGTGCCCTGATGGTCACTCGCCGGAGAAGGAGCCGGAGTGCCCTGATGGTCACTCGCCGGAGGAGGAGGCGGAGTGCCCTGACTCGTCGTCGGAGGAGGAGGAGGCGGAGGCGTCCAGTTCAGAATGTTGATTAGGTCCTTCCGCCATAGGCATGGAGTCTTCAGTGAAGAACCCAGCCGAGTCTCCCCTTCACCGGTAGGGTGGTCAAGCTGGAGCTCCTCAAATCCCTCCGTTATTTCGTCGACCATCACCCTAGCATATCCTTCTGGAATCGGCCGACAGTGAAAAGTGTCGTCTGGTCCAGAAGGATAAACAGAGCCAGCAGCCGCCTTGACCTTCAGATTCATCCACTGTGCCATAAGGTGGCAATTTTGTGCCTGCGTGATAGCATCCACAGGATTCCTGGCAGTAGCCGTCAAGGCAAGCTCTGGCTGAAGCAGCTCGGTGGAAGCCACGCTGCTTCTCCGCTGAGATGGCGGGGTAGCTTCGGGGGAAGCTTCGGGGGAAGCTTCGGCAATTCTTTTCTCCTGATCTGCTTCCCGTTCCTCTATCGCTTGTATTCTGGCCCGCAGCGCCTGGATTTCGGTCATCTCCATTTTCTTCCTCCTATCGTGGCATTTGTAGCCTCCTGCGTCCGGAAACCCAGCACGCCACGGAAGGGAGCCTAGCGTGCCTCGTGTCCGTCCAGGGTGCTCAGGATTCCCGAGGGCCATTGTCAGCTCGTCGTTCTCTCTGTCGGGGATGAACGTCCCTGCATGCGCTGCTTTGATATACTGCCGCATCTTCCTGAGTGGTGTTTCCAATTGCTTGTCCGTCCAAATGCACCACCCTGTTACAGGGTCCAAGGTTCCGCCAGCCCCGAAGAACCAAGTCCGGCAACGTTCTGGCCAGTGCATTGTCTCTGGTTCGATCCCTTTCTGAAGCAGATCATTCTCAGCCTTGGCCCACTTAGGCCGGGCTACGAGGTAGCCGCCCGACCCCGTGCGATGGTGATGCATCTTCTTTGCACCATTTATCCGGTTTGTCTCCGAAATCTTCTGACTCTTTTCCGACTTCTTATGGGCCACAAATGCGGGCCAGTCATCTTTGATCTTCTCATATATGCCCACGAATTCTGGAGTCGTTTTATTTCTGACAAACGTATTCAGTTTTTTCTTCCATGCCCTGAATTGGTCTGCCATCTTCGAAAGTGCAGCAGACTTGATTAACTCCTCTTTAACTGGCTTCGCCGGATCAACCTCTCGCGGTAGGACGAAGTTTGACTTCAGCTCAGTCCAAAGATCTTCTTTCTGCATATCAGTGACATAAGTCACCTGAGCGTCGTTTGCAGCCGGCTTTAACCATTGATGGATGCTGATCGGGATCTTGTCCCTAACCAGAACCCCGCACTGATTAACAAATGCGTTCTTAGTGCGGATGGGTGCAATCGGCTCGCCGGAGCGCGAGATTTCTGAGATCTCAAACTTTTCATCCGGCCTCAACTTTTTCTTCGCTCCTTGTCTCTTTACCGAAGATTTGCTCGATCCGGAGGGCTAGAAAAGGAACAAAGACGAGAGTTAATGAATGAATCAATTAACTAGTCAGCACATGCTTAACTAACATATATACCTCCTGGCCGGACTCGGTTCGGTCACCGGAGCCAGCATCACGGTCTCCTTCTTGCACCGGCATTGGGTCACCGGAGCCGTCCTCACGGTCTACTTCTTCCATGTGCATTGGGTCACCGAATTCATCAATATCATAGCCTAGATCTTCCAGCCGCCGCTCTTGTTCGACCTGCTCATCGGTGTCGTTGAGATACGACCTGACGGCATTTTGTCCGTCTGCGATTATGTCCATCAACATCGCTTCTTGTGCTAGGTCTCGGGTGTTGTCGTCCATTGTTTCTACAAATATTTACAACATGCCAATTATTATTCAAACATGACAGATGGATATATTAATGGCAAACGTAGAACTAGCTTCAACCCTCGACTGCTCGGCGATCCACAAACCCTAGACCCCCTCATGTCACATTTTGTCTAGCTAGTGTCAAAGGATTCAACAAAACCAATACTTCATCATTAGGCGAAAGTAACAGTAGCATGATGGTACGAAGCTCTCCAAAGTTGTTTTGGAACGAAGTCCCAGATAAGATAATCCGTAACAAAAGACGGATTATCCTATCAGGAACTCCGTTCCAGAACATCTTTGCATAACTTCGTACCAACATGCCCCAGTTACTTCTGGCAAATGATGAAGTCATGGAATTCTTCAATACTTTGACACTAGCTAGGCAACCTCTCGACCCCCCCGACTTCTCGGCGATCCACAACCCTAGACACCCTCATGTCACATTTTGTCTAGTGTCAAAGGATTCAACAAACCAATACTTCATCATTAGGCGAAAGTAACAGTAGCATGATGGTACGAAGCTCTCCAAAGTTGTTTTGGAACGGAGTCCCCGGATAAGATAATTCGTAACAAAAGACGGATTATCCTATCAGGGACTTCGTTCCAGAACAACTTTGCATAACTTCGTACCAAAATGCCCCGGTTACTTCTGGCAAATGATGAAGTCATGGAATTCTTCAATACTTTGACACTAGCTAGGCAACCTCTCTCGATTCCTCCACCCCCGACTTCTCGGTGATCCACAACCCTAGACACCCTCATGTCACATTTTGTCTAGTGTCAAAGGATTCAACAAACCAATACTTCATCATTAGGCGAAAGTAACAGTAGCATGATGGTACGAAGCTCTCCAAAGTTGTTTTGGAACGGAGTCCCAGATAAGATAATCCGTAACAAAAGACGGATTATCCTATCAGGAACTCCGTTCCAAAACATCTTTGCATAACTTCGTACCAACATGCCCCGGTTACTTCTGGCAAATGATGAAGTCATGGAATTCTTCAATACTTTGACACTAGCTAGGCAACCTCTCTCGACCCCTCGACCCCCGACTACTCGGCGATCCACAACCCTAGACCCCCTCATGTCACATTTTGTCGAGTGTCAAAGGATTCAACAAAACCAATACTTCATCATTAGGCGAAAGTAACAGTAGCATGATGGTACGAAGCTCTCCAAAGTTATTTTGGAACGGAGTCCCAGATAGGATAATTCGTAACAAAAGACGGATTATTCTATCAGGAACTCCGTTCCAAAATATCTTTGCATAACTTTGTACCAAAATGCCCCGGTTACTTCTGGCAAATGATGAAGTCATGGAATTCTTCAATACTTTGACACTAGCTAGGCAACCTCTCTCGACCCCTCGACCCCCGACTGCTCGGCGATCCACAACCCTAGACCCCCTCATGTCACATTTTGTCGAGTGTCAAAGGATTCAACAAAACCAATACTTCATCATTAGGCGAAAGTAACAGTAGCATGATGGTACGAAGCTCTACAAAGTTATTTTGGAACGGAGTCCCCGATAGGATAATTCGTAACAAAAGACGGATTATTCTATCAGGAACTCCGTTCCAAAATATCTTTGCATAACTTTGTACCAAAATGCCCCGGTTACTTCTGGCAAATGATGAAGTCATGGAATTCTTCAATACTTTGACACTAGCTAGGCAACCTCTCTCGACCCCTCGACCCCCGACTGCTCGGCGATCCACAACCCTAGACCCCCTCATGTCACATTTTGTCGAGTGTCAAAGGATTCAACAAAACCAATACTTCATCATTAGGCGAAAGTAACAGTAGCATGATGGTACGAAGCTCTCCAAAGTTATTTTGGAACGGAGTCCCCGATAGGATAATTCGTAACAAAAGACGGATTATTCTATCAGGAACTCCGTTCCAAAATATCTTTGCATAACTTTGTACCAAAATGCGCCGGTTACTTCTGGCAAATGATGAAGTCATGGAATTCTTCAATACTTTGACACTAGCTAGGCAACCTCTCTCGACCCCTCGACCCCCGACTGCTCGGCGATCCACAACCCTAGACCCCCTCATGTCACATTTTGTCGAGTGTCAAAGGATTCAACAAAACCAATACTTCATCATTAGGCGAAAGTAACAGTAGCATGATGGTACGAAGCTCTCCAAAGTTATTTTGGAACGGAGTCCCCGATAGGATAATTCGTAACAAAAGACGGATTATTCTATCAGGAACTCCGTTCCAGAATATCTTTGCATAACTTTGTACCAAAATGCCCCGGTTACTTCTGGCAAATGATGAAGTCATGGAATTCTTCAATACTTTGACCCCCGACTGCTCGGCGATCCACAACCCTAGTCCCCCGACTGCTAGGCAACCTCTCGACCCCTCGCCCTTCGGCCTCTCGGTCCCTCGACGACCCTCGACCCCTCGACCTTCGGCCTCTCGGTCCCTCGACGACCCTCGACCCCGGCCCCCCCTAATGTCGAAGTTATCGGGGAGGGTGTATATCGACATAGACATATCCGATAAAAAAAGAGGAAGAAGAAGAAAAAAAGGAACCGCTAGAGGAGAAGATCGAAGAAAAAAAAAGAAAATAAAAAAGGAGAAGAAGAAAGGAATAGAGGAGAAGAAGAGAAAATTTCTCTTCTTCTCCTCTATTCCTTTCTTCTTCTCCTCTTTTTTTCTTTTTTTTCTTCTTCTTATTTATTTCTCCTCTTCTTCCTCTCCTCTTCTTCTTTCTTTCCTCTTTCTTATTTTCTTCTTTCCTATCCTTCTTTTTCTAATTAAATTTGTAACTTTTGCATATATAAAACTTTCTATATATATTTAGCATATATAAACATAAAACTATATAGCCACATACACATATATATACATCACATATACACACATCACATATATACAGCAACTTCCTAAGAAAAAATATATTTATATACACATAAATATATATTTAACATATATATTTAGCAAATTCCTACGAAAAAAAAAGATATACACATACATATATAAATACAGCAACTATATATACAACAACTATATATACTGCAATTTATATAAACATAAAAAAAATATACACATATATACATATATACACAGCAACTATATATATATACAACAATATATATTAAACATAAAAAAAAGGGAGCCCTCTCACATCGGCAGGGCTGGGCGGCGCGACGGCGGCGGGGCGGGGCGGCGACGAGGCGGCGTCGGGGCGCGGCGGCGCGACGGCGGCGGGGCGGGGCGCGCGGCGGCGCGGGGCGACGGGCCGGCCGGGGCGCGGCGACGGCGCGGGGCGGGGCGACGAGGCGGCGTCAGGGGCGACGGCGACGGCGACGGGGCGACGGGGGCGACGGCGACGGCGACGGGGCGACGGGGGCGACGGCGACGGCGACGGGGAAGGAGAGCAGATCGAGGGAGGCGTCGGGGCGGGGAAGAAGAAAACTGCCCATATTTTCGCAAGTGCTGGTTATATAGGAGGGGCATTAGTCCCGGTTGGTGGCTGAAACCGGGACTAATGCCACCCTTTAGTCCCGGTTGCTGCCACCAACCGGGACTAAACGTCCCTTTTCAGCAGCCCAAAGGGCGGGAAGAAGGGGCCTTTAGTCCCGGTTGGTGGCAGCAACCGGGACTAAAGGGAAGCATTAGTCCCGGTTTCAGCCACCAACCGGGACTAATGCCTCCCTTTAGTCCCGGTTGGTGCCACCAACCGGGACCAAAGGCCCTGTGCTGGCGCGGGTGCGGTGGGATGTTTAGTCCCACCTCGCTAGCTGAGGGAGCTCGAGAGTGGTTTATAAGGGCTGCTGCTCCCACCCTCTCGAGCTCCTCTCAAATGCAGGCTTCTGGGCCTAACTCTGCGCGCTGCCCTGTGAGCTTGCTGGGCCTTATATTACAGGTGGATCCTGTGCTATAGGCCTTGCAGGCTCACTGGGCAGCGCCCATTTTTTTTTTCCTTTTTTGCTTTATTTATTTCTAAGTTGTTTTTTGCTGTATTTAGAGTTGCTTTATTTATTTTATTTTCTTTGTTTATTTCTAAGTTGTTTTTTGTTGTATTTAGAGTTGCTTTATTTATTTTACTTCCTTTATTTATTTTCTTTGTTGCTTTATTTATTTTATTTTGTTTATACTTACAACAAAATACTTATTGTTGCTATTTATTTCTAAGTTGTTTTTTGCTGTATTTAGAGTTGCTTTATTTATTTTATTTTCTTTGTTTATTTCTAAGTTGTTTTTTGCTGTATTTAGAGTTGCTTTATTTATTTTACTTCCTTTATTTATTTTCTTTGTTGCTTTATTTATTTTATTTTGTTTATACTTACAACAAAATACTTATTGTTGCTATTTTTTTTTCAAGTTTTTTTGTTTTGTTTTCTGCATTATTTATTTTCTTTTGTTATTTGCTTTATTTTTTTAATTCTTTCTGGTAAAACCAATTACAAACTTTCTCTGTTAGTGCAAGTAGTATTGAAATTTGAATAGTACAAACGGACAATGGTATCATACTCGTTGGTTACAAAGTTGGCATGGTATCATCATAATAGTTGCGGAAAAAACTCTTCACTTTTTCTTCGCTTGTGTCATTTGCTTATTGCGCCGTAACCATGGATAATCTTCATCGTTTATCAGGATGCTTGGGTCAGCCTTGACTTTGAAGGGAGGAATTTCATGAAACTTTTCATAATCTTCAGACATGTCTGTCTTGCCCTCCACTCCCAGGATGTCCCTTTTTCCTGAAAGAACTATGTGGCGCTTTGGCTCATCGTATGATGTATTCGCTTCCTTATCTTTTCTTTTTCTCGGTCTGGTAGACATGTCCTTCACATAGATAACCTGTGCCACATCATTGGCTAGGACGAACGGTTCGTCAGTGTATCCAAGATTTTTCAGATCCACTGTTGTCATTCCGTACTGTGGGTCTACCTGTACCCCGCCTCCTGACAGATTGACCCATTTGCACTTAAACAAAGGGACCTTAAAATCATGTCCGTAGTCAAGTTCCCATATGTCCACTATGTAACCATAATATGTGTCCTTTCCCCTCTCGGTTGTTGCATCAAAGCGGACACCGCTGTTTTGGTTGGTGCTCTTTTGATCTTGGACAATCGTGTAAAATGTATTCCCATTTATCTCGTATCCTAATGGCAGTCATAATCACATGGCAGTCATGAGACTTTAGGTTCTGGAACTTTTTCTCTGCCATATTTATTATTCCCTTTATATTCGACGAGAAGCCAGTCGGGACCTTCATACTGAGCAGGCATTCAAAGAAGATTTCTTTCTCTTCTTTCGTAAGAGCATAGCTGGCAGGACCTTCATACTGCTTCGGAGGGATGCCGTCTTTTTCGTGCAAACGTTGCAGGTCCTCCCGTGCCTCAGCTGTATCTTTTGTCTTTCCATACACGCCCAAGAAGCCTAGCAGGTTCACGCAAAGGTTCTTCGTCACGTGCATCACGTCGATTGAAGAGCGGACCTCTAGGTCTTTCCAGTAGGGTAGGTCCCAAAATATAGATTTCTTCTTCCACATGGGTGCGTGTCCCTCAGCGTCATTCGGAACAGCTAGTGCGCCAGGGCCCTTTCCAAAGATTACGTGTAAATCATTGACCATAGCAAGTACGTGATCACCGGTACGCATGGCGGGCTTCTTCCGGTGATCTGCCTCGCCTTTGAAATGCTTGCCTTTCTTTCGACATTGATGGTTGGTCGGAAGAAATCGACGATGGCCCAGGTACACATTCTTCCTGCACTTGTCCAGGTATATACTTTCAGTGTCATCTAAACAGTGCGTGCATGCGTGGTATCCTTTGTTTGTCTGTCCTGAAAGGTTACTGAGAGCGGGCCAATTGTTGATGGTCACGAACAGCAACGCCTTTAGGTCAAATTCCTCCTGTTTGTGCTCATCCCACGCACGTACACCGTTTCCATTCCACAGCTGTAAAAGTTCTTCAACTAATGGCCTTAGGTACACATCAATGTCGTTGCCGGGTTGCTTAGGGCCTTGGATGAGAACTGGCATCATAATGAACTTCCGCTTCATGCACATCCAAGGAGGAAGGTTATACATACATAGAGTCACGGGCCAGGTGCTGTGATTGCTGCTCTGCTCGCCGAAAGGATTAATGCCATCCGCGCTTAGAGCAAACCATACGTTCCTTGCGTCCTTTGCAAACTCCTCCCAGTACTTTCTCTCGATTTTTCTCCATTGCGACCCGTCAGCGGGTGCTCTCAACTTCCCGTCTTTCTTACGGTCCTCACTGTGCCATCGCATCAACTTGGCATGCTCTCTGTTTCTAAACAAACGTTTCAACCGTGGTATTATAGGAGCATACCACATCACCTTCGCAGGAACCCTCTTCCTGGCGGGCTCGCCATCAACATCACCAGGGTCATCTCGTCTGATCTTATACCGCAATGCACCGCATACCGGGCATGCGTTCAGATCGTTGTATGCACCGCGGTAGAGGATGCAGTCATTAGGGCATGCATGTATCTTTTGCACCTCCAATCCTAGAGGGCATACGACCTTCTTTGCTGCGTATGTACTGTCGGGCAATTCGTTATCCTTCGGAAGCTTCTTCTTCAATATTTTCAGTAGCTTCTCAAATCCTTTGTCAGCCACAGCATTCTCTGCCTTCCACTGCAGCAATTCCAGTACGGTACCGAGCTTTGTGTTGCCATCTTCGCAATTGGGGTACAACCCTTTTTTGTGATCCTCTAACATGCGATCGAACTTCAGCTTCTCCTTTTGACTTTCGCATTGTGTCCTTGCATCGACAATGACCCGGCGAAGATCATCATTTGGTTCCTCTTGATCTTCAGCAGCTTCACCCGTTGCAGCATCATTGCGCACATCGTCTGGTTCCTCTTGATCTTCACCAGCTCCCCCCATTCCAGCATCACCGTATTCAGGGGGCACATAGTTGTCATCGTACTCTTCTTCTTCGCCGTCTTCCATCATAACCCCTATTTCTCCGTGCCTCGTCCAAACATTATAGTGTGGCATGAAACCCTTGTAAAGCAGGTCGGAGTGAAGGATTTTTCGGTTAGAGTAAGACATCGTATTCACACATTTAGTGCATGGACAACACATAAAACCATTCTGCTTGTTTGCCTCTGCCGCATTTAGAAACTCACGCACGCCCTTAATGTACTCGGAGGTGTGTCTGTCACCGTACATCCATTGGCGGTTCATCTGCGTGCATTTATATATAATTAAGTGTGTCAAAAACCATTACAGAACATCATAAATAGATAATTAAGTGACCAAATGGATAAAAGTTCATCATCACATTAAAACCAAAGTACATACATATATAGTTCTCATCTAACAACATATAGCTCTCCATACACATCGAAACTATGTAAAACATTTCAACGCGAAAACAAATGCTATCATAATCGCAACCAAGGTAACAATTGATCCAACGGCATAATGATACCAAGCCTCGGTATGAATGGCATATTTTCTAATCTTTTTAATCTTCAACCGCATTGCATCCGTCTTGATCTTGTGATCATCGACGACATCCGCAACATGCAACTCCAATATCATCTTCTCGTCCACAATTTTTTTTATTTTTTCCTTCAAGAATTTGTTTTCTTCTTCAACTAAATTTAACCTCTCGACAATAGGGTCCATCTTGATCTTGTGATCATCGATAACTTCCGCAACATGCAACTCCAATTCCATCTTCTCCTCCTCCATTTTTTCGAATTTTTTCTTTAACGAAATGTTTTCCTCTTCAACTAAATTTAACCTCTCCACAAGAGGGTCGGTTGGAATTTCCGGTTCAACTACCTCCTAGACATAATGAAACATCTATGCATGTCAGGTTGGTCGGCATAACTATCATAAGCACTAAAACAAATAGTTATAAATTAAAGATAATATACCACATCCGAATCGTAGACCGGACGAGGGCCCACGTGGGCGGATATCAAAACCATCGCACTATATAATAACAAGCAATAATAAACGTAAGAAAATTAGACAAATATCTATCTAAAGCAATAATAAAAGTAAGAAAAGCATGGACATAACAAGAGGCTCACCACGGTGGTGCCGGTGACGAGATCGGCGGGGGCGATCGACGGCGGCGAAGACGGGGACGGGACGTGACGGACCGCTAAACCTAGACAAATCTCGGAGAAAATAGAGCTTCGAGAGGAGAAAAGCTTAACTAGTGTGGCTCGGGCATTCCACCAAACACGTTGTGTGCATAGGAGGTGAGCTAGAGCACCACTAACCCCTCTCCCCCTCGGCCAGAAAAAAAAACAGAGCAGTGAGCTCTGCTCTTGAGTGAGGGGGTTTATATAGGCAACTCACTGGTCCCGGTTGGTTCTACAAACCGGGGCTAAAGGGGTGCCTTTGGTCCCGGTTCATAAAACAAACCGGGACCAATAGTGGTGGGCCAGGAGCAAGAGCCATTGGTCCCGGTTTTTAGCTCCAACCGGGACCAATAGGTCCAGACGAACCGGGACCAATGGCCCACGTGGCCCGGCCGGCCCCCTGGGCTAACGAACCGGGTCCAGTACCCCCATTGGTCCCGGTTCTAGATTGAACCGGGGCTAATGGGCTGGACCAATGCCCTGTTTTCTACTAGTGCAAGTAGATCATTGTACTCCTATATATATGCCCACGACGCTCAAGCAATACAACTACTATTCCACCAAACCTCTCTCTCCCTTCTAACACCACGGTTACCGAGAAATACCGATAATATTAATATTTCGAACGAATTTTATAGTTGAATTTTGAATTCAAATAAGTGAATGAACAAACATTCAAACCAGAGACCTAACTAGGTTGCTAGCAACAAGTCAGAACCAACTCTCGTGGCATTAAGGAGATCCTACATACTTTACTGAAAGTCGAGCGTTCAAATACAAAAAATTCAAAAAATGGTACTTTTTGCTTTATATGGGGATTTACCGATGTACACGGAAATACATGGTAAGTATGGGAAATTTCAAAATTTCGACTAATAACCAAAACCTTAACTCGTACAACGTATCAGAAAAATGAGATATTAGAGCAACTCCAATGGCGCGACCCATTTCGTCCGCATGTTACGTCAGCGGGAACAAAAATGGAGGCCCAATGCGCCGACCCAGACCAAAATCCCGTTCGCCTGGCGTCCGTGCCGATCCAACACAGCCGGAGCCGACGCGAAAGCGCTCCCCGCCTCCGCCCACTTGGCCGGAGGAGGCGTACTGGTGGACGGGCCAGTACAACGAGTGGGTGAGTGCGCCTCTTGTCCACTACGCCACCACACCGGAGCAGGAGGTTGCCCACCTTTCAAAGATCTAGCATTGTTGGGCTGCGGCAGCTGGGCGGTGGCGCGGTTCGGGCGTGCGGTCGAGGCGGCGGCGGGGCGGAAGTTAGGGTTGAACCTAGGAAACTAATACCATATATGATGTATGAATTGCACGATGCATTGCTCATGTGCAAAGTCACGTATATATGATGTACAAGATGGGCACGACCTCAGCTATATAAAGCAACTACGAGGTGGGCCCAATACACAGATATGCAGAACACATATACTCAACACTTCAAATTGCCGAGAAATGATAAACAGATGAAAAACAGTCGATGAAGATACATTTCCATCAAGGTTAGGCCAGTTCCCCGCCCAGGCTTCAGTTCTGAATCTCCATCGGCGGCGGGCAGAAGCTTCAGTTTCAGCTGGCAGTGCAAATGATATTCCCATCATGCTGAATTCAAAATGGGAAGTACGTACGAGCACCAGTGGAAAGATGTAGCGAACAAGGAGCCGACAAACAAAAATAAAAGTTTGGCTTTTGCTGACAGATAAGCAAGAGAGGCCTGAATTATCCAACTCCTTGGCATGCATTACACAGTGCACTGATAAAATAGCATTCACCAATCAAATTAAACGGTACTGCCCACATTATTACAGATCAGAAATAGTACTTAATAGTATACAGAATTCTCTCACACTCACAAATAATCATAATAAATAGTAGTACGGCCATATATGTCTGATTCACTCTAAAAATCACAGTGCACAATCAAACAAGCACAAGGAAAGTAAGAACAAATCTCACACAGCCGGCTGGCTGGCCTGGCAATAGTTTTTCCTTATGGCTCCACATTCCTTCACTGATTCGCCGACCTGTGATTCCTAGCCAACCTTCTCTTCTTTCTTCTCTTTTTTTGCGGGACAATCTCACTAGAATTTTCTTCCGAGGCTAGCAAATGGATGACGAAACATAACAAAAGTTAGTAGCAGATCATCATGACACATACCATTTTTCATGATACAAAAAAAAAAGAATGCAGAAAACGGGATTACGGTCTTACATGCTGGGTCTTCAAATCTTTGGTCGGGGATGTGCTGGATCTTCTGCCAATTTGGGTGTCTGACTGTTTGACATGACTTCGTGAACTCACCACTGCAGTATGCAACAGAAAACTTCTCAAGAGATCGGGGCAGTGTTGGAAGCGACCGGATATTCAAGCACCCTTCAATTTCCAGTTCCTTGAGCGATGTGAGGTGCTCAATATTGCCTGGCGTCCCACCTGCAGTGACCAAGCCAGAGCATCAAGTGTTGATGGTTAATAAGACCACTTGTTTCAAGTAAAGGGCAAAGGGATAGAAGGGGAACTTCAAGAAGAATGACAAGCAAGTTGTCACTCCCATGAAGAAACCCAAAGCTAAACTCAAGCCTGAAACTAAGTGCTTCTACTGCAAAGGAAATGGTCACTGGAAGTGGAACTGCCCTAGATATTTGGCGGATAAGAAGGATGGCAGAGTGAACAAAGGTATATTTGATATACAGATTATTGATGTGTATTTTACTAGTGTTCATAGCAACCCCTCAGTATTTGATACTGGTTCAGTTGCTAAAGAGTAGTAACTCGAAATCAGAGTTGCATAATGAACAGAAACTAGTTAAAGGTGAACTGACGATGTGTGTTGGAAGTGGTTCCAAGATTGATATGATCATCATCGTACACTCCCTATACTTTCGGAATTAATGTTGAACCTAAATAAGTGTAATTTGGTGTTTGTGTTGAGCATGAATATGATTTGATCATGTTTATTGCAATACGTTTATTCATGTAAGTTAGAGAATAATTGTTGTTCTGTTTACATGAATAAAACCTTCTATGGTCATACACCCAATGAAAATGGTTTGTTGGATCTCGATCGTGTGATACACATATTCATAAATATTGAAGCCAAAAGATGCAAGGTTAATAATGATAGTGCAACTTATTTGTAGCACTGCCGTTTAGGTCATATTGGTGTAAAGCGCATAAAGAAACTCCATAGTGATGGACTTTTGGAATCAGTTGATTATGAATCACTTGGTGCTTGCGAATCATGCTTCATGGGAAAGATGACTAAAACTCCGTTCTCTGGAACAATGGAGCGAGCAACAGATTTGTTGGAAATCATACATACTGATGTATGCGGACCAATGAGTGTTGAAGCTCGAGGCAGGTATCGTTATTTTCTGACCTTCACTGATGATTTGAGCAGATATGGGTATATCTACTTAATGAAGCACAAGTCTGAAACATTTGAAAAATTCAAAGAATTTCAAAGTGAAGTGGAGAATCATCGTAACAAGAAAATAAGAGTTTGTACGATATGATCGTAGAGGTAAAATATTTGAGTTAGCGAGTTTGGCCTTCAGTAAAAACAATGTGAAATAGTTTCACTACTCACGCCACCTGGAACACCACAGTGTAATGGTGTGTCCGAACGTCATAACCGTACTTTATTAGATATGGTGCGATCGATGATGTATCTTATCGATCTATCACTATCGCTTTTGGGGATATGCATTAGAGACAGCTACATTCACGTTAAATAGGGCACCATCTAAATCTGTGGAGATGATACCGTATGAACTGTGGTTTGACGAGAAACCTAAGCTGTCATTTCTTTAAGTTTGGGACTGCGATGCTTATGTGAAAAAGTTTCAACATGATAAGCTCGAACCCAAATCGGAGAAGTAAATCTTCATAGGATACCCAAAAGAAACTGTTGGGTACACCTTCTATCACAGATCCGAAGGCAAGGTCTTTGTTGCTAAGAGTGGATCCTTTCTAGAGAAGGAGTTTCTCTCGAAAGAAGTGAGTGGGAGGAAAGTAGAACTTGATGAGGTAATTGTACCTTCTCCCGAATTGGAAAGTGGAACATCACAGAAACTAGTTCCAGTGATTCCTACACCAATTAGTGAGGAAGTTAATGATGATGATCATGAAACTTCAGATCAAGTTTCTGCTAAACGTCGTAGATCAACCAAAGTACGTTCCGCACCAGAGTGGTACGGCAACCCAGTTCTGGAAATCATGTTACTGGACCATGATGAACCTACGAACTATGAGGAAGCGATGATGAGCCCAGATTCCGCAAAATGGCTGGAGGCCATGAAATCTGAGATGTGATCCATGTATGAGAACAAAGTATGGACTTTGGTTGACTTGCCCGATGGTCGGCAAGTGTGACGCCCGAGACTGACGTCCCAGAAGATTCCAGAAGTTTCCCGAAGATTCCAGATGTTCCGGGTTGCCCGTGTGTTTCTTTTGCTTGTGTTTTTTTTTTTTTTTTT
>LR738709.1:11249250-11299423 GCA_902687465.1 Secale cereale
AAACGGGGGTTACGCGGGGCCACCTCGAGGAAACTCAAGGTTTGGTAAAAACCCGTGGGATCGCCCATCCGGTCGTGTCCTGAGACCTAGATACGCGCGGCTACTATCAGGGTGTCGACACGCCGGGAGGATTTGCTGGATTAGCCTTACCTTAGTTCGGTTTAACTTGAGCACGGGATTCCGAGAATACTCGGGTCTTCCCACCTATGGAGTTGCGACTCCGCGGATCGTGGGCTTGTGATGGGCCAAGTTGGAACACCCCTGCAGGGTTTGAACTTTCGAAAGCCGTGCCCGCGGTTATGTGGCAGATGGGAGCTTGTTAATTCCGGTTGTAGATAACTTGACACAATGATACTAATACACTACCAGCGTGTGTACCGTGACTGTCAATTTCCGAATAGGGATTCGGGAGTTGAACACGGTGGGGTTATGTTTGACCGGCTTTAGTTAGGATCACTTCGTGATCATCTTTCGACCGATGCACTTCTCTTCTCGCTCTCTATTGCGTAAGTTAGTGCTAGTTGCTGCTGCAGACTCTTGTTTGTTCCTTCACCTCATATTCTTTCTTCAGCCTTATCCTCTCCCAAGGCTTAAATAGTCTTGTTACCCGGGAACGGGATTGCTGAGTCCTCTGTGGCTCACAGTTACTCCACCACACCAGTTGCAGGTCCAGCCGAGTTAGATGCAGGAGTTGGATCAGTTCTTCACCAGGAGTTCGTTGAAGAGTGTGGCCGTTTGCTTGTGACGTTTCGATGTTCAGTAGTGGTTTCTACTAGGATTCGATCTTGGCCTGTGGCTTTATGTTGTTTTGGTATCTTTCTTTTGGATCTTACCCGTAGTCGGGCTGTGATGTTCTGAATGATGTTTTGTTTATGTAATGTATTGTGTGAAGTGGCGAGTGTAAGCCAACTATCTCCTTTTGCAATTTAATCCCTCTTTTACATGAGTCGTGCAAAGATACCAAACTTGAGATCATTCTAGGATGGATTTATGCCTTTAAGTCGTGCCTCGACACGTAGGAGGTATAACTCCATCCTGGGCATTACAAGTTGGTATTCAGAGCCTTCTCCGACCTAGAAGCCCCCACTGTTTGATCGAATCGTTGACGGTTGAGTCTAGGCACACACTGAAAAACTTTTGAGTCCTATATATATATCGGAGAGTAGGATTTCTTTGCTTCTCATCCCCTTTCTCTCTGGTGAGGACTCCTGACGATTACTCTTTTCTCTTCTAGTTTCAAAAATTGCACCAAATTTTTTTTTAGGATCCCGCGAGTATTCTGGGATTGTTTCGATGTTCTTGTGACAAGGATATTGTTCTCGATGCCTCCTGTTACCGAGGAGTTGAGCTTCGGGGTATCGTTGTAACAAGCATATCGCGGCAGTACTAAATACTTAAGACGGCCGACATCGAAAATCTCTCCTATACGGCCAGTGGCAAGATAACCCCGACATCACCCAGTACTGGGGAGGTAGTTCGAGAGTATTGCCATAGCTTGTATAGTGGATGCTTTTCGAAGGTCCGAGGTAAACAGTTTCCGAGAAAGACTGGTTATGTGTTGAAGGATGGATACACCTGGATGTAGGTTTAGAGTTGATTGCGCGGTGCTTCCCGTGTATCCCCAACACCTGATTGCATAACTGGAAACTTTCGGAAATCTATAGGTGGGTTCATCTAGTAGTTCTAGGCATTCTTCCAACGGATGCTCGATATGAAGTTTGGGGTTCTACATTGAGTGAAGTGGTTTTATGGACTTGTTCTGATCGGGAGTTGCATCTTAAAGGGTCCTTGGCTATGCTGATCCGGGGATTGCAAAACCCTTTTGTAACATGTTCCATGAGCTTTCAGCACGAAGATGTCGAACGAAGCTTCTATCTTGTATTTGTTCTATCTGTTCCTTGTTCCTTTTTATTTTCTTTTTGTTCTCCAAGTGGCTTCTTGACTAGTTGATGTACCTGCGGAATTCATTCGTTCAATTCCTCTGTTCGAATGATATTGTGAAGATTAGGGTGCTACATATCTATCCGTTGTTTTGTTTTGATTCTGGTATTCGAGTTGCTTCGATGTCAAATGTTGATTCCATAACCTTCCTAATTGGTGTTCTCATATTTCTATGGGAGTACTAGTCCTTCTTGATCATTGAGCTTGTCTTGTTAATTCTTTTAACCGGTGTGCCTTCTCTTCAAGTTATTCCATACAGACGCCGTTGATATCTGACGATTGTCTGTTTCATTCATCCCAAGTTGTCCTTGTTTTTCCCACCCTCCCACCCCTTTTCTTCTTGGAGCCAGCAATTCTCAAATGAAGTATCCATTTTATTCATGTGATGGTTCTTCATTCTTTTCCTTCTATGCTCTTATCCGGTGTTTATCGTGAAGATGCTCAAGAGCTTCAAGTTCATCATTCTTTTGTTCTTAGATTCTTCCGGTGGATGTAATTCAAGATTTTGGTGTTGATCTTATCCTTTTTCCTCATTTCATAATGCTTTCTTATTCCGGTGCACCAATTAATCATTCTCCTCTTGCTATTCATATCCGGAGTGCTGAAGATTCGTGTTTCCATTCTTAATCCGTTCAAGCTATTTTTGAGGATTGTTATCTTATTCAAGCCATTTAATTCAACCGGTGCAATATCTCTTAAACAATCTTTTCAACGGTGATTTCTTTAGTGGGCCCTAACCCACAGGTCTTTTCCAGGATCTTACCTGACTCTTCTATTTGTTTTCTGGAGTTATACTCAAATTCTTGTCAAAGTGTGACGTAAGAATGATTTCCATCAGTCACATGCATTCTCCAAGATCGTTTTCAAATTCTTTTCATCATCGGTTCAACCTTTTTAATTCTTCATTCCGGAGTGCTCAACAATTCTTCATGGTATTTCCCGTCTCCATTCTCAACATTTGAAGACCGGAGAAGTGTTTCTCTTAAATCTTGGCCCGTTCTCTTGAAGATTCATACCCATCCGAAGCATTTCATGAATTCTTTTCCTTTGTGTTCCTCCGAAGGCCATCATTTCAGGATATTTTCTTCGTTCTCAGTTTTCAACTTCGTCCTCCAAATATTCTTCAGTGATGTCTCTTCGTTCGTCTCCATATTCTTACCGGTGGTTCTTTCAAGTTCACTCTTCCTTGTTGTCGTTTTAATTCATTTGTTCTTTTCATAATCCTACCGGTGCTTCGTTGAAGATTTATCCAAGTTTGTGCGAGATCTTTCTTAATTCTTTGCAACGAGAATAAGTAGTATGCCAAATCCTTTGGTTGTCATCAATTTAAATTGGTGAAGGAGATGCATGACATAATTCTTATTCTTATTCCTTCAAGGTGATTTAATTCTTTTGTCTGGAGCTTGTTCATCATATCAGATTCTCGGTTCTAAATTCTTCATCTTGTTTTCCGGAGCTCCATGTTATTTCAATTACATCATTTCAAGCCCCATCTAATTCATCGCAGGCCTTGAATCTTATTCTTTTTATCTCTCACTTCTCATGCTTTCATTACCGGAGTTCTCTTGGTGGTTCATCATTTAATTCATTCTCGAAGTCTTCATCAAGATTCTTGTTGGAGCTCAAGCATTCTTCATCATGCTGTCCAAGTGCAATTCTTTCTACCTTATCTTTTCAGATGGTATTATGTCATTCTTGTTAATTCCTTCATGTTTCATGATTCACGAGTTATCAAGAATGAGATATTTAAACCATCATTTTCCTTGTTCAGGAGATCTTTTCAAACCTTTAATTATTCGTTGGAGTTATTTTGGGTTGTATTCACCTAAAAGCTTTCCCTAAGGATTGTTGCTATTATGGTGCTCATAAATGACCCAAGTTCTTCATTATCATTCCGGTGAATTAAGTTTTTCATCTCCTTGTTGATCTCAATCCAATCAAATTGTTTTCCATTAGTGGCTGGTTGCCACCTCTTAATTTTGAGATGTTTTCCATAAGCCACATCGAGCTTATTCTTTCGTTGTTGATTTTCCAACAACTCTGTTCAACCCTTCTTCGTAAGGATGCTCTTTCAAATTCAATTTTGTGGGAGAAGTTGTCTTTTTCTCTCCGTTCAATTATTTCATTGATTTTTATTCTATTCTTTCATTCCGGAGGCTTTGTGATGATCTCTCTTTGACCATCATCTCGTTTTTATCAAGATCATATTCTCCCTTGCTTGTCATTTTAACCGGAGTGTTGTATTCTTCATTCAATTCTCTCATCTTATCAAGTTTGCCTCTCTTTTCAACCGGAGTGCTGTCTGAATCCTTCTTACCTCTTGGGCCATTCTTTCAATTGTTTCAGAAGCTATATGTTGTTCATTTCATCAAGTATCTTCCCAACTTGGCAAGTTCATGTTCAATTCCTTCCATTTTCAGACGGAGTGCTGTCCAAATTTTGTCATTCTTATTCCTTGGCTATACCCTTGCAGTTTCTTATTCTTTTGGTCCGTGAGCTCTTGTTTCTTGTCTCAACCTACAAGGTTCTCATGATGTTCCTCGTTCCTCCTGCTTACCGGAGTGCTCTTAACTTCGTTCATCTCCGTTGCATTCTTCTTTCTCTTGTTCAACCTCTAAAGGTTCTTTGGTTTTCACTCGTTTGTCGAAGAAGCAACTTTGTTTTACCTTCCTCTTCCGTTTTTACCCGGTGATATCTCTAGGATCTCGGGTCGAGATCCTCTGTTAGTGTGGGAGAGTTGTGACGCCCGAGACTGACGTCCCAGAAGATTCCAGAAGTTTCCCGAAGATTCCAGATGTTCCGGGTTGCCCGTGTGTTTCTTTTGCTTGTGTAATTTTTTTTTTTTTTGCATTGCATCATGTCATCATGCCATCATGTCATTCTAATTTTTTTTTGCATCTCAACTTAAATAAATCGTGTGGACCTTCGGTCCATTTAAATCGAGGGAAGGTGACTTCTCTTTATAACATATAAAAGCCTCTCAATATTTATGGAGCTATATTAATAAATAATTCCATGGCTTCGGAATCACCGTAACACACTTGCATATTTCCCCATGTTTATTTCACTTCAAGTTTGACTTCTATATCTTGCCGGTAATTTCTTTCCGTTGTTTCGAGGCTTCTCCAAAAATCTAAACTCCTTTTATTTGCAAGCTAAATGTTTTAGTTTGCACTTCCTTGTGTTGGAACTATTTTTGTTGGGTTGGTAATATCCCGTAAAGCCTTATAAAAATGTTCCATATTTTATTTTTCTGTTCCTTGCCTCTTTTCTTTTATTTTTGGATCCCTCTCTATTTTTCTGCTAAGAAATAAAGAGAGGCAGCCAGCTCCTAGACCTGCTGGGCCGGCATCTTCTCCTCCCAGCCGGCCCAAGTCTCCCTCCTCCTTTCCCTCTCTCCCTGGCCCCGTGCGTCGGCGCCCCTCCTCCTCTTCAATCGCCAGGAGCAGCCGCCCCAAGCCAGTCCGCCCCTTCCTCCAGCCGCCATGGACGGGGCTGGTGCCGCATCTTCTTCGCGCCGGCGTTTCGTCCAGAGCCCCCTCAAGTCCTGCCTCCTTACCGTGACCTTGTCCTGCTGCTGTTGTTTTTTTTGTTTGTTGTTGTGTGTGTTGCCCGTGCTGTAATTTTTGGACAGATGACACCGAGTACCTCTACATGACCCGGCAAGTACCCCTACGACCAAGTACCTCGACGAACC
Source organism: Secale cereale (assembly GCA_902687465.1). NCBI lineage: Eukaryota > Viridiplantae > Streptophyta > Magnoliopsida > Poales > Poaceae > Secale > Secale cereale. Next base: position 11,254,889 of record LR738709.1, read on the forward strand.
GAACATCTACGGAAAAACAAGCTCGTGAACACCTCCGGGAACAAGTACCGCGACCGACTCGTCAAGTACCTCTTCGGATGCGTCAAGTTCCACTACTTCCACTACCGTCGCAAACGGGAACCCCGAGTACCACGACGCCCCGAACGACTACCGATGACCGTGAACAACTACCGCCGTCGTGGAACCGCCAAGACAAACGGAACAACTACTTCCCACTACGATCGTGTACCACTACCGTCGCCCCGTGTACCACTACTTCCTCTACCGTCGCCCGAGTACAACTACCGCCAAGACGAACGGAACAACTACTTCCTCTACGAGTTGCGGAACGACTACTTCCTCTACGTCCCTCGACGATCTCGAACCCCTCCGAGAACGATGGTTCCGAAGGTATAACCCCGAGACGCGACCCGTGAGATGCATGCTTGCTTGTGTTGTATGAAATGTCTCCCGTGTGTGCTTCGTGCCCGTTCCACCTTTTGTCATGTTCCTCGGTTGCCTCGCCACCGACCCGTGGGAACCCGGCAACGGGATCACCCCATCATCTCGTTTGACTCGTTCACTCCACCTTTTGTTTTGCACCGGTCCCTCACCGAGTTACCGGAACCGATATGATGTGTTGCATCATTTTCGGATCGTTGCCGTGGCACCCTTTCTTTCCACCACGGTGACAAATGCTTCTTATCTTGTTAATTGTCAACCTTTTAATAAAACTTGCATAAACTTGATCATGTCATCCGCATCATTTAACAACATTATATATGTTAAATTGTTGTTTGCTTATAATTATTAGACATGCTCATGAGGATTTTCCGGATATGTTGTTGTTTCTTCCGGCCTCATTTAAAATGTCTTAATAGTGTAGGTTTATTTTTGTTTCACCTCTTGCCATGTTAAAACATTTAATCTTGTCTTGTAAATAATGAGAGTCAACTAAATAATTAAATGTGGTGTTTCGTCAATATGCAACTCGTTGCATATTGATCTCCACTTAACTTGTAGTATTTGTTTGTGCATTTTGCCATGCCATGCATAATTAAACCGGACATGCATCATATTTGGATGTGCATCGTATGCCTTGTTGATGCTTGTGTGTTTACCGAGTTGTTTGTTTTCTTTCCGGTTGCTTCTCTTGTTAGCTTCGGTTTCGTTCCGGAGTTGTGAGGTTCCGCTCGACTGTTGCTCCGTCTACTTCTTGGATCCGTTCTTCTCCCTTGTGGAATTCCAGGCAAGATGACCGAACCCGGATACCATTACTATCTTTGCCTATTGCTAGAGTATCGTTCTTTAGTTTTGCCTCGATGCCCATGTTCTTCTTGTCAGCCTCCTACTTGTAACCACTACCATGTTTAACCACCCTACCTATGCAAACCGTTGCTTGGCTAAGTACGCTTCGCTCAGCCCCTCTTATAGCATTGTTAGTTGCAGGTGAAGATTGAAGATGCTTGCTTCATGTGAAGTTTGGTTGGGTTATATCACACTATATAAATGCTTAAAAATGAAATCATCTATATACTGGCAGGGTGGAAGGCTAAGCCTTTTTGCTTGGTGTTTTGTTCCACTCTTGCCGTTAGGAACCGTATAAACCGGTGTTATGTTCCTTGATTATGCGTTCCTAACACGGTTGGGGTGTATGGGACCCCCTTGATAAACCGCTAAGTGCTAAGTCTTTTCCAGCAAGTCCCAACATTTGGTACTATTTGCCCATAATAACAACTTAATTAATTAATTAATGTGCATAAGGGGGACGCTCCTTGGAGATTCTTTTCTACATAGCAGGGGGGGCCAGTGCTGATGGCGTTGGTCCCAAACGGGGGTTACGCGGGGCCACCTCGAGGAAACTCAAGGTTTGGTAAAAACCCGTGGGATCGCCCATCCGGTCGTGTCCTGAGACCTAGATACGCGCGGCTACTATCAGGGTGTCGACACGCCGGGAGGATTTGCTGGATTAGCCTTACCTTAGTTCGGTTTAACTTGAGCACGGGATTCCGAGAATACTCGGGTCTTCCCACCTATGGAGTTGCGACTCCGCGGATCGTGGGCTTGTGATGGGCCAAGTTGGAACACCCCTGCAGGGTTTGAACTTTCGAAAGCCGTGCCCGCGGTTATGTGGCAGATGGGAGCTTGTTAATTCCGGTTGTAGATAACTTGACACAATGATACTAATACACTACCAGCGTGTGTACCGTGACTGTCAATTTCCGAATAGGGATTCGGGAGTTGAACACGGTGGGGTTATGTTTGACCGGCTTTAGTTAGGATCACTTCGTGATCATCTTTCGACCGATGCACTTCTCTTCTCGCTCTCTATTGCGTAAGTTAGTGCTAGTTGCTGCTGCAGACTCTTGTTTGTTCCTTCACCTCATATTCTTTCTTCAGCCTTATCCTCTCCCAAGGCTTAAATAGTCTTGTTACCCGGGAACGGGATTGCTGAGTCCTCTGTGGCTCACAGTTACTCCACCACACCAGTTGCAGGTCCAGCCGAGTTAGATGCAGGAGTTGGATCAGTTCTTCACCAGGAGTTCGTTGAAGAGTGTGGCCGTTTGCTTGTGACGTTTCGATGTTCAGTAGTGGTTTCTACTAGGATTCGATCTTGGCCTGTGGCTTTATGTTGTTGTGGTATCTTTCTTTTGGATCTTACCCGTAGTCGGGCTGTGATGTTCTGAATGATGTTTTGTTTATGTAATGTATTGTGTGAAGTGGCGAGTGTAAGCCAACTATCTCCTTTTGCAATTTAATCCCTCTTTTACATGAGTCGTGCAAAGATACCAAACTTGAGATCATTCTAGGATGGATTTATGCCTTTAAGTCGTGCCTCGACACGTAGGAGGTATAACTCCATCCTGGGCATTACAGCAAGCCATTGAAAATAAATGGATCTTCAAGAGGAAGACTGATGCTGACGGTAATGTTACTATTTACAAAGCTCGACTTGCTGCGAAAGGTTTTCGACAAGTTCAAGGAGTTGACTACGATGAGACTTTCTCAACCGTAGCGATGCTTAAGTCTGTCCGAATCATGTTAGCAATTGCCGCATTTTATGAAATCTGGCAAATGGATAACAAAACTGCATTCTTTAATGGATTTATTAAAGAAGAATTGTATATGATGCAACCAGAAGGTTTTGTCAATCCTAAAGGTGCTAACAAAATGTGCAAGCTCCAGCGATCCATCTATGGACTGGTGCAAGCATCTCGGAGTTGGAATATACGCTTTGATAAGTTGATCAAAGCATATAGATTTATACAAACTTGCGGTGAAGCCTGTATTTACAAGAAGTGAGTGGGAGCACTACAACCTTTCTGATAAGTATATGTGAATGACATATTGTCGATCGGAAATGATGTAGAATTTTCTGAAAAGCATAAAGGAGTGTTTGAAAGGAGTTCTTCAAAGAAAGACCTTGGTGAAGTTGCTTACATATTGGGCATCAAGATCTATAGAGATAGATCAAGAAGCTTGATAAGACTTTCGATGAGTACATACCTTGATAAGATTTTGAAGTAGTTCAAAATGGATCAGTCAAAGAAGGAGTTCTTGCCTGACTTGTAAGGTGTGAAGTTGAGTAAGACTCAAAGCCAGACCACGGCAGAAAAATATAGAGAGAATGAAAGTCATTCCCTATGCCTCAGCCATAGGTTCTATAAAGTATGCCATGCTGTGTACCAAACATGTTGTGTACCTTGCCATGAGTTTGACAGGGAGGTACAATAGTGATCCAGGAGTAGATCACTGTACATCGGTCAAAATTATCCTTAGTAACTGGATGACTAAGGAAATGTTTCTCGATTATGGAGGTGATAAAGAGTTCGTCGTAAAGGGTTACGCCGATGCAAGCTTTGACACTAAATCCAGATGACTCTAAGTATCAATCTGGATGCGTATTGAAAGTGGGAGCAATTAGCTAGAGTAGCTCCATGCAGAGCATTATAAACATAGAAATTTGCGAAATACATACGGATCTGAATGTGACAGACCCGTTGACTAAACTTCTCTCACAAGAAAAACATGATCACACCTTATTACTCTTGGGTATTAATCACATAGCGATGTGAACTAGATTATTGACTCTAGTAAACCCTTTGGATGTTGGTCACATGGCGATGTGAACTATGGGTGTTATTCACATAACGATGTGAACTATCGGTATTAAATCACATGGCGATGTGAGCTAGATTATTGACTCTAGTACAAGTGGGAGACTGAAGGAAATATGCCCTAGAGGCAATAATAAAGTTGTTATTTATATTTCCTTATATCATGATAAATGTTTATTATTCATGCTAGAATTGTATTAACCGGAAACTTAGTACATGTGAGAATACATAGACAAAACAGAGTGTCCCTAGTATGCCTCTACTAGACTAGCTCATTGATCAAAGATGGTTATGTTTCCTAGCCATAGACATGAGTTGTCATTTGATCAACGGGATCACATCATTAGGAGAATGATGTGATGGACAAGACCCATCCGTTAGCATAGCACTTTGATCGTTTAGTTTTACTGCTATTGCTTTCTACATGACTTATACATGTTCTTATGACTATGAGATTATGCAACTCCCGAATACCGTAGGAACACCTTGTGTGCTATCAAACGTCACAACGTAACTGGGTAATCATAAAGATGCTCTACAGGTGTCTCCGAAAGTATTCGTGGTGTTGGCATAGATCAAGATTAGGATTTGTCACTCCGAGTGTCGGAGAGGTATCTCTGGGCCCTCTCGGTAATGCACATCATAATAAGCCTTGCAAGCAAATGACTAATGAGTTAGTCACGAGATGATGTATTACGGAACGAGTAAAGAGACTTGCCGGTAACGAGATTGAACTAGGTATGGAGATACCGACGATCGAATCTCGGGCAAGTAACACACCGATGACAAAAGGAACAACGTATGTTGTTATGCGGTTTTGACCGATAAAAGATCTTCGTAGAATATGTAGGAGCCAATATGAACATCCAGGTTCCGCTATTGGTTATTGACCGGAGATGAGTCTCGGTCATGTCTACATAGTTCTCGAACCCGTAGGGTCCGCACGCTTAACGTTTGATGACGATCGGTATTATGAGTTTATGAGTTTTGATGTACCGAAGGTAGTTCGGAGTCCCGGATGAGATCACGGACATGACGAGGAGTCTCGGAATGTCCGAGACATAAAGAATGATATATTGGACGACTATATTCGGACACCGGAAGTGTTCCGGAAAAGTTTCGGATTTAACTGGATTGCCGGAGGGGGTTACCGGAACCCCCTACGAGGGGGGATGGTCCATAGTGGGCCTTAAGGAAAAGAGAGAGGCAGCCCATAGAGGCTAGCCGGCGCCCCACCTAGGGATCCTAGTTGGACTAGGATTGGGGTGGCGCCACCTCTCCCTCTTTTCCTTTCCCTCTCTTCCTTCTTGATGGACTCCTACTAGGAATAGGATTGCAATCCTATTCCTAGTAGGATTGCCCTAGCCGCACCATAGGAGGCCGGCCGGCCCTCCTCCCTTGCTCCTTTATATACGGGGGCAGGGGGGCACCCAAAGATACACAAGTTGAATTGTTCCAGCCGTGTGCGGTGCCCCCCTCCACAGAAACACACCTCGGTCATACCGTTGCAGTGCTTAGGCGAAGCCCTGCGCCGGTGAATACATCATATCCGTCACCACGCCGTCGTGCTGACGAAACTCTCCCGTGAAGCTCAACTGGATCAAGAGCTCGTGGGACGTCATCAAGCTGAACGTGTGCTGAACGCGGAGGTGCCGTACGTTCGGTGCTTGATCGGTTGAATCGCGAAGAAGTTTGACTACATCAACCGCGTCACTTGACGCTTCCGCTTCCGATCTACGAGGGTACGTAGACACACTCTTCCCTCTCGTTGCTATGCATCTCGTAGATAGATCTTGCGTGATCGTAGGAAAATTTTAAAATACTACGTTCCCCAACAAGTACAACTGCTGAATGGCTTCGTAGTGTTCCACCATGTATTGAGGAGTTGATGCCTCTCCATTGTAACCCTATCCATTTGGAATAAAAGTCTCTTACCATCGCAAAAAAAAAAACAGCAATCACATTCTTCACATAGGCAAAACGGCAGAGCTTTAGAAATTAAATTAATGTACCTGAGATTGTAACACAGGGAGTCTTGTCCGTCCAGTGCCAGTCCACGAGGCCCCTCCCAATGCTTCACCTTGTACAGGTGCTAAGCATGCCATGTAAGCAAAAAGTCTGATGTGGCAACACAATTAAGAAGAGAGAGATGAGTTTGGTAACCCAGGAAGAACCAATGCCAAGCGCGCAAACCTAGGCCAAACATTTAAATGAGGCAAGCTCACCAATGCATGAAAGAGTTTAGTAGCTAAGTCATTAAATGATGAGAGCTTAGCAACAACAACACCAATGCATTGAGGACTATAGTTGCTAAACTATTTAATGTGCTTAGCACCTATCCATTGGAAGAGGTCTCAGGACTTTGACCTGCAATCAGGCAAGGCATATGAATGTAGTACATGCATGCGTTAATATAGAGGTACACGACACATAACTTGTATTTATATCGAGGTCCTCAAAGTCAGTCAACACACATCAATTGAGTCGAATCTGCTGGTGCTATCATTCATGTGCGTCTGAGCAATGCAGCACAAGTGTGCCGCATGACAATTGCCGATATAGCTACCTAGGTGAGCCCTCTATCAAATAATGGTGATCTGTCAGCCTGCATGAATGCGAAGACCAGAGCATAAACCTCCCTTAAGTCTTCGTTCTCTCCACACACAAGACTAGAAGACCACAAGTCATGCTGCAAGACCACACCAAGTTTCGTCTCACTTCACTTCAAAAAAAATTAGTAAGATGGTTGATACAATCGCGATCATCAGAGTTATTGTGATAGTTTTATGTGCCCGCAAATTAAAATATATCTCTTATATTAAACTAAGAGGCAAACAAGCAATAACATTTCTAACATAGGAAGCTGGGGACTCCGCGGGGCGTTCCCATCTGCCTGGTGGTGCCGGGCGTCGAGCCGGCCCTGTCTCGGTTCCTTCTCCCCCTCTCAGTGTCCCTCGCTGGCGCCGCCTCCTCCCCTCTGTGGTGATGGGTTGCGGGGGACGGATTTGGGATATCCCTGCCCAGATCCGGTGAATGGTGGGGTTGGTGTTGGCAGTGGTGGCCGGCGGCCCAGGAGAGATGGCGGCGGCGAGTCTCGCGGCCTCTGGGCATCGTGGGGTTGCCGGCGGCGGCGAGTGCTTAGCCTGGCGGTGGCGGCGGTCGTGCACGGAAGTTGGATTCCTTCGAACAGATCTGGGTGAAAACTTTCTTTCGGCTATTACCAAGGCCGTGCGGTGGCGGCGCTATCTGCATCGTTCCCTTCTTGAAGGCATCGCCGTGGGTAAGTTCAAGGCCACTCTCTGCTACCTTCGAGGGAAACCCTAGATTGGACGATCGGATGACGGCGGCGCCCTAGTGTCGTTCCCCCCTTTGGGGCGTCATTATTGGAGGTGCACACGTGATCGAGTGACCAGAGGACGGATTCTTTGCTGGAGTGGTGCTTCATCCAACTCATTGATGGCGGCGGATCTAGGCGGCATGGCGCTGTGGTGACTTGACGTCCGATGCGCGGAGATGGACTCGCGCAGGAGGATGACGCGGTCTGGCGTCGTGGTGGCGTCGACGGCAGCTAGACCGTGCAAGGTAGATGCAGCAATACAGTTCTGAAGATGGATTGGTGGCAGGTGGCTGCGGCGGCCTCATCCCTGGCAGGCGTCCTGGTTGAGGAGTGCGCCGGACCGGTGGTTGGCCTATATCCGGCAGGCGTCCGGGATGAGACGTCGAGTCTTAGATGGTAGGTTTGGCTGCGAGGTCTGTTTGGTTTTTGGCTCAAACTATCAGCATCCATTCATCAATTGGGTAGAAGTAGCGACAGATGTTGCCTAGATGGTGGCTTTAGTCTTACTGTTGTTGGATGCATGATGTAGAGGCCGGGGGTCGTCCTCCATTTCTAAAAATATACATAAAAACATTTCTAACATAGGCAAAACCATCTGATATGTTGCTTATAGATTTTAAAGGCTCAGATTAAAATCATAGTAATGTACCTGAGATGCATACATACGTGTAATGCATGGAGTCTGGTCCGTCCCATGTCAGTCCATATGAAGGACATGAATCGTATGTATCTAGACACATTTTAGTATGTACGTTCACTTATTTTAGTATGTATGTAGTCAATAATGTGAAATACGTAAAAAAGTCTTATATTAGAGAACGGAGGGAGTAGAACTCTGTGCTCCAAAGAGGACTTCCTAAAGTAACTATTTTGTCACAATCTTGCCTTAAGCCCTCATATAACCAAGTAAGACATGATCGGAATCTTTGCACAGACGAGCACCTGAGAAGAGCTACAGGTCCCTGTTAATCATTAACCACAAAAGAAATGAGGGTGGGATGAACGGACGGGGGCAGGAATGATCGGTTCGTGGGAGTACTACCGGGCAGCAGCTACGGTGGCTAGTGCAAGTAGCTAGCGATCAGTGGGTACGTACCAAGAACATTCTTCACAAATTATGGCTTTCATTTCCTCGGGTCCGTCCGGTGTCAGTAACATGGACTTCATAGCAGACTCCAATTTACAATGTGTGTATAGGTATAAATGGGTAGATTCCGTTCAGTAACTGCAGTAGTAACATGGACTATACGTTCGTGCTCTGAAACTGTAAACTAACGCTGCTGTTTCGTTAGTAATAAATTTCTTGTGGAGACTGGAGAATACCGTCACATCTTGTCCAATTGCCAACTACCTCGAGCTACGTACTCCGCTTCTCCAACACTCAACAGACAGACCCTCGCTTTTTTGATGGTAGACACAACACACAGATACAATTTGGTGGAAGTTTTGGTGAAGTTTTTTCACAGATATCACGATGACTGGCCCAGAATAGCACACGTAAGACATCACACTATCCTATTTTCTTACATACTCGTAATACTGTTGGAAATTCGCCCACACGATCGATCACATTAGAATAACAAGAACATACGTGCACGAAAACTTATAGCCAAGGTGCATCTCGCACCCTCTAATTCATCTCTTTATTGTTTTTCTGTTTTCTCTCGGTGTTACAAAACTCACGCACCTGGCTGTGTATATACACACAACCATGACCATCGTGAACCCAAGTCCTATACGGACAAGCTACCTAGTCCAAATAAAACTCATGCTAACATAAGAAAACTCTAAACCGACTTGTCTATATACTTTCCTATATTAGTAGTACTACTAATTATCCGGCAACCTTGATCACACTTATACTAATCCTAACCAAACACGCTAGCACCCACGGCTACACTAGCCTAGTTAACTAGCATACTCCTAACAGAAATCAAATTTGTTCGGATTAAGCTAACATTCACCCCTTAATCGAAACATCCGAATCTTTACAAGAACAAGATACACAGACGACCCTCTATTCATCTTGTCACGCCGATTGCCTTCGATGACGCGACTTACCAGACTGTAACTTCTCTCGTCTCGCAATGATGGTCACAACTTCATCACAAATTTTTTTCATGCTGACTTGTTGACTGAAACCAATGATTTTCCAGACTACCAGCCACGCTGCCACATCTTAACAGGCTACATGCCGACTAAACGCATAGCCTCATGTAGGAACTCAACTTAACTGTCCATCTTCACGTTGATCTTCATCTTTTAGTCGACTACTTGCACACGGGGAGACACATCTATTCACCCGCAACATCTTCACATCTTCTTTTCCTCGTTGTCGTTGGTGACACAACTTACCAAACGACGCTTTCTGTCCGACGGCATCACAACTCGTCATATACGCGCAACTCAACTTCACCGTATATGAACTCGCCGGAACTCCTTGATCACGAACGGAAACGCAAGGCACAATTTCCTTTTTCCATCCCCTCAATCTCTCAATTCTCCTCTGCTAGTGACGCATCTCAACTGCAGCAGAAGACTCACACACCTAAGATCTTGGACGCACCTTATAAGCACTCATGTGCACACCTTGATGACGGCTCGCAACTTCGCCATCTCCACCTTGCACCCTCCAACGATGATCTCAATGATTTCCTCGGTGTCGCAACTTCGGCACCTCCATAACCATCAACGATCACCAACGCCTTGTTGACGACAGCTTTGTCGCCCTCCTCCAGGTAGTTTCGCCGAACGACGATCACTCGTCACCTTGCTTGCGACAGTGTCCTTGCCGCCTTCTTGTCGTCGCTCCGTTGAACGACTACCGCCTGATCCTCCATGTTGCTGCACCACCCATGTAGCTTCATCATCTCCGTCACCACGCCGTCGTGCTGACGAAACTCTCCCGTGAAGCTCAACTGGATCAATAGCTCGCGGGACGTATTCACGATGCTTCAATCGGTAACATATTCACGGTTGAATTTCCAACTGATGATGATGCAGGGGAGGACGTCCTCGTGGTTGGCAAGACGCGCAACCAAGGTGGTCGCAATGGCAGTGATCACCATGGTGCCGACACCAACGATGACGTGCATGGGTCGCAAGGTGATAGCGACAACGACGCGCACGACACGGGCAGAGATCTCGACAACGACAACGACAACGAGGCGCATAGTGATGATGACAATCAAGATGATGGCCACGATCATGACGACTACGTTGACGAAGCGGATGCGGACGACCCGACATCTACTACGCCCGGGACTCAACCGCCTTGCTCAAGGGCATCGACACCGACACAATTTGTGTCGCCTCCTTCGTCAGCCACAACGGATTCTTCCGTGCCTCGTCGCTACAAGACCCTTAAGAAAGTATACAAGTGTGCAAAGCCAGTTGCGCTGGAGTACTCGTGATTGTGTTTACTCGGAGTTGAGGAGCCGGGGAACTTCGTAGAGGCGAGCAAAAGTTCAAGCAGGATGCATGCCATGGATGAGAAGATGAAGGAGATCGAGAGCAATGGCACGTGGACTTTGGTAGCCTGACCTCCAAACCAAAAGGCCGTAGGTTTGAAGTGGGTTTGCAAGTTAAAGAAGGACACTAAGGGTGCCATTGTGAAGTACAAGGCAAGACTCATTGCAAAGGGCTACGTACAACATCAAGGAGTTGACTATGAGGAGGTGTTTGCATCGGTTGCTCGAATTGAGACGGTGAGGGTGCTCCTAGCTTTGGTGGCACCAAAGGATTGGAACGTTCATCATATGAATGTTAAATTTGATTTCCTCAATGGCGATCTCATAGAAAAAGTGTACATGGAACAGCCACTCGGCTATGAGAAGAAAAGCGAAGAAGGGAAAGTTTACAAGCTCAAGAAGGCACTTTATTGGCTCAAGCAAGCGCCAAGAGCTTGGAACTCAATGTTAGACCGAAGTCTGGTCTCACACGGGTTCAAAAGATGTCCCATGGATGATCCTAAAGACAGTCTACCAAGCACCAATGAACAGGTGAATATTGAAGATGCGACCAAGAAGGAGAGTTGCTACAAAAGAGATGACAGTAGAAAAGTTAGTCCCTCAAATGCTATGAGGAACGAGAAGGGATTGCCAAGGGAAAAGCATATGAGCAATCATGTTTGGGATCCAGGTCGTAATGAGGATGTCGTGCTTAAGGGGGTTGAATGTTATAATTAAGCACGATCAAGATTGCACGGCACGTGCATGTGTGTCCTAGTTTGGTTAGTATTGCAAACCGAGTAGGATGAGCAGTACTACACCGAATAGGTCAGCTAGTAGGCTATGTTCAGCAGAGTGAGGGTTTTTGGTGGCCGGGCATCAGCTAGGCCGGTATCTGGGCCGTTGGGGTGGGCTTTGGGATCTGAAATGCGTCAGGTTGTTGGCAGGCTGCTGGCAGGCTAGTCATCCATATGCGGTCCGGGATACATCTAGGCGTACATGTTTGGCCCATACAGCTCGTCACGTTCCTCTCTTATCCTCGTTCGAATCAGCACACGAAAGGGAATCTCGTCCTGCCATATCCTAAAACCCCATGGAAGAAGCCCCAGCCACGGAACAACGTTGCCTCTCCACCCCTCCTCTCTCTGCCCTAAACCCTAAACCCTAAACCTAAACCCTAAACCCTAAACCTAAACCCTAAACCTAAACCGACGGCGGTGCTCGTGTTCCTCTGCTCAGCATCGGTACATTCGACGGGATTTTCCCTTTCTCTTTCCCCTCACCCCAAACTCAGCGGCGGCACATCTCCTCTCCGGCGCCATGTCTGTCGGTGGAATCAAGCACTACGGGTAGGTTTCCTGTGTAGTCGTGTGTAGATCCGCAGTTAGTTTGTCAAGTTCCATTCCCTTTTTCTCACCAATCCTCTTTTCTCAGGCGGGTTGATTTGATGCAACCCATGGTTGTGGTGCCTCCGGTGGAGTCACAGGCTTCAATGGCAGTTGCGAATGGCCAGATTTGTTGTGCTTCTGATCCAGCAGTGCCCAAGTTTGGCGATTTCCAGTTGATCGGAAATGGGGGATTTGAGGTATCTAGTTCTAAAGCTGAATTTGATTTGTTCTACGGGCCCAAAAAAAATTTGTGTGTAGTTTGTGCTTGCAAGTGATTTTCATGTCAGTTATGTGATTCATGTATGTTCTGCCATGTCTGAATGCATATGTTTTTTTCCGTTGTTTCCAGCCATTAATGGGCTTGGTTGAATGGATTTGCAATTGTTGTTTGTTTTGATCAGTAGTGTGTTATTTTTTATTCCTAGATTCGGGAATTCTGCGTGATAAGTAACTCTGCTAACATTTTTGCGAAGAGCTCTGCATGAAGTGTGTTCATGCCTTTTTGTGCGATTAAACGATAAGCAAATTTTAGACAGCTTCTCATAATTAATATGATCATTTTGGTAGATAACTTAGCTGGCTGGAGAATTAAAATTCCCCTCTTCCAAGTTCTTGTAAATTAAATTAGTTGTAAATGGTAGAATTGTCAGCAAGTGTGCCTGCGTTGGTTTGGTTTTAGACAATTACTTGATTACCGGTTGATTGCCATGTTATAGCTCGTGCTACAACAAGCATGTTTTAGTTTTTGCTTCTGTTGTACTGCTGTGGCATGTCCTAGTCAAACACAGTATATTTATGTTCATGTGTTTTCCTTCAGTATCTAAAAGCTCATTGTGCATTTTGTACGATGATTATGAAACCCATTCCAATGCATCAATGCATGTCACAGACTTGAATCTCAAGCTCACCGTGGAACCTCATTATTCTTTCTTTTTTGTTGTTGTTTACTGAAGGCTAACATACCTATCAAAAGACATGCAAGCAAAGCTATGTTTGAACAATTTGGTCAGGGCTTGTACAATTGTGGGGTGTATGTGCTAGACGAGATAGAACCTAGAAGGGTGTACATGGTGACACATGTTGATGTATCTACTAGAGAGAAGTAGATCAAGGTTGAATTCAAGATTGAGGTGAATGATGTTGAATGTTTCTGGTACAGTTTGTGGGTGAAAGTTTAAAAGAGTTGGATTGGGTCCTTATTAAGTATGTAGGCTGAAATGTTTATTTTTGATGAGCTTGGTGTTCATTGGAAGAAGGCACATGGTTGGAGTAGTTCTGGTACATTTTGAACATGTTGGGATTGTTTGCTGCCATGCGCTGCTTAAGGTGCGTAAAACATGCAACCAAACTCAGTACAGTAGTGTGATTTTTAATTATAACTGCTCTGCTTATTAACCTATAATATTCAGACATAGGGGATGTGTCTAAAGCTTCCAAGCAATTATCAAAGTGCTCCAAATGTTGCGTGTTTGGCCATCAGCAGAATGCCGGCGGTAAACCAACCGATCGATTGGAGCCGAACATCCATGGACTACCAACGGTAGCAAAACTCTGTTACTATATTTTAAAGCTATTTTTCTGATTGGTTGTGTGGACATCAAACCATTGTTGTAGCACGTGCGAATTGATGATTTTTTTTTGCTGAAATACTGTCATGGGATATGTGACAGAAGAATTGCTGGTATACTGTTTTGTCGCCGATCAACAGCAATGATAATGGATTGTTTCTTGTGAACTTAATATTGTGGAATACTAACGTGCAATGAAATTGGTGTTGTATCCATTAAACCATCTTAACTATTAATGGATAGGGTAGCGCTGAAAGATTGATCATGTGACTAACTTGTTCCATGTAACTTGGATAATCGATGCTTAATCTGTGAAACTTGGATGATCAATGCTTAATCATGTCGCTTAAACAATGTCAATTCCAGTTTCTCTTTTCTGGATCAGTTGTAAAATGTTGCTCAACTCGACCATAGTACATAATTCTTGCAGCATGAGCAGTTTTCAGCTATGCATGAGCTTGTCCGTGAAAGGCAACATTGATCTAACGATTTGCGCATCTCTGATATGTTGGGGCATTATGCTCCCGTAACAGTATACCAAGCTTCTCTCCTGATTGGTGATTTGGATTGAGCAACGCATGTCAGTACCAATGCACCTTTTTGAGTTCCGATGATTTGATCTTGCGTGATTGGTATCTTAGTATGCTTTGGTACTCCTGCAGACCTGTATTGGAGTAGCTTTGCTCGCAGCATGGGGTCGTACTCGTTTTGGTATCAGTGATGGCATGAAACGGTTTGGTGTCAAGTATCAATGGTTCCTTTGAAGGGAAGCCAATCAACTTGCTGACATTCAGTTCGTTTCGTACCTGTTATGTTTTTTTTGCGGGAAAAAAATCCATTGCTTAATCATGATGATTAAAATCATTTTGAGTCAGCACATGAATTTCTTGAGGAACAGACCTCAACCAAACAGAGGTACATGTTATGTTAGACACACAAATAGAAAAATAAGAATGAGTATGATATATGTTTGATTTTGCTCCTCTCAGTTTCATTTAAGTTTGAATGGGCACGTAATATTTGTCGTACACATTAGCTGTACTGACATACATCAGCGACAACAAAAAAAGTCAGTGGTGATGATGAAGCATTGACGTCAAAAAATTATGTTCATTAATGATTGTAATTTCTAAAATGCTAATGTGTTCATGAAACCGTCAAAACATGAGTACTTGCCCTGTAAACTAATACTACAAGATTGTTTAGATCACTGTTAGACATGTTAATTGCGTTGCCAGTAATTATCAACCTGGAGCCTACCTGTCCGAGTTCGACCACGTGTGTTTCTATCTTCTGGTCCCAATCATCCATAACTGCGTGCAAGTCTGTGACGATGTGAGGGCAATGGCATTCTAGATGTACATACTTTTCTCTATAAACATGGTCAAAGTTTGTAATGTTTGACTTATCTAAAAATCTATATGCACTACACTAGTAAGTGTGCACGTGCAACGCACGTCTAGACTATTATTACAATTATATGTGAAAAATCACTTGTATGTAAAAGGATAATATGATAGTAGCGAGAAATATTTAAAATGAATTGTTGTATGCAAAAAGATAAGTTTCCACCAAACAAAAGGTATTGCAGTCATGTTTCAAACTATTAGTGCCCTTTTTATTCTATGAATCTTGAATACCATGTTCAAGTACTCAGTTACAATGACTATTTAATGTTTCTATATACTCAAGATCTACATATATTTTTAGTACTATGATTATTCTCTTAGAAGTCCAACTTCTTATAATCATCTTTCTATTTTGCCATCGTCATCATCTGAACCAACACCGTTGAGTATCACATCTCTATGGAGTAGGGGAACAACCACCGTAGAATGGCACCCTTAGCATAATTTTGGTTGCTTGGCAGATATCCCAGAACATAGAAATAGATTTCTAACTCACCTACAAGTCAGGCTAGAGTTCCAAGGAATACTGCAATGTGCCCATTAAATTGAATATATGATCTAGTACTATTCTCAATAAATGACCTGGTACATTATCCAAGCAAGTAAAACGTAAATTTTAGCATATCATTATTTACGAAGATTAAAAGTGAACTATGAAGACAAAAATTAGTCAATGCTTGGTGAGCTTGGGTAGGTAGTTGCATTTTCAATACCAGCTATCATATGAATAACCACAAACCAGCAAGAGAAAGAGGGAGTGAACAACAATATTTGGCCTTCAATAACAAGAATCTCTTCCCACACAATTTCCGTCCTTTTAGCCCGCCAAAAAGAAATTTTCAACTTACAAATATTTATTTTGACTAAATTTCGGCAGATGACTACAAAGGTAAGCGGATGTGTAGTAGTAGAGCCATGTTTCCTAGACATGCCTTGCGATGAGATAGATGGTGCAAACATAATTTCCCCTCAATTGTTACCACAATATTGAAGAACCATGTACTAACTATGAAGTATTTGTCGATACTAAAAGATGAAGTTGTATAGAGGAACAACAGCCAAACATGTCAAACACAAGATAAGTACAAAGGAATCTATAGAATGAACGTCATGACTTTATGACCATATGTAAAGTTGCAAACCGGGCAATGTAAGTTCCATAATTCAATCACAAGAAAACTTCGGCAAACCAACATTTAGTTATTTAAACCAAAGTTCAGCTTATTTAGTACAGAAGTGGAACTTGGATTAAGCATTTTAAAAACATGCCTGCAAGGCTGCCAATACTAATTGGCAGGCCAACATATAAGAACAAATTTTGCTTCTTGTATTGCAGATATTTATAAAGCTTGTATGGAACTATCTGTGCAGAAAATGATTTGCCGTAGATTGTCAAAGAGATTATGTATAGTCCTTACATTCAAATAGTCTTATAACTAACATAAAAATACAGTAATCCATGGGCACAAATGGTCTGCATACAGTCCTCTGAAGTCTGCAATACAATACCCATTGGCAGGCCAACATTTAGAGAAACATGTACAAAATTTAGCCTGTAGAAATTCGAAGAACCATGTTCTGAATTTAGGTTGTTGAAATTCAGAGAAGCGTGAATGGAGAAGCCGAGTCAACCTTTTCCTGGATGTTGTCTACCTTTTCCGAGGGCCTCAACGGGGCAGCGGGGGTGATCGACTGCAGGAGTGGTAGCGGCCTGTGTTCGCATCCTTCGGATTATATAGTGAAATAGATCACTTCCAAGCAATAAATATGTGCTCTTAGAGATTCTATAACTGAGTTCCTCTCACCATTTGAGGTAATCATTACTTTTGTAATCTAAAACATGAACACGTGGATGGTAAAAAAAAAACTTTACTTTGCAATAATACGTGCATGATCATAAATACAAGAGTTTGGTTGTAACCTGAAGGCGCCCAGCTCAATAGTAACGGTTAATCCTGAAATTGAATCTAGTCGTTTTCTCTTGATAACCTGCACATTATCTAGTTGATTTGTTAAGCACTAAAGATGACATGAATAGAACATATATGAACTGCTAAAAGACAAGTTCACATGTCCATTGACCAGCAGTAATACAGTATACATGACGCATGTACCAGGGTATTACTATCCTTCCTATTCATGGGATCACATAAAAATGGGTCATATAAGCGCGGTTCTGGCAAATCCTTTTCTGTCATCCGGCATATGCGAACAAGGAGGCGGCTTTGACACCACCGGATGCTAAGCACAGTGATTCGATGGAAGAGTGCCGACTGGACGCCCGCTGTCCCGACTCTCGCCATGGCAATGGCCCCAGAAACAGCCTCTTCCCCCATGTCCTCGGTCTCTCCATTGCATCATTCTAGCTTTGTCATAGAAACCATCCTCACCCTATATAAGAAACACACCATTAGACAATCTATCATTAATGAAGTTTCTGATGCATCAGCATGCTGTAATAAATAGCTAGTACACGATAGATACATGTCGCCTCTTCTTCTTCATACTCTTCAGGATAATCTTCATCCGCAGCCTCCTCATCTCCACCCTTTCTTCCTTGGCCGATCCCATGTTTCTAGTGGCAAGTTATTCCAGATGTTAATGACAAATAGATGTAGCCAGAATAGTAAGATAGAGAAGGAACACATAGGACAATTTTGTGTGCATTATGCTCAGAATCAATCTATGATTACTTCAAATTTTGCATAAAACATGGAATGACCAATTAAAAAAGATATTGAATTGGTCAGGATTCATTAAGGTACCAGGAGCGGACAAACTCTCCATATCATAGTTCACATATTGATCGGTCCAAAATTTCAGAAAACTGAATACAAGAGGTAATTGAGCATACACAGAAGGTGTATTTACACATTTCATCAAATGATATGTATATCTTTACTGATAGGTAATTGAGCATACACAGAGGGTGCTGTCGGCAGGCTCATGTGACCTCGATCTAGATCCTCCACTCAAAACTACTGAATGGAGAGGTTAGAAAGAGAGATTGGGTGCAGAGGTTGCTGTCGTCGCCACCGCGACGCCTTTACTGCAGCTTGAGAGGGACATGGGAGTAGAGAGGGAAGAAGGAACATAGAGAGTGAGAGGGAGAGAAGCACCATCGTTTGAAGAACATTCTCGGAGTTGCGCTCATCGGCGTCAACGGCCCCACCCCCTCATCCTACTTCCACATCTGACGTCTCCGCTGCAGATGCAACAGCACCGCATGGGCATCAAGCGTCAGCTGGAGCGAGCGGTGGAGGCTGTGGGGAGGTAGCGCGGCGACCTGTGAAAGAGGGAGCGGCGGCGGCGACGTGCAGGAGCCTAGAAGGGCTGGAACCAAGGGCGCCCATCAGGGTGTCCCGGGGCAAGTTTGGGAGAAGATTGGGTGTTACGTGATTGTAGGGATTTGTTTACTTTTTCTTGGAATAAATAGATATGCTGGCAGTGTTTTCGTTCGGTGCCAAAATTGCTAAATGCACATTGAGGAGCATTAGTTGTTAATCCTGACGGTTAGATTGATATGAGTGGGCTTGATGTGAGGCTCTAATTGTTTCACTTTTTTTCGTGTGCATTAGATGGGATGCACTTAGCAATGAATATGTTTGCTTGTTTAATAGTAGTATAGATTATGCAACGAAGGGAGTACAGATCAAAACTGATGCACATTTTTCCAGAGGTATATTTGACACATGTAAAGCGCTGAAAAACAGCAATCCAATCGGGGCCTTACCTTTATTACCCACACAGAATGAATTTTAGCACTACGAGAAAACAAACAACGACACTCACACATACCGGAACTTGATCGACTGAAAGAAAAAAAGACAGGAAAGTGTTACACCTACTCTATCGGGCGATCCGGCCATGCATGGAGCCAACCAACAACCACGCATTGCTACTACTCCTACTTGTTGACTCTCCAGCATATCTTTCTGATCTCTGCGTCTCGGCCGGCTCTGGTCTTGACCTCGATTCTCCCCTTTTTCTCCATGGCCTTCTCGAACTTCCTCTCCCACACTCCTGCCTTCTCCAGGTTTTCTGTCACGTTTCCTATCGTGTTCGCCGAGTTGAGCATGGCATCTGAGATGAACAACGCTTTCCTGTCGATCACGTCCTGGTAGTACCGCTTATCCAGGACGTAGGGGGTCTTATGGTCTTGGTTCACCTTGGTCTGGTTGTCGCAGCCACACTTAGCCTTGAGCTTGTCGGCAAATGCTGACTCCATGTCAGAGAAGCGAAAGTTGAAGAACATGCAGCGGGCACGGCCGATGTTGTGCGCACCGGAGAGCGTGACCATTTCCTCGAGGTTGAGCCCCTGTTTCTTGAAAAGATTCAGCAGGGTCGTCATGTTGGAATTGGGGCCGAGCAACCGCAAGCTGGTGGCCTCACTGGCAAAGGACTCGCGCCCGTTGTACCGGCCGCCCGGCATCCGGATGTTGATCCTGCCGTTGCTGAGGAAGTAGGACGCGCCGCTGTCATCAAAGGTGACGATGTCGGCGCACGAGAATCTGCCTGGGCAAGCGGCCTCGATCGCCGCCTTGCCTACGTCGATCACCTCTAACCCTCGCAGGCTGTTCTTGTTCGGTCTGCCTTCCCTCTCGGTTTCTTTCTTGGACTTGGTTTCGTTGAGGAGGACGGAACCATCGCACTCCTGAATATAATTAACATGAAGGACCACATAATGAACATGTTGATATTCTTAAACAATAATGCAGCTACTGTGCATATATAGCCGGTCTATTCTGCTAATATTAGCATAATAACTATTCTGATAACACTTCCGCATTGCACGCATAACGCGAGGGCACTGCATTCTCAGTAGCAGAGGTACTGCAACATAGTGACAAGTGAACTTCATGTTGAAAAAACTGAACGTGTTGTTTTTTTCGGTACCTTTTTTGCTCTAGTTTTTTAACCGTTTGTCGGAACAATGCCTCTAGTATACTGTTGAAAAGCTATGAATTATGCGCTACTTCGCCATGTTGAACACTTTTCGAGATTCCTCATGTTTTAAGATCAGTTTTAAAAACGGTGCGACCCACGAATAATGGCAGCGAGCGTTTTTTCGTGTTTTTTCTAAACCGCTCGTCGGAATGAAACATATCATCGAGGCGCATCTTTTTCAAATCTAATATTTTGTCTAATTCGTCATGGTTTAAAAGAAGTTTCAAATTTACTAAATCGCGGAATTCTGTTTTTCAATTTTTTTCAAATTTTTGGTACAGTTTTCACTTCAGTTTTGTAACCGTTTATCGAAACAAGGCGTGTAATATGCCGTTGAAAAGCTATGGACGAGGCGCAACTTTCATATGTTGAAATGTTTTTGAGATTCCTTACGGTTTTTAGTTAATTTTGAAAATCGTGCGGCTGACTACAAGGGGCAGCAGTAGTTTTTG
This sequence comes from Secale cereale, assembly GCA_902687465.1. Lineage (NCBI taxonomy): Eukaryota > Viridiplantae > Streptophyta > Magnoliopsida > Poales > Poaceae > Secale > Secale cereale. The sequence continues at coordinate 11,275,536 of LR738709.1, forward strand.
GCGAAATTTTTACAAACCGCTGGTCGAAATGATTCAATATATACGTCGTTGGAAATATATCGTCGAGACGCAACTTTTTCTTGTAGAACACTCTCTCTAATTCTTTATGGTTTAAGAGTAATTTTAAAAATACCGAAACACAAACACTCTATTTTTCGGGACATCCAAATCGTCGTGTATACTGTATCAGACAGATGAGCGCACTGCTTCAGACAGAAAACCGCACTGCATCAGACAGTCAAGTGAACTTCATGATTTTTTTGTCGAACATATTTTTTTGTCAAACGTGTTTTTGTTGTCTTTTTTTCATTTTTATGAACAAGTGTACCGCCAAGGTGAGGGCAAGTGAACCGCGACATATATCAAAGTGAACCGCATTATTATTTTGTTGTTTCACTAAAATTTACGCACTTTTCATGTTGGGCGCAAGTGAACGACATCGCTCTCAAAAGTGAACCACATCGAAGGACCAAATGCACTGCAAGTGTTGATCTAGTCGAATGAATTTTGAGACACACGAAAGAAATTGCACTTCATAGAGAGGGGTAATGAGCTGCTACACAAACGGATTGAACTACCTTTTTCAATCGTCCCACAAACAAGAAAAATTGCATCAGAAAAAGAAGTGAACCTCCCGTGAGGAATTTGTTTTTTACAAATGAACCACTAAGGGGCACACTGACATACAATTGAGGTATGTTCGCAAGAAAAATGATGCTTAACGGAGTGCATGTGTGCACACCCCGCACTGCATAACCAGTGAAAATGCACCGCCGCGCAACGAAAATCGCACTTCAATATCGATGTAATTATTTTCTATCTCTTTTTCACAAAGTGAACCACAGAGGGATTTACAACGAACTGCACCTATATTGTAAAAAAGAAAACAAACATTTTCACTGCAAAATTATATTAGACCACTGAGGGTCGGCGCCGATGGGCCATGTGCCCTGTGCATGGCGCTCAGGGTCAATAGAAAGCACCACCTCGGCCATATACGCCAGCGAGAAGTGAGGAAAAGGTGGAACTAGATGATGTGCACTACTTTTTCTAAAAAAAAGATGATGTGCACTACACTGGAACCGCACAAAACCGATTTTTTTTATCGGACCACGTGAGTGAGCTGCACACGGGGCATCAACTGCACTGCACGTCCACGCGCATCGAACCGTATCGCGTGCTCACCGGGATTGGACCTCGCTCCTCGCCGAAGCGAGTTCGCACTCCGGGCGCAGGTAGTGGAGGTCGGAGCTTGACATGGCAGAGAGAGGAAGCCGTCCTCGCCTCAGACGAAGCAGCAGGAAAAGGCGGGGCATGGCCAGCGCCAAGGATTTTCACAATGAACTGCAAAAAAAATTCAGTGAGCTGCAAAAAATACTGAAAGGAGCTGCAAACAGGGGGATGGGGGAGGTAGATCCAACACTAAACGGCGACTGGTGATTTTGGCTGCCGCAGTCAATGCAGTCCACAAGCACTAGCACACAGGGAAGAACTCGTCGTGGTACGGCTTGGGGGAGGGGAACCAGATCGGTGCTTGCAGGGAGCGGGGCCGGATAGGCGAACTTCTCCTTCCTCCTCTATGCCTGTGGCCTTGACCGCTGGCGAGGCTGCATCCAGCGGGGAAGGCAAGGGCGCGGTGCCGGCGGTGGCGGTCCGGAGCGCACCTTCATGGAGGTGGTGGCCGCGTGTGGCCGGCGGTGGCTGCCCAGAGCCCCTCTGCCTCCCCTGGATGGATTTGGTGGTGGGGTGGTCCGAGTTCCACGCGAGGCACAACTCGTCATGGAAGGGGACGAGGGACCCTGGCAGTCGAGGTTGGTGGTGGCACGATGTGATCGCCATGGATGCAACTCCGGTCTGGGAAGGGGAAGGCAAAGCATCAAGCGCACTGGACGGGAGGTGGTGGCGCCATGACCACGGGGAGGAGGAGGAGTTGGGCACGGGAAGGCTGTTGCCTGGCGGCAGCGAAACCGGCGTGGGAGAAGCCGGATGGGGATGGGGCTGCGCCAGCGGGGCAAGAAGCGGGTTGGGGGTGGGGCGGCGTCGCTGTGGGAAGAAACCCAGTGAGGATGGGGTGGCGCACCCTGGCAGAGCAGAAGGTGGTTCTGGTGGACGTGGCAGGGGAGGAGGGAGGTGGGGTGCGTGGGTGGGGTTGGTGAGGTTTGATGGCTCGGCTGGCTGTGTTGGTGCGGCTCAAGAGTGTTATTAGAATAAGAGGTGGATGTGCAGAATAAGGGTCTTAAGGGGTGTTATCATAATAGCGCCACCATGGATAACTATTCTAATAACACTTCCGCACTGCACGCATAACGCGAGGGCGCTGCACTCTTAGCTGCAGAGGTACTGCAACACAGCGACCAATGAACTTCATGTTGAAAAAACTGTACGTGTTGTTTTTTTTGCACCTTTTTTGCTCTAGTTTTTTAACCATTTGTCGGGATAACGCGTGTAATATACCGTTGAAAAGCTATGGATTAGGCGCAACTTCGCCATGTTAATTTTTTTTGGAGATTCATCACGGTTTAAGAGCAGTTTCAGAAACGGTGCGGCGCATGGCGAGTGGCAGCGAGCGATTTTTCTCGTTTTTCTCTAAACCGCTCGTCGGAATGAAGCAAATAATATACCGTTGGAAAGATATCGTTGATACGCATCTTTTCGATATCTATTATTTTCTCTAATTCGTTATGGTTTAAGAGCAGTTTCAAAATCACTAAAACGCGGAATTCGGTTTTTTCATTTTTTTTAAATTTTTCGATACTTTTTTCACTCCAGTTTTTTAACCGTTTATCGAAAGGAGGCGTGTAATATACCGGTGAAAAGCTATGAACGAGGCACAACTTTCATATGTTGAAATATTTTTGAGATTCCTTACGGTTTTAAGTTAATTTTGAAAATCGTGCGGGGGACGACGAGTGACAGCGGCCATGTTTTCGTGAAACTTTTCCAAACCGCTCGTCGGAATGATTCAATTGATACACTATCGGAAGGAAATCGACGAGGCGCAACTTTTTCATGTAGAACACGCTCTCTAATTCCTTAGGGTTTAAGAGCAGTTTTGATTTTACCGAAAAGCGAATACTCTGTTTTTCGCGAGACCAAAATCGTCGTGTCTACTGCATCAGACAGAAAAACGCACTGCTTCAAACTGAAAACCGCACTGCATCACACAAGCAAGTGAACTTCATGATTTCTTTTGTCGGACATAGATTTTTCTCAGACGAGTTTTTGTTGTCTTTTTTCCAACCTTTTTTATGAATAAGAGTGAACCGCAGAGATGAGGCAAGTGAACCGTGACATATATTGTAGTGGATCGCATTATTTTTTAGTTGTTTCGATATTTTTTTTTCGCACTTCCATGATGTGCGCAAGTGAACAGTGACACTATCAAAAGCGAATCACATTCGAGGACCAGAAGCACGAAGTTGTTACATTGGTACAGTGAACCATAAAGGAGTTTTATACCGAACCACGTGAGAGAACAAAGTGAGCTTCACAACATATATATCCATTCATTTTTTTACACAGCCACACACACATACATACCACACAATCAACACTAACCAGCCGAACCGCAATAGAGGACTAGTCGAGCTGCACTAGATTATACCCAAGCGGAGTACTGCACGCCCATGCCCCACGGACCATGGGGGCCGCACTGCACGGCCATGCCCCATGGACCGCGACCACCACAAAAACACAAAACAAAACATCAAACCGTGGACTGCACGCTCGAGCTGCATGGCCGCATCAAGCGCGCCGCTGCAAGTCAACCGCACTACTGCGACAACCGGGGTACCCTTTGCAAAGAGAACTGCAAACCCACTGCCCCGTCGTCAATTTTGCGCAAGGGGTTTACCGCATCTGAGCGAAATGTGTTGTTGTACTACACGGCTACTAATAACGAACCACACGAATCACAGAAGTATGATGCATACTCCAACTAAAGAGAGATCCATGCAAAAAAACTACAGAGAGATGAGGCACTGGCGAGCACCACCGTGAAAGTCCACGACCGCTGAAAACCGCAATAGATGCACAAGAGAACTGCATAACCAGACACCCATCTGACCCTGCAAGCCTTCGCCGAATCCCATCTGCACGAAAACAATTTCTTTTTAAAAAACAATAGAAAAAGGAGTTGCAGCGCCACGCCTCATGAATTGCAAGCCACATCCCACCAACAATGCTACGAGTTCAAAATGCATGCCGCCGGTACGAAAGAAAAACGGATCTTGCGCTATAAATTATAAGTTTGCTTCCAAAACCATATTTTAAAAATATTCAACAGGTAAAATTAACATCATATTTAGATTCTACACATTTTTTTAATAAAATTTCATATACAATATGTTAAAATAGAAGTTACTGTTTAAAAGATATGTATCATTTAGATAATCATTTGTTTGACTTAAATATATTCCAAAATAATATTTAAAATACTTAACAGGTAAAAATAATCTCATATTCATATTCTACATATTTTTCTAATTATATTTTATATATAACATGTTGACATCGGAGTTACGATTTAAAAGATATGGATGATTTAAAAAACATTTATTTGACTTAAATATGATTTCCGGATGAATTACCTAAAACATCGGGGTGGGGGGGGGTTCGAAAAATGTAAAGTAACGCTTCAGGTATTACTTAAATCCGAACTGCGGGTTGATTTCAAGAAAACACAGGGACTTTTGTGTAAAATACAAAAACGATTCGTTTTAACTTGAAACAGGACTGCGGGTTGAATTCTCTAAAGTAGAGGGACTTTTCTAAAAAAATGCAATGACGGACGAGAAGAAACCCAATTTGCTTTATTATTAGGTAAAGAATGGCATATGTGGGGTAATTTTTCTGACTTACAATCTTATCTAATGGCTACAAATTTAGTCTATTAAATTAACGGTTGGATATTTCTAATTTTTGTGCTAATTTCTAGCATATTTCTCTTTTCTCTGGTTAACCCATCAAATACTTTTTATATGCAATAGATGCGTGTGTCGTGCAACTGCAGGCGCCGTTGTCCATGGAGACCAACATGACGTTGGGGGTGGCAGTATCCCGCAAGCGACGAAGCCTCTTGTCCCGGCTAATCATGCTGACATCGGACGAGTATGCCAGAGCGGCGGTGTGATGGATCGGGCATGGCCCGCTCTGCATGCCTAACCTGAGCCACCGGCTCCAGTGGTGCATCTGCCATGTTGTGCCCGACTGGGTGCTCGATGAGTTGTGCCTCCGAGTCAACCTATGGCTTGGAGTTCGTTTCCAGCGACTAAGACAATGAGAGCATCACGTCCAAACCGTCAACGACGGATGTCTGCATTGCAAGCATTCTATTCACTTTGTGCTGCATCATTTGCTGGTGTGTATATGTACACATATGTTTCATGTATGTGTTGGACATATATATCTTAGAGGCAATCATTAGTTATTTATATTGTTCATGCACATTATCACTGATATGTATCAACTAGTATGTGACTTGTTTGTGAAACTATATACTGAATTCTAGCTTACTCGGGGTGCGTCCATGTGACCGAATTCTGAAATTCGCTTCCTCGCCAACAATATCTAAATTTGCATGAAATCACAAAATTCCCCGGTTTCTCCTTATCCCGAGGCAAGCTGGGTTTACTTCCCCTCCCCTCCCCTACGGATTATTGGCTGCCACCTCCGCCCGTCTTGTCCTCCCGGACGTGCTCACAAAGCATGCCGTCTCCAGGGCAGGGTCACAAAGGTCGTCACCTACCCTAAGTCTCTTCTTGAGACGCCATGTTTCCTGCTTTCTCGTGGTGTTTGAATTCATGGTACGCTCTAGCTAGTTAGTTGTTGCACGATGTCATCTTGTAAGAATTGTGCGCTCCATGTGGGAACAGCGCTGCTATTTCCATCAGAAGAAATAACAATGTTGTTGATTCTTGTTTTATTTTTGTCCTAATTTTATTAGGAAGGTTTTCGTATCTTCCTAGTTTGGTCTATTATTATGCAATCTTCTATCTTGTGGGCTCTAGTGTGGCGTTTCGTAGATCTCTTCAGTTGAATATTTTTCTGAAAAGAGATCTGTTCCGTCAATGCTTTTGAACTTGCACATATGTTAGTCTGCTTCTGAATTTGTTGGGTTGGGTTCTTAGTTACTCTTGTAGTTTGGCACCGTTGGATTTCTCCTTCCGTTGTTCCATTCCAATGCTCCGGGTGCAGCAGATGGCAAATTCAAATCCCGCGAATTGCTTTTGCTCCCTAAACTAGTTAGTGCCTTGCAAATGCAGTTGCAATTTCGCTGAACAACAACGTCTTCCACCAGCAGCACCAGCATAAAGGAACATTGATTTCATCACGCTTCATGTGCTAATAGTGATTCAGTACTGACAGTAGAGCCTGGATGACCGACGTCCATGTGTTTATGTACGTGTGTGTGTTGCACCTGATTGACATTAGCTTGTACTCCTAGTCCTACCTAGCTACCAAAGTATGTTTACAGCACACAACTCTGTTTTACTTACTGAATTTCTGAGCCGCTGATCATCACTCAGTGCACGCACATACTCCCTCCGTCCAAAAAACTTGTCAAAGGATTGTCCATCAAATGAATGTATCTAGCACTAACTTTATTCTATATACATCCATTTGAGGGACAAGTTTTTCCGGACGGAGGGAGTATGTGTGTGTATGTTGTGCTTCTGGGGTCACCCAAATCGCAACCATTGGCTCGCTTTGAGATCTGCACCGTTGAAGCCGAAAAGTTTTATTTTTCTCATTTACTGGAATTTGTATCCAATAGTAGCATGTTCAACGAAAACTTTCCATATAGGCTAGGACATAAGTAGAAACACCAGCCGTATGCCGTAAAGGTTCCAGGCCCTGCTTGATATATGACAAACATGATTTTTTGTTGGTGTTCGACTAAAAGGGTAACTATTTTTCTTAAAATCACGTTGACAGGCAGCATTCGGGTGTTTATTTTGCTTGTTGCTATGCCTCTGCGTCAGCTGATCTGACGTTGATGTGTTCAACTATTTATTTTACTTGCTTTTATTTGTTGCTGCGTGGACCACTGTGTCGCTGAGTTTGGCCATCTTTAGAATGTACACACTTTACAAGTGCGCTCTCTCCCCCTCTCTCACCCACGTTTAACTTATGAACCGCGCTGGCAACGCGATGTACTGGACTCATTAGTGCATCTATAGCCCGGCACCCCAACCCTCCTCAATGTCTGGGTGGACGCCTGGACCAAACCTTAGTCACTTCACTCCAGTCCATCCGCCACCCAAACTCGTCTTCGGCGCCATCCGGCTGTCTCCGGAATGGCGAACAGCGAATCCGAGTCCTTCACCACCAGATCCGTCGACCCCGAGCTCATCCCACGTGGCCCTGAGGAGGAGATCGCCGTTCGGCTTGCGCTCCGCCGCTCTCGAGAGGAGGCCCGTGCACGACAGCACTCGGACTCCTTCCATTGGGAATCCATTGCATCCGCTAAAATGGCACATGGATCCAGCGCAAGGGCAGCCGTCGCTGCCTCACCAGAGGCAGTGTGGTCTATCTGGCATCCGAACACGGTGGCTAAAGCGCAACCCCTCCATTAGTGTGCCGAGCATCGGGACGCACCATGGGCCTCATTCGACGAGAACATGGCACGGCGTCCCCGCCGTGTGAGACAGCGGGCGCGGGAGACGGCTGCAGCCCTCGCGGCGGTGGACGTCTGCGAGGCAGGGTCGCATTCTCCGGCAAGCCGTATGGTGCAGCAGTCCAGGCGCCGCAACCGCTTCGTGGTGGACATCGCCGACTCGTCCCAGGACGGATCCATTATTGATCTGACGTCCACCGGCATCGTTCGGGTTATGATCTCCGACGAGGAAGAGTCGGGCATGGGAGACGGCGGTGCCTTGAGTCCCGCAAGCCGGCTCGTGTTCTATGCCCTACTCTACCTTGCCGGCGACCGACCCAACACTCTTGGGAGTATAGCCAGCCACCGGACATGGCACGGCAGAATCGGGGGAGCTTCGGTTAAATTAGGTTTCACGTTTCGTTTAATAATATGAATTTGAGATTTTTAATTTGAAGTGTCCGGTTGCAAAATCAAATATTCGAGGCGTGACTGGTCAGTGTCTGCGGACGCGTCCGGGCGCGTCCAGGGATGTTTGGGGTCTCGGATTTGCCCATCACAGCGGTAGATGCTCTTAGAGCATCTCCGGCCGTTGCGCCCCCAAGACGCGCCGAAAACCGCCGCTTGGGGGCGAGCCGACGCTATTTTAGGCGTGGGGGCAAGCACGTTCCCAGCCGCCGCCCCCAAGCCGCCCCCATAGTTCGGCCATAATGCAGCAAACACAGCTAGAATTCAGCAAATACGATCAAATTTGAACAAACACGGCATATTTCTGATAAATTTAGGCGTTTTTACACAAAAAGGGGCGGAAAAAACCCTAAACTACGAGTCGAAGTAGGCGCTGAGCAGGGCGTAGTCGTCGCCGGCGTCGTCCTCCTGCTTCTCTTCCTTGGCACGGCCAGCGCCGCTGCTCGACCCCTCACCCCGGCGAGCTGCTTCACGGCGGCGGCGTTCGGCGATCTCCTCCAGGGCGCGGCGCTGGCGGTCCAGCTCAATGCGCGCGTAGTCCTCGCGCGCCCACTTCAAGGCGGCCTTTTCTTCGTCGACCTCCTCGGCGAGAACAAGCTCCGGCTTCACGGCGGCGAGCCCGGCTCCGGCTTCATCGTCGCCAGCCCTGGCTCCCTGTTCGGCTTGATGAGGCGAGGAGGGGCCGAGGAGGAGGAGCCACGGCCGCCGTCATTGATGACGAGGCCGGCACCGCGGGTGCGTCTGCCGAGCGGCGTCTTGGCCGGCTCTGGCTTGACGCTCACCAAGGCCTGCGCGCCGGAGGAGTGAGAGGAGGATCGGGAGGAGGAAGAGGAGGATGACCAACCCATCATCCTCCTCGGCAACCACGCGCCGCCGCTCCGAGCGCTCAGGTACTCGAACGGCGGGTCATTGCCGCCCTCGAGGTGCGCGAGTACGCCGCTGAGCGTGCGGCCCGGGACGCCCCACCACAGGCGGCGACCCTCGCTGTTGTTGCGGCCCCGCGGCGCCAGCGCGTTGTTGGTGGAGGCGAGCCGCTCCTCTTGCCGGCGTTCGAAGAAGGCCGCCCACGCCGCGTGGTTGCCGACGGCGTACTCCGGGAGCGCCCGCTCCGCGGCCGTCAGGGACGCCCGCGCACGTTCGGTCTCGGCGTGGAAGTAGGCGGGCGTCTCGGGGACGGGCAAAGGGGGGACAGGGACGCCGCCGGCGCTGAGGCTCCACCGCGACGGAGCGCGTATGTCGGGCGGCGCGGGGTAGTTGGCCTCATGGAGGAGGTACCCTACTACTAGGAAAAGGCCTACTAATGGCGCACCTAATTTGGCCATTAATGGCGCATTAGTGGTGCGCCATTACTAGCACGCTATTAGTATATTTAACTAATGGCGCACCTCTGGTGCGCCATTAGTATCTGGTATACTAATGGCGCACCGCAGATGCGCCATTAGTATGCACAGTAGTGCGCCATTAGTATGTCTCCCAGGGGCCATGTGTACCCAGGTGCTTTGGCATACTAATGGCGCACTCCAGCAGGATGCGCCATTAGTAATGTCCGCATAGTAATGGCGCACTGGCTGGTGATGCGCCATTAGTATCCTTTGGCATACTAATGGCGCACTGTGTTGTGATGCGCCATTAGTATGAATATTAGGTTTTTTTTAATATTATTTTTCTGTTTTTTTTCACAGATTACAAAATGTATAATTGCACAGAATATAGACAGCACACATCAACAATAAATTCATCGAATACAATAGAAGATTAGTCTCTGAATACAATTCATCATATTAGTCTCCGAATACAATTCATCATATTAGTCTCCGAATTGAAAAGACCGAACAAAGATAGAACAATATATTACAAGTCTCGAGACCGCGAGTAGCGAGTTTGTCTTCACATTACAAGTCCATATCGATCATCTAAACTACCATCACATAGAAGAGAGCTGCGGTCATCACGATGAGCATCATCACGATGAAACTCGTCTTCATCCGGTTCCTCCAACGCTCCCTCCCCTCTCCCGCTAGATAGCGGGCGTATCTAGATTCGGCCTCGGCCCTAGTGGTGTACCCTTTGTAACTGTTACCGCTGAATCGCTGAACCTGTCTCCGACACTCCTCCCAGTCGTCGTAGACTCCGGGAACCTTACCCTTGTACACGACATACGACGGCATCGCTATGCACTAGCCAAACGAAACGTTAGTACCAATTCACAGACAATTCATAAGCAATATATAAGTATGCAACAGAACGATCGAAAGAGAAAAGCAAGACATTAATAGCATCGATTACATCTAAGTTGAACGACTCTCGAAACCAAAGAGACATACCACAAGTTCATTAAAGTTTAATTACAACATGAGCCAATCGATGTTTCAGAATTAGACACAGCATCACTGCTTTCGACTCGACTCAAGGGACCGGAGCGTGGATGAAGCCGCCGTCTATCGTGGGAGTCATGAAATCACGGGCGTTGTCAGCCTGCATTTGTAGCATTGTGTCGATGTCACTGTTCGACGGTTGATTTCTGAGATAGAACTGCCCCGAGGTACGAAGGATATCTTGATGGATGATTTCCGCAAACTCCGACTGGATGCGAAAGAATTCTTGTCTGATGTCCGCGTCCTGGATTGCCGACACGCTCACGGCCCAATCTTTGAGTTTACTCGGTAGCAGAAGTTGATGATGGTCCCGTACAATCGCCCGCATGTGATGGATGGCGTAGTAGGCACCCTTCTGACCGCCAGGCGGCTGCTTGACGCAGCAGAACGTCGTATTGTGGGAGAACACGTGCTTGCCGTACTTACGAATAGGCCTGGTGAAGGTGCCTCCAGATTTGGCGTAGCCGGGGAGAACATCATCAAGAACCTTCTTGACATTTGTGTAGTCTACTTTCGACTGACGGTCCGGGTCGAAATACGTGGCCATGGAATAATTGGGGCTTAGGAGGATGAGCGTGCACTGTGTGTCACTGCAGAAAACACGGAATGTTAAAAGAAGAACGATCGAAATCTAAGAATTCATATGTTACGGGACGGTTGAGGCGGATGACTTACTCGGGAAAGTAAGGCACGAGGAAGTTATCCTTATCTCGGTTTGCCAGAATGACGCCTTCGAGGTAAGAACTCGCGACTTGCCGGTCCCCAGCGCTGCCCAAGATCTTGGCACGCATGTAGAAGGGGTCGACTATCACGATGTCCGGGGTCTTGTCGCGAATGATCCGCATCTCCATACTCAGCGAAAATAGCCGAACGAAGGTGTAGTGCAGTGGAAGAAGGTTCAACATAGCGTGGATGTCATCAAACCGCAGGACGATCGTACCCCCGATGGAGTTATCCACAAAGCCCTTGCCCTCTGGCACCTTGGCCGCGAAAACCGGGTATGCCACATCCTTCTCTCTGAGACGCCGCTTCTCCAAAGAAAGAACACTGTCATGCAGACTCCGCATAGCACCGGTTGCAGCATCGAGCATATTTGTCGGTAGCATCGGCCTACCCGCCACATGCACCCTCCTCATTACATCCTCAGGTGAAGGTGGCCTGTCCTGAGCACGGATCGTACTCGGTGCCGGTTGGCTCGCACCCTTGTTAGTTTTTCTTTTGCGTGCCTTCTTCTTCTCCTGAATTGGGACCGAGTTCTGCTCAGAGACCGCCTTCTTGAGTGTGTTGGGGCTGATAATATTTCGCACCTCGCCTATCTGAGGCTCGGTGAAGTCGGCAGCTGGAGGCGTCTCCTGAGAGCTGAACGGCAGACGACGCATGTTGCAACTTGGCTTCTCCGCGGTACCAGCTAGATCGCGCATGTCTTTTGTTGGGTTGGGTTCTTGAGAAGGAGGCCCCATGAAGTCGCCACCGTACCCATGATCGGCAAAGTATTGATCGACGTTGGCAAATGTATCGTCGTCGTCATCGTTCTGATCCTGTGCCATATGCATGTTTGGATCCAGTGGCATAGGGATTTCCGGCACCGTTGCGGCGGTCTTGCCATGGGGGCGACTTGGCGCCACCACGACTGGCGGTGTTGTCTTTGGGGTGGTGTCCCCCGCCCCCAAACGAATCTGGCTCTTCGGCCAAAGCAGGGGCCAGCTCAGTCAGGCGCTGAGGGTCATCATGTCATCATCGTCGGCCCCGACGGGTCGAATCGGAGGTAACACCTCGTCGCAGCCTGGCAGCACCCGAACCAGTTGAACCCTAAACAAGTTGGGTGGCATCTGGGTACCGTGGAACAAGGGGTTGCCCGGTTGAACGATTTTGCCCTTGGCGACATCGACCAACTCGTTGTTCACGAAGTGCAGGAGAGTGCATGCACTAGTAGATAAAGGGTCATCAGACCCGGTTCGTTTGGGCCTTTAGCCCCGGTTCCTGAACCGGGACAAGAGGGTCGGTACTAATGCTCTGACCCTTTAGTCCCGGTTCAATCCAGAACCGGGGCAGATGGGTGTCCACGTGGCCTGTGCGCCGAGCCCAGGCAGGAGGGGCTTTAGTCCCGGTTGATGGTACCAACCGGGACCAAAAGGCATCCATGCGTCAGCATTTCTGTGGCTGTGGTTTTTGTTTTTTTTGAAAGGGGAGGGGGGGTTGGAGGTTTTGGGGGGTTAATTTAGGTGTTTCATATTGTGTTAGCTAGCTAATTAATAGAGAGAAGTGTCCTCTCTTATGTCCGTGCTTGGTCGACGCTACGTACTACACATACGTATAGAGATGACTAGACACGGTAGCTAGCTAGCTAGCTAGTAAAGCAAACGAAGGAAACAGAAGATCGTATAATCAACATATATATATATATGCATACAGAGAGAAGTAATATCGACCACCTCTCCTTCTTCGAGAGATTGGTCGAACAACAAGTTCTCGTATATCTATCCGACACTACCGGGTACATATATACAATAATTATCTCTTACAAATATAATCTCCTATCATATGGATGCATGGTCCACATAGTATTCTCCGTCTTCAGCGATCACGTGTTCAAGGAAGAATGCCGCCAATTCCTCTTGAATTTCTCGCAGACGATCTGGTGTTAGGAGTTCATCCCGCATCCGAAACATCTATTTTGAAGTAGGGGGTCAATACATGAAATGATGCTATAAATTTGTGAATATTATTGATTGCTTACGCACTTCAAATTGTGCTTCAGTGTAGCCCCGCTCACAGGTCGTGTGGCGGATGGACTCGCAAATGTAGTATCCACAGTAATCATTTCCGGGTTCCTGCCACAACCACTTTACAAGAAATAGAGGTCAATCAAACTGATAAGCAAGAATGCCAAATTAGTATTGATGAAACTAGCGCTTGAATCAAGATATAGGAGATGCGCGCGCGGAACATGCTACTATATAGTACTTACTTTCGGGTATCTAAATTCTAGCTTCTTCGGCAGTCCCGGAGCTTTTTTCGTGAATTTTCTCCAAACCCTGCCAGACAAAGAAAACAATTAGTTGATATCAGAAATGAAGTTGCTGATATATATGCATGGTGGATAATATTGATCGATTTAACTTACCTGACGAGCATTTGAGTCATGTCCGCATACTCCTCGGGATCTTTACGTTTAGAGTCCAAGACAGTTACTACTCCCTTCTCAAGCTTAATCTCTAAGAGAATATAGTGGAAGCTGCGCACGCATGCATGAACTCATCAATTACATCACTATAACCTTGACAGATATATAAGGGAAACCAAATATGCACAAGACAGTAACACTCACTTGAAGTTGTAAGGAAAGAGTATTATATCTTTGTTTTCATTTACCACCAACGATCATAGCAAGTTGGTCTCGGTATCGTCGGGACGCAATTTAACCTCGGTTGCATCTATGAGGTATGTGTTAACGAACCCAATATCACCTACTTGTCTTTTCTTCAATTCGACGATCTTCAATCTGCATAATATAGTGAGGATAATTATAAATACACGCAATGAAGATCAGCTATATATATAGAGAGACTTAATGACAGAAGTAGTACTACTTACAGACAGTAGCAGGTGACCGTTGCTTTATCGAGGGCCAATTGATTGAAAAACTGATAGAACTCCTCAAATGGAACAGGCAACAGTTCAATTCCAACGAGGTCATGCTCCGGTTTAACTCTCAAATACAAGCTATCCCTCCCCCCAGACTCTTTGGAGATTTTCAAGTACCAATCATGCAATCTTCGCATATTCGTTGATAGAGATCTTTCATTTTTGACGAGAGGCTTTTTGTACTCGTATCTTTCTATCTGCACGTCCAAGAAATCATACTGTACATCGTCGGACACGTAATCTGCAAGATTGGTATAACCGGGCACCATCCTCGGATCATTAGCGACCATGTCGCTAGACACCTTGAGCGGGGGGCACTATTGGTCCGCTTGTTCGCCGAGCTGGGCAATTTGTTTCCCAGCTCGTCCTTCTGCTAACCTTTGATCACTTTTAGTACTTCCCGACCGCTTCGCTGCTTGATATGACTTTTGAATCATGCGGTCCTAGTTGTCCTGCGGCTTACTTTTCGCTGGTTGCTTCAGGGCAGCAAGAGTGCGCTTTGCTTTCACCGCATCTATCTTCTCCTCCGGAGGTGGATGTCTCTGTGCTTTCAACCCTTCAAGCCAGTCCTTCACTTCGCCTTGAGCGATCTTCGTGTTTTCCTCGTCGGACCTCTCGTACGGTAACTTCTCTAGAGGCGTGAGAGAAGGACCGAATCTGCATCGCCTCCCGCCTCTGGCTGTACTGCTAGACGTCGCCGGACCAGACGAAGCGGTTGTCTTCTTTCCTTGCTTACGCGCCGGAGGAGGAGCAGCCGGAGCGGCGGCAGGTCTCTTCCGCCCTTGCTGACTAGGCAGAGAAGGAGGAGCAGGCTGGCTGCTCTGGCGCGCCGGCGCAGCTGGCGAAGGAGGCGGAGTGCCGCCACGCGCCGGAGAAGGAGCCGGAGTGCCCTGATCGTCACTCGCCGGAGGAGGAGGCGGTGGAGGAGGCGGAGTGCCCTGACTCGCCGGAGGAGGAGGCGGAGGCGTCCAGTTGATAATGTTGATGAGGTCCTTCCGCCATAGGCATGGAGTCTTCAGTGAAGAACCCAGCCGAGTCTCCCCTTCACCGGTAGGGTGGTCAAGCTGGAGCTCCTCAAATCCCTCCGTTATTTCATCCACCATCACCCAAGCATATCCTTCTGGAATCGGCCGGCAGTGAAAAGTGTCGCCGGGTCCAGAAGGATAAACAGAGCCAGCAGCCGCCTTGACCTTCAGATTCATCCACTGCGCCATAAGGTGGCAATTTTGTGCCTCAGTGATAGCATCCATGGGATACCTGGCAGTAGCCGTCAAGACAGGCTCTGGCTGAAGCAGCTCGGTGGAAGCCAAGCTGCTTCTCCGCTGAGATGGCGGGGTAGCTTTGGGGGAAGCTTCGGCAATTCTTTTGTCCTGATTTGCTTCCCGTTCCTCTATCGCTTGTATTCTGGCCCGCAGCGCCTGCATTTCGGTCAGCTCCATTTTCTTCCTCCTGTCGTGGCATTTGTAGCCGCCTGCGTCCGGAAACCCAGCACACCACGGAAGGGAGCCTGGCGTGCCTCGTGTCCGTCCAGGGTGCTCAGGATTCCCGAGGGCCATTGTCAGCTCGTCGTTCTCTCTGTCGGGGAAGAACGTCCCTTCATGCGCTGCTTTGATATACTGCCACATCTTCCTGAGTGGTGTTTCCAAATGCTTGTCCGTCCAAATGCACCACCCTGATACGGGGTCCAAGGTTCCGCCAGCCCCGAAGAACCAAGTCCGGCAACGGTCTGGCCAGTGCATTGTCTCTGGTTCGATCCCTTTCTCAAGCAGATCATTCTCAGCCTTGGCCCACTTAGGCCGGGCTCTGAGGTAGCCACCTGACCCCGTGCGATGGTGATGCATCTTCTTCGCAACATTTATCCGGTTTGTCTCCGACATCTTCTGACTCTTTTCCGATGTCTTATAGGCCACAAATGCGGGCCAGTCATCTTTGATCTTCTCATATATGCCCACGAATTCTGGAGTCTCTTTATCTTTGACAAACTTATTCAGTTTTTTCTTCCATGCCCTGAATTGGTCTGCCATCTTCGAAAGAGCAGCAGACTTGATTAAGTCCTCTTTAACTGGCTTCGCCGGATCAGCCTCTCGCGGTAGGACGAAATTTGACTTCAGCTCAGTCCAAAGATCTTCTTTCTGCATATCAGTGACATAAGTCACTTGAGCATCGTTTGCAGCCGGCTTTAACCATTGATGGATGCTGATCGGGATCTTGTCCCTAACCAGAACCCCGCACTGATTAACAAATGCGTTCTTTGTCCGGATGGGTGCAATCGGCTCGCCGGAGCGCGAGATTTCTGAGATCTCAAACTTTTCATCCGGCCTCAACTTTTTCTTCGTGCCTCGTCTCTTTACCGAAGATTTGCTCGATCCGGAGGGCTAGAAAAAGGAACAAAGACGAGAGTTAATGAATGCATCAATTAACTAGTCAGCACATGCTTAACTAACATATATACCTCCTGGCCGGACTCGGTCCGATCACCGGAGCCAGCATCACGGTCTCCTTCTTGCACCGGCATTGGGTCACCGGAGCCGTCCTCACGGTCTACTTCTTCCATGTGCATTGGGTCACCGGATCCATCAATATCATAGCCTTCCAGCTGCAGCTCTCTTTCGACCTGCTCATCGATGTCGTTGAGAAACTACAAGACGGCATTTTGTCCGTCTGCGATTATGTCCATCAACATCGCTTCTTGTGCTAGGTCTCGGGTGTTGTCGTCCATTGTTTCTACAAATATTTACAACATGCCAATTATTATTCAAACATGACAGATGGATATATTAATGGCAAACGTAGAACTAGCTTCGACCCTCGACTGCTCGGCGATCCACAAACCCTAGACCCCCTCATGTCACATTTTGTCTAGTGTCAAAGGATTCAACAAAACCAATACTTCATCATTAGGCGAAAGTAACAGTAGCATGATGGTACGAAGCTCTCCAAAGTGGTTTTGGAACGGAGTCCCGGATAGGATAATTCGTAACAAAAGACGGATTATCCTATCAGGAACTCCGTTCCAAAACAACTTTGCATAACTTCGTACCAACATGCCCCGGTTACTTCTGGCAAATGATGAAGTCATGGAATTCTTCAATACTTTGACACTAGCTAGGCAACCTCTCGACCCTCCCGACTTCTCGGCGATCCACAACCCTAGACCCCCTCATGTCACATTTTGTCTAGTGTCAAAGGATTCAACAAAACCAATACTTCATCATTAGGCGAAAGTAACAGTAGCATGATGGTACGAAGCTCTCCAAAGTGGTTTTGGAACGGAGTCCCAGATAAGATAATTCGTAACAAAAGACGGATTATCCTATCAGGGACTTCGTTCCAGAACAACTTTGCATAACTTCGTACCAACATGCCCCGGTTACTTCTGGCAAATGATGAAGTCATGGAATTCTTCAATACTTTGACACTAGCTAGGCAACCTCTCTCGACCCCTCGACCCCCGACTGCTCGGCGATCCACAACCCTAGACCCCGATCATGTCACATTTTGTCTAGTGTCAAAGGATTCAACAAAACCAATACTTCATCATTAGGCGAAAGTAACAGTAGCATGATGGTACGAAGCTCTGCAAAGTTATTTTGGAACGGAGTCCCAGATAGGATAATTCGTAACAAAATACGGATTATCCTATCAGGAACTCCGTTCCAGAATAACTTTGCATAACTTTGTACCAAAATGCCCCGGTTACTTCTGGCAAATGATGAAGTCATGGAATTCTTCAATACTTTGACCCCGACTTCTCGGCGATCCACAACCCTAGACCCCCGACTGCTAGGCAACCTCTCGACCCCTCGACCTTCGGCCTCTCGACCCCTCGACGACCCTCGGCCCCTCGGCGATCTCTCGACCCTTAACGACCCTCGGTCCCTCGACGACCCTCAACCCCCCCCCCCCTAATGTCAAAGTTATCGGGGAGGGTGTATATCGACATAGACATATCCGATACAAAAAAAAGAGGAAGAAGAAGAAAAAAGGAACCGCTAGAGGAGAAGATCGAAGAAAAAAAAGAAAAAAAAAGGAGAAGAAGAAAGGAATAGAGGAGAAGAAGAGAAAATTTCTCTTCTTCTCCTTTATTCCATTCTTCTTCTCCTCTTTTTTCTTTTTTTTTCTTCTTCTTATTTATTTCTCCTCTTCTTCCTCTCCTCTTCTTCTTTCTTTCCTCTTTCTTATTTTCTTCTTCCTATCATTCTTTTTCTAAATTTGTAACTTTTGCATATATAAAACTTTCTATATATATTTAGCATATATAAACAAAAAACTATATAGCCACATACACATATATATACATCACATACACACATCACATACAGCAACTTCTAAGAAAAAAATATATATATACACATACATATATATTTAACATATATATTTAGCAAATTCCTAAGAAAAAAATATATATACACATACATATATATACAGCAACTATATATACACATATATATACATACACACATATATATATACACATACACACATATATATATATATATACAGCAACTATATATATATATACATCAATTTATATAAACATAAAAAAAAAACAAGCCCTCACATCGCGCGGCGGGGCGGGGCGGCGCGACGGCGGCGGGGCGGGGCGGCGCGACGGCGACGGGGCGCGGCGACGGCGCGGGGCGGGGTGGCGCGGGGGCGCGGGACGGGGCGACGGCGACGAGGCGGCGTCGGGGCGGCGTCGGGGGCGACGGCGACGGCGACGGGCCGACGGGGGCGACGGCGACGGCGACGGGGCGACGGGGGCGGGGAAGGAGAGAGGCGTCGGGGGCGCGGGGAAGAAGGAAACTGACGAAATTTTCGCAAGTCTTGGTTATATAGGAGGGGCATTAGTCCCGGTTCGTGGCACCAACCGGGACTAATACCCACCTTTAGTCCCGGTTGGTGTCACCAACCGGGAGTAAAGGTCCCTTTTCAGCAGCCCAAAGGGCGGGAAGGAGGGGCCTTTGGTCCCGGTTGGTGCCACCAACCGGGACTAAAGGGGGGCATTGGTCCCGGTTGGTGCGACGAACCGGGACTAATACCCCCTTTAGTCCCGGTTGTTGACACCAACCGGGACCAAAGGCCCTGTGCTGGCGCGGGTGCGGTGGGATGTTTAGTCCCACCTCGCTAGCTGAGGGAGCTCGAGAGTGGTTTATAAGGGCTACTGCGCCCACCCTCTCGAGCTCCTCTCAAATGCAGGCTTCTGGGCCTAACTCTGCGCGCTGCCCTGTGAGCTTGCTGTGCCTTATAGTACAGGTGGATCCTGTGATGTAGGCCTTGCAGGCTCACTGGGCAGCGCCCAATTTTTTTCTTTCCTTTTTTGCTTTATTTATTTCTAAGTTGTTTTTTGCTGTATTTAGAGTTTCTTTGTGAATATTATTGCTTTAGGTAAAACCAATTACAAACTTTCTGTTAGTGCAAGTAGTATTCAAATTTGAATAGTTTAAATTTGAAATTATTTATTTTCTTTGTTGCTTTATTTATTTTATTTTGTTTCTACTTACAACAAAATACTTATTGTTGCTATTTTTTTTTCAAGTTTTTTTGTTTTGTTTTCTGCATTATTTATTTTCTTTTGTTATTTGCTTTATTTTTTTAATTCTTTCTGGTAAAACCAATTACAAACTTTCTGTTAGTGCAAGTAGTATTGAAATTTGAATAGTACAAACGGACAATGGTATCATACTCGTTTGTTACAAAGTTGGCATGGTATCATCATAATAGTTGCGGAAAAAAGTCTTCACTTTTTCTTCGCTTGTGTCATTTGCTTATTGCGCCGTAACCATGGATAATCTTCATCGTTTATCAGGATGCTTGGGTCAGCCTTGACTTTGAAGGGAGAAATTTCATGAAACTTTTCATAATCTTCAGACATGTCTGTCTTGCCCTCCACTCCCAGGATGTCCCTTTTTCCTGAAAGAACTATGTGGCGCTTTGGCTCATCGTATGATGTATTGGCTTCCTTATCTTTTCTTTTTCTCGGTCTGGTAGACATTTCCTTCACATAGATAACCTATGCAACATCATTGGCTAGGACGAACAGTTCGTCAGTGTATCCAAGATTTTTCAGATCCACTGTTTCATTCCGTACTGTGGGTCTACCTGTACCCCGCCTCCTGACAGATTGACCCATTTGCACTTAAACAAAGGGACCTTAAAATCATGTCCGTAGTCAAGTTCCCATATGTCCACTATGTAACCATAATATGTGTCATTTCCCCTCTCGGTTGTTGCATCAAAGCGGACACCGCTGTTTTGGTTGGTGCTCTTTTGATCTTGGACAATCGTGTAAAATGTATTCCCATTTATCTCGTATCCTTTGTAAATCAATACAGTCGAAGATGGTCCCCTGGACAACAAGTACAACTCATCACAAACAGTGTTGTCACCTCTGAGACGTGTTTCCAACCAACTGTTGAAAGTCCTGATGTGTTCACGTGTAATCCAGTCGTCGCACTGCTCCGGGTGTTTGGAGCGCAGACTGTTGTTGTGTTCATCGACATACGGGGTCACCAATGTAGAGTTCTGTAGAACTGTGTAGTGTGCTTGAGACCAAGAATATCCGTCCCTGCATATTATTGAGTCCCTTCCAAGCGTGCCTTTTCCAGTCAGTCTCCCCTCGTACCGCGATTTAGGGAGACCTATCTTATTAAGGCCAGGAATGAAGTCAACACAAAACCCGATGACATCCTCTGTTTGATGGCCCATGGAGATGCTTCCTTCTGGCCTGGCGCGGTTACGGACATATTTCTTTAGGACTCCTATGAACCTCTCAAAGGGGAACATATTGTGTAGAAATACGGGCCGGAGAATGACAATCTCGTCGACTACATGAACTAGGACGTGTGTCATGATATTGAAGAAGGATGGTGGGAACACAAGCTAGAAACTGACAAGACATTGCGCCACATCACTCCTTAGCCTTGGTACGATTTCTGGATCGATCACCTTCTGAGAGATTGCATTGAGGAATGCACATAGCTTCACAATGGCTAATCGGACGTTTTCCGGTAGAAGCCCCCTCAATGCAACCGGAAGCAGTTGCGTCATAATCACATGGCAGTCATGAGACTTAAGGTTCTGGAACTTTTTCTCTGCCATATTTATTATTCCCTTTATATTCGACGAGAAGCCAGTCGGGACCTTCATACTGAGCAGGCATTCAAAGAAGATTTCTTTCTCTTCTTTCGTAAGAGCATAGCTGGCAGGACCTTCATACTGCTTCGGAGGGATGTCGTCTTTTTCGTGCAAACGTTGCAGGTCCTCCCATGCCTCAGCTGTATCTTTTGTCTTTCCATACACGCCCAAGAAGCCTAGCAGGTTCACGCAAAGGTTCTTCGTCACGTGCATCACGTCGATTGAAGAGCGGACCTCTAGGTCTTTCCAGTAGGGTAGGTCCCAAAATATAGATTTCTTCTTCCACATCGGTGCGTGTCCCTCAGCGTCATTCGGAACAGCTAGTGCGCCGGGGCCCTTTCCAAAGATTACGTGTAAATCATTGACCATAGCAAGTACGTGATCACCGGTACGCATGGCGGGCTTCTTCCGGTGATCTGCCTCGCCTTTGAAATGCTTGCTTTTCTTTCGACATTGATGGTTGGTCGGAAGAAATCGACGATGGCCCAGGTACACATTCTTCCTGCACTTGTCCAGGTATATACTTTCAGTGTCATCTAAACAGTGCGTGCATGCGTGGTATCCTTTGTTTGTCTGTCCTAAAAGGTTACTGAGAGCGGGCCAATCGTTGATGGTCACGAACAACAATGCCTTTAGGTCAAATTCCTCTTGTTTGTGCTCATCCCACGCACGTACACCGTTTCCATTCCACAGCTGTAAAAGTTCTTCAACAAATGGCCTTAGGTACACATCAATGTCGTTGCCGGGTTGCTTAGGGCCTTGGATGAGAACTGGCATTATAATGAACTTCCGCTTCATGCACATCCAAGGAGGAAGGTTATACATACATAGAGTCACGGGCCAGGTGCTGTGATTGCTGCTCTGCTCCCCGAAAGGATTAATGCCATCCGCGCTTAAAGCAAACCATACGTTCCTTGGGTCCTTTGCAAACTCCTCCCAGTACTTTCTCTCGATTTTTCTCCACTGCGACCCGTCAGCGGGTGCTCTCAACTTCCCGTCTTTCTTACGGTCCTCACTGTGACATCGCATCAACTTGGCATGCTCTCTGTTTCTAGACAAACGTTTCAACCGTGGTATTATAGGAGCATACCACATCACCTTCGCAAGAACCCTCTTCCTGGCGGGCTCGCCATCAACATCACCAGGGTCATCTCGTCTGATCTTATACCGCAATGCACCGCATACCGGGCATGCGTTCAGATCCTTGTATGCACCGCGGTAGAGGATGCAGTCATTAGGGCATGCATGTATCTTCTGCACCTCCAATCCTAGAGGGCATACGACCTTCTTTGCTGCGTATGTACTGTCGGGCAATTTGTTATCCTTCGGAGGCTTCTTCTTCAATATTTTCAGTAGCTTCTCAAATCCTTTGTCAGCCACAGCATTCTCTGCCTTCCACTGCAGCAATTCCAGTACGGTACCGAGCTTTGTGTTGCCATCTTCGCAATTGGGGTACAACCCTTTTTTATGATCCTCTAACATGCGATCGAACTTCAGCTTCTCCTTTTGACTTTCGCATTGTGTCCTTGCATCGACAATGACCCGGCGAAGATCATCATTTGGTTCCTCTTGATCTTCAGCAGCTTCACCCGTTGCAGCATCATTGGGCACATCGTCTGGTTCCTCTTGATCTTCACCAGCTCCCCCCATTGCAGCATCACCGTATTCAGGGGGCACATAGTTGTCATCGTACTCTTCTTCTTCGCCATCTTCCATCATAACCCCTATTTCTCCGTGCCTCGTCCAAACATTATAGTGTGGCATGAAACCCTTGTAAAGCAGGTGGGAGTGAAGGATTTTCCGGTTAGAGTAAGACATCGTATTCACACATTTAGTGCATGGACAACACATAAAACCATTCTGCTTGTTTGCCTCAGCCGCATTTAGAAACTCACGCACGCCCTTAATGTACTCGGAGGTGTGTCTGTCACCGTACATCCATTGCCGGTTCATCTGCGTGCATTATATATAATTAAGTGTGTCAAAAACCATTACAGAACATCATAAATAGATAATTAATTGACCAAATGGATAAAAGTTCATCATCACATTAAAACCAAAGTACATACATATATAGTTCTCATCTAACAACATATAGCTCTCCATACACATCGAAACTATGTAAAACATTTCAACGCGAAAACAAATGCTATCATAATCGCAACCAAGGTAACAATTGATCCAACGGCATAATGATACCAAGCCTCGGTATGAATGGCATATTTTCTAATCTTTTTAATCTTCAACCGCATTGAAATGTTTTTAATCTTCACTAGCCCGACAGAAAGCTATATATTTCACCTAACCCACTACCTAACAGAACCCCCACACTAGCTCGATTGGTCAGCACTCTGCACACCCACCAGGAGGTCCTGGGTTCGATTCCCAGCCTCCCCAAATTTTTTTTTTTGCTTTTAGAAAATGCTGTTTGACACTTATTTGTGTATAAATATGTTCAAACTTGTTTAAATCATAACAGTAATATTTTTTTATAAAAAAGTAATAATTTTTTTAAAAATATCATCAAATTTTTTATTTTAAAATATTTATGAATATGAAAAAATATCATCAAATTTATTATTTTGAATATATCATGGGTCGGCGGCGGCGGTTGAGTAGGGGAATCGAGGGTGCAGGGGGTCGGCGGCGGCGGCCGGTGGAATGGG
>LR738709.1:11299763-11312263 GCA_902687465.1 Secale cereale
CTGGCGAGGTGGGATAGCGATCGAGATGGAGGGGGGGTCGAGATCGAGTGTCCATGAAATTTAAAAATATTCATGATAGTTCAAAAAGTGCCCATGAAATACAATCGAGAAATGAAGGGTACGATTTAAATACAATCGATCTTAGCTAGCTATCTGTTCACAATCTTCTTGCCCTTCTTTTTCGCAAATGGAGTTCTTCTGTGGAACGAACGTCCTTTAGGTAGGGTGGTCCTGCTTCTTCTTGTGGTGTAAGCTGCTACTTCATCATCGTCGTCATGTTCGATCCTCGGGTCGCCGTACTTGTCGAATTCTTGCTCATTGGCTACTCCATCCATTCTGATGATCTTCCTTTTGCCTCTCCTCACGACAACACGACTGGGCTTTGATGGATCGGTAATGAAGAAGCATTGGTCAACTTGGGAAGCCAGTACCCATGGCTCATTTTTCGCGGTGACGTTTGCGCCCGCGGTCTTGGATTTGGCTTCGGGTATAACCATGGTGGTGAAATACCGGTCTTCTTTTAGGACGCTCTTGGCCCACCTGACACGGAACATCGGGACCTTCTCTCCAGCGTAGCTCAGCTCCCAGATCTCCTCCATCCTTCCGTAGTATCTGTCCTTGTCATTACCGGTGTAGGATTCCATCGTTACCCCGGAGTTCTGATAACCATCGCTCTTCATGTCCTTGGCCTCGGTGTAGAATGTGTAGCCGTTGATATCGTACGCCTCATAGGTCATCAGGTTGTGCTCGGCGCCCTGTGACAAGGCGAATATGAGTTGTTCTTCCGCGGAAGAATCATCATGTAAAGGGTACGACAGAAGCTTCTGCTAGAACCAACGCGTGAAACATGAGTTGTGCTCTTTGTTTATATCTCCGTCCGTCCTCTGTTGGCCTCGGTCATTGTACGTCTTCTCAATAAAGGTTTTGTGCCGAATCACCCAAGGATCGACCACATCTATGTGTTGTAGCGCGACTAGGTTTGCTCTTTCAAAGTCGGCGAGTCGACCCTCGAAGTCGACATGCATTTCGCGGCGACCCTCACGGTGACCCCATCCAGCGAGCCTGCCGAGGTGCCTGTTGACGGGCAGACCAACGGGGTTCTCGATGCCTAGATAATTCGTGTAGTAGGAGATGCACTCTTCGGTCAGAAAGCCCCTGGCTATGCTTCCCTCTGGACGTGACATGTTGCGAACGTATCCTTTGATGACACCATTCATCCTTTCGAACGGCATCATGCTGTGCAGGAACGTCGGCCCGAGTTGGATGATATCGTCCACGATATGGACCAGCAGATGCACCATAACGTCAAAGAATGCGGGCGGGAAGTACATCTCAAGCTCGCATAGTATCACCACGATCTCTTCCTGTAGCCTTCTGAGTTGCCTCACGCCAACAGACTTCCGAGAGATGACGTCGAAAAAGTTGCATAGGCCAAATAGGGTTTCACGGACGTGCGCGTCCATGATACCACGGATTGCAACTGGAAGTATCTGCGTCATCAGCACGTGACAGTCGTGAGACTTCATCCCGCTGAACTTCAGCTTCGCTCGGTCTAGGTATCTGCTTATCTTCCCCGCATAACCGTAAGGAAGTTGTACTCCTACGAGGCAGGTGAAAAACTGCTCGATCTCCTCCTGACTTAGAGTGAAGCACGCGGGAGGGTAGTCATTTCCGGTCTTCTTGGCCTTTTTGCCTTTGCGACGACTTTCCGTGTCCTGCTTCGCCTCATCATCATCATCATCATCATGCTCATCATATATAGCGTGAAGCTCCTGCCTGATGCCCATTGATTTCAAGTCTGCCCTTGCTTTCGGCCCATCTTTGGTCCTCTCTAGCATGTTGAGTAGGGTACCAAGCAGACTCTCGCACACGTTCTTCGTGATATGCATTACATCAAGGCTGTGAGGCACACGGTGGATCTTCCAGTACGGCAAGTCCCAGAAAACAGACCTCGTTCTCCATACCTTCAGCAGCGGCTCTGGCGCCTTTCGCTTCTTTCCCGGCTCTGGCGCCTTTTGCTTCTTTCTCGGCAGTGGGCAATCTTTCCAATTTTTCAACAGCTCGTCTATTTCCTCGCCGCTCCTCGTACGCGGGCGTCCTCAGGGTTCGGTTTCACCATCGAACAGATCCTTGCGTTTTCTCCACAGGTCATCGTCGCGAAGCCACCTTCGATGTCCCATGAACACGGTTTTCGAAGACCCGGGACCTCTATCTAGCTGGCGATACGTTGTGTCATCCATGCACCTGACGCATCCAGAAAATCCATGGACCACCTGCCCCGCGACATATCCGTAACAGAGATAGTCGTGCACCGTCGTGAGCAGCGCGGCTCTCATAGGGAAATATTCTTTCTTTGCGGCGTCCCACGTATTGGCTGGCGTTTTCCACAGCGTGTCTAGCTCCTCTTTCAGCAGCCCCAGATACAGATTGATGTCGTTCCCTGGTTGTTTCGGTCCTTCAATTAGCATACTCATGTGAATGTACTTCCTCTTCATGCACAACCAGGGGGGAAGGTTGTACATCCACACAAACACAGGCCAGGTGCTATGTGTGCTTCTCTGGCTGCCAAACGGATTGACTCCATCGGTGCTCGCGCCCAGCATGATGTTCCTTGGATCGTTCCCAAATTCTAGGTCTTCGAAGTTCAACGCTTGCCACTGGCTCGCATCCTTAGGGTGACTCAGCATCTTGTCTTTTTTATCTATCTCCGGATCATTTGCGTCATCTTCTCGCTTCTTCTCCTCCCTATCCGCGTGCCAACGCAGGAGCTTTGCTACCTTAGGGTCCGCGAAATACCGCTGCAGACGAGGAGTGATCGGAAAGTACCAAACCACTTTTCGAGGAGCTTTCTTCCTCTTCTTGTATCGAGTGACGCCGCACACCGGACATATGGTAGACTCCGCGTGCTCGTCCCGATAAATGATGCAATTGTTCATGCACACATGGTATTTCACGTGCGGTAAATCCAGAGGACACACGATTTTCTTCGCCTCCTCCAAACTGGTGGGGCACTTGTTCCCCTTGGGAAGACGTTCGTGCCAGAATGACATGTTCTCGTCGAAGCATGCGTCGGTTATTTTGTGTTTTACCTTCATCTCCAGAGCCATGAGCGTTACTTTCAGGAGGGTATCCTCGGGCCTGCATCCTTCATACAATGGAGTAACCGCGTCTAACTCAAGTTGATCCATCTTGGCTTTCTCTCGGGCGGCAGCTCTTGCGTTATCGGTCTGCTTGAGAAGCAACTCTTGAATATGAGGGTCCTGCACCCAGCCCATCGATGGTCCAGCGTCGTCTGCTCCGCCGGCATCATCATCTTCATGATCATGCCCGTCGTCTGCTCCGGCATCTTCCTCATCATCATGTCCTGCATCTTCTACATGATGACTGTGTACAGCATCACCGTCGTGATCATCTCCTGGGGATTCTTCGTCTTCTCGCCCGCCCGAGCCGCGGTGGTTGTCTTGCTGCCCTTCCTCATTTCTTGCCCGGCCCCCATGGACGACTTCGTAGTCATCTTCATCACCTTGCCACCGATAGCCATCCATGAAACCACGCAAGAGCAGGTGGTCCCGCACCTGCCCGGAATCCGGGTCCGCAATAAGGCTCTTCAGCTTGCATCTTCGACACGGACATCTTATCTCCGTCTCGTTCTTTTGAAGCATCTCGGCCTTCGCGGACCTCAAAAACCTATTCACGATGCCTTCGGTCATCGTGCGCACCATGGTCGCCTGCGGGGTAGAGCAAAACGATATTTTAGAACCAAGAAAAAATTTGCCATGACTTTCCCTAAAAATAGGACAAAAAAGAATGCTTAATGCCAAAATTCTCACCGAAACGGAAATGAATCAACATTCCGGGAAAATATTGGCAACTATCGCATTTCAAATACCGGTACACCTCCAAACACAAACACATATGCAACACAACAAACATATGCAACACGACGAACATACATAGATCTAGCTAGGCCATAAAAGTGCATGTGCACATTGTTGTATGGAGAACAACATAAATATAGCTTCCCCCTTACTTACCTATCAAAACAAGGTAATTTAACCACTTAATTTGAATGAATATATGGTGGAAATGAGGTGAAAAAGAGGAGGGACCCGAGAGGAGAGGAGGTGGAGAGAATGAAGTGGGGGAGAAAGTGAGTGTGGGTAGGAGAGGCTGTCCAAAATATCTTGTTGCTGCCCGCTTACTAATGGCGCACCCACTATAAATGCGCCATTAGTAATCAAGGTTACTAATGGCGCATTTATAGTAGGTGCGCCATTACTAGTTTTGCAAAAAAAATAACATACTAATGGCGCACTGTCGCACAGTGCGCCATTACTAGTTTAAACATTAATGGCGCACTTTACTGCTGGTGCGCCATTACTAGTTACAACTAGTAATGGCGCACTTCGTACCGATGCGCCATTAGTATGTTTGGACAGGCGCGCTAGTTCAAAAAAATAAAACTTTTTGATACTAATGGCGCACTCTGGGCCTGGTGCGCCATTAGTAGTTTGAACTCTAATGGCGTATCTGTTGTTGGTGCGCCATTACTATATACTAATGGCGCACTGCTTGTCTGGTGCGCCATTAGTATCAATTCCATCTATAGCCCTTTTCCTAGTAGTGCGCCTCCCACTCATGCAGCGAACGGCGGCCGAAACCGTTGGCCGTCGCCGCGTCGCCGGGGTACCTCGCGCTCATGGTTGCCGGGTGGGAAGTGCGGCGGTGAGGAGGGGGCGCCTTTTATAGCGGCTTGGGGCGGCCGCGTGCGAACGCATGGAGGAAGGAGGGGCGGCGTCGCCGCAATGCGCCGCCCGTGAATCAATGGCAGGCTGACCGGCGGCAGCCTTGGCATTGATATCCTGTGGGAAAACCGAGACGTTGAGGTCGACCAGCCTTCGTCTCGCTGACGCGCCGGTCCCGCCACTTTTTCGCGCCAAAACGTCCGCGCCGACGCCCCCGGACGCCCCACAGCGCCCCGGGCTCGGGTTGGGTGCGCCGGCGCTAATTTCGACCCAATCCGACGAAAATCGGGATCGTGGGGACGCGACAGGACCGATTTTTCGACGCCGACGCTAAAAAACGGCCTTGAGGGGCCTGTAGGGGCGCGGCTGGAGATGCTCTTAATCTTTGAACCCCACAGCATGTCTCCAACTCTCTATTCCAATCCCCACACTGCGCGATCTCTAACTAATTAAGAGAGGGTGGTGGGGGGCCGGTGTTGGCACCAATCACCAATAGTATTGTAATTTGGAGAGATTATCTTGATTGGAATTTTACGCTTCCAATTTTGAGATAAGGCTGATTTTCATTCCTTTTTGCAAACCTGGAAAAATGTGCATTGTGACGTACTCCCTCTAATTTTTTTTCTCTGCCAGACCAGTTTAAAAAAATCACGCCAGACCTACATGATTTTAGCAGTATCCTCCTTCTTACTGCTCCATCCTTACACGCGTTGATAATGTTGTTGGCCAGTTTTTTGTGATTGGGAAGCACGTACTATGATGTATGGAAACACATTCTAGCACTTGAACAATTCATTTTGCTTCTATTTCCTAACGAATTTGCTTCCATATCAACCGGAGATTGTTTCAATCCGGTGAGATTACTGCCCAGCGCAACCATTTAGTTTGTTCAGATTGTATGGAAATTTTGCTTCGAATGACCATAGAGCTGTCACTAGTACAACAATAAAAACCGCAAAAAAACCCAGTGCAACAATACAAATATATGATTCCATCAAACGCCTTTTTTTACCTTGTTATTACTGGCGGTTTTGAAGAAATTTAATTGAGACTTTGCTTTCAAAGAATTCGGTATTTGCATCCAAAGAAACGGGAATCTGCTTCCAAAAATTTGGTATTTGCTTCCAAAGAATTCGGTATTTGAATCCAAAGATATGGGAATCTGCTTCCAAAAAATTGGTATTTGCTTCCAAAGAATTCGGTATTTGCATCCAAAGAAATGGGAATTTGCTTCCAAAAATTGGTATTTGCTTCCAAAGAATTTCGAACTTGCATCTAAAAAACTTAGGATTTGTTTCCATACACAACAAATTAATGCATGTGACCAGGGTTTGTTTCGCCTGGGTACAATGCAGATGCCATGCTTCCAAAGATATATATATATTTTGCTTCTAAATCGATACTATTTTCATACATCAAAGAATTAGTTCCATACAAACATATATTTGTTTCAAACAAAAAGGGTGAAACAAAAAGGGAATACATATAATTTAAACATGGAGATAGTTTTCCACAATTGTGAACATTTGTCTTAGTTAAACGGAGAATTTGCTTGCATTGTGATCATGAAGCACTGCACCATCTACCGCAGTAACACGATCTGCAAGCATACGTGCGAAGACGTTGTCACCGGCACCGTGGCCTTGCAGAAAGAGGTGTTGCATCTTACTATACCTTCTTCTGTGCTGCCTGCAATTCAAGACATACTCATGCGACAGAGTTAGCAAAATTCGATGAACAAATCCTAGAGAGATGGAGAAGAACTCTACAATGCTTCAAATAAGGAAAATGTCCCAACGAAAAAAAGACAATACAAACTATGCTTCATACATTCATTCATGATGAAATACGGTACAATCCAGTTTCAAACTAGTGCATCAATCGGGACTACATGTGCTTACCATCGTCGCCTACCTGTACATGTGACGCTGCAACTTCACCTGGTAATCCACACTCCTGTCTCCTGCATGACGTGAGATCCTATCCCAGTTGGCCTCGTTTCGAAACCAAGAAGGCGCTCAGGCAAAGTGGATTAGATGCTAAAACTGCAGGTGCAACAGGGCCTAATCCTGGCGGAATTAACCACGGCGGCAAGGGAGGTTACGAGCTCGTCGGCGGGCAGGTGGCGGGTCAGTCCACGCGCGGTCGCCGGAGAAGGTGGCGCGACGACGAGGTGCGATGGAGGCCGCAGATGTGTGGGTCAAAAAACTCGTGCTGGGCGAGAGATGAGAGGCAAACGACGGGGATGGCGAGCTCAGCGATGTGCACGAAGGAGAGATGGAGAGAGTTAATTGAGGGAGAGATTATGGGGCGTGGGCCAGAATACTAGGTGGTTAAAGAGGCTTGATTTCAGGGCATCCCTCAGCCGTGAGATCAAAGACAAATCGTCGTACGACGAGTCTGGTGAATCATTCTCATCAGAGCATGGTTAATAATATGAGCAGTTTTAGCATGGTCCCTCTTACCCCCTCTTTTCACATGAGAGGTAAGAGTATGTAGTAGATCTGAGCCGTTGATCACATTAATTAGTGGTCGGATTAACTCTTACCTTCTTACCTCATATGTAAAAATAAGGGGTAAGAGGGAGCATGTTAAAATTTGCCTAATAATATAGCCAGCTGCTGGCTATATGATGTTGTCATGTCACATATAGCCAAGCTTATAGCCAACAAGTACAATAGCTAGATATAAATATGTACTACTTTGTTGATACATGGCCCACCCCACTCTCTTACAAAGTACCTAGGAGCACGTGTTGCAGCCGGCTGTTAACTAGTAGCCCGCTTCTCTTCTCTCTCCTCTTCTCTCTCTTCCAAGTAAGCAAAAATATAATATTTAATGTCTTACAGCCCGCCTACAAAACCTTATTGTACTTGCTCTCAGACGTCTGTAGCAAAGTGTTTCCCTTCATTGGCTGCGGTTTCGTTGCAGCTGCCAAAGCAATGCTGATTACTGTGGTCAAACCGGGGTATGGTAGGAAACTTGGAGAGGCGCGCAGACTATTAAGGAAAATTTTGAAAAAAGTTATACGCAGACTAAAACGGATCGAAGGGAGTACAAGGAGCAATTTTGAGACACTTAGAGCATAGTTAATAATATAGCCTGTTGCTGGCTATAACATTTTTCCATGACATCTATAGCTAACGTAATAGCCAACACGTATAATAGTGGGCTACAAGGAAGTACTACTTTTCAACCATATGGCCCACCATACACTCTCACATAACTTCTTGGAGCACGTGCTACAGCCGGTTGTAAGTCTACAACCCGCTTCTCTTCTTTCTCCTCTTCTCTCTCTTCCAAGTAAGCGAAGATATAATATATAAATCCTTAAAGCCCGCTTACGTCACCTTATTATACTTGCTCTTAGAGTGGAGTGTCGGCAGTGGCGTAGCCAGGATTTTATGTCAGGGTGGTCCAATTGGCACAAAATAAAATTTACACCACAAATTTAACAAACCAACATATGCACATAGAATACATACAAAGCACATATCAATAAGGTCTTTCGAAGCATATTAAAATTCATGTTCAAGTCTTACATTTCAGTAAAATATAACACACATTATTTGTCGGTATACCGCCTTTTCAAGACCATGAAAGTCTCAATTATATTATCTTTAGCAGCAGTTCTACAAAAAAGTGAATACATTAATTCAGTTGGAACAAAGCCCTAATGATTCAATCAGTTCAATTGACAAATTATCAATTGCGAAAAACTTTAAAGCTTGCACTCTCAAGTCTCAACAAATCGTTCAAATCTTTAGAGCAGAAGTAAATTATTCTTTGAATTAGACAGGAACAAAAATCTTAATCTGCACGGGGATGTACGCCTGTACCTATGCGTGCGTGCGCAGTTCCTTCGTCGGCCGCCCGGACGCGCGTCCTTCGCCGGCCGCCTGGCCGTCGCCGTCGGCGGGGGCCCTGCCGGAGTGCCGGCCTTGCGCTGGGTGATGGTGCTAGCCGCTAGGGTTTCAGACTTCCAAAGACCAGAGGAAAAGGAGACGACGAAGAGTCGGGAAAGGAACGATCAGCGCATGCGTGCCAGGAGACGGAAGAAACGAGCCAATGCTTCGCATGTACATGGGCTGAGACTTGAGTTGGGCCTGGATATATTTCCCTTTTTTCAGAGAAGTATACTAAACTAATGGGCCAAATTCCAGGGTGGTCCATGGACCACGCTGGCCACCCTACAGCTACGCCACTGAGTGTCGGTACAAGGAGGGGAGGGCGTTGGGGCCCGGGACGCACGTGCAGCAGAGCAGCACTGCACTCCACTTGTGTCGGTAGCAGCAGTCTGAATCGTACATGGTGAGATGATGTGATTAGACATGGCGCGTCAGCTTTGTAGTACCACATGCTGCGTGCATAGCAATGCAAGACCACATGATGAAGTTTTCCCGTCCTTACATCGGACTGCGCTTCACTGCCTTAAGGCACCTGCCTTTGTGCCTATGACATGTGGGCTCAACAGGTGGCTTGCCCACATGTCAGTGGCCCAGAGGCAAGTGCCTTTACGGCACTGAAGCTACGTCCCCTTACATCACATGTACTTGAACTTTTATGTTGTTACCAGGGTCCTTCTTGCTGTACCCTTTCCAATTAAAAGAACAATCAACAATGCATGTAATCTCTATCATGGGAGCTATCGCGTTAGTAGTACAAGTAATCAGCAAATTAAAGTGCTGCACATTTAATCCTAAGAGCTGAAGAGTGCCTAAATACAACTTGCATTAGTCCCAGCATAAGCTTAGCGGCTTTGCGGCTGAATGACTTACTCTTAAGCGCTGGCAAGGTGGTGAGCGTTCTGTACATGTGCACAGACCAAATTAATAATGATGCCCTGCCGGCCTGCAAAACTGGCATAAGCAAACTCACACGGTTCACACTGCCACTGCACATAAGGTGTACACATTTAATCCTTCTGAGAGCCACCGATTTGCAGTCTTGCCTTCATAGTTGTGCAACTCATCTCTCTATTGTGGATGCTCGTGGTGGAGGTCTCGTCGGCTCCAAGCGGTCTTCCTCGCTCATCTGTAGTTGTTTTGGTTGTCGGTCGGGTGGTGTGTCGGTGCCCGACGCCTTTGTATCTTGCCTTGGATATGTGGTTTGTGTGCAGTGGTGGTGCGTGTTTGTAAAGGTCTCTCGGTTGTAAACGATGATGGTAGCTTTATAATATAAAGCCGGGGGGAACCCTTTTTCGGTAAAGGGCATTTTGCTTTTTCAACGTTTGCCCTGGACTGAACTTTAAACTTCATATACATTCATTCAATAGTACTATTATTGATCAAGTTCGCAACAACATTCTACTCAAATTTATACTATTTGTCCTGATGATACAGAAAATATATAGGGCATGCATGGGTACAGCTATTACACATCAAAATAAAACGACGGGAACACATGCATCGTGATCAATCTCCCAAATACTACAACAAATGGGAAACAAATATTAGTCGCCATTCTGTGGAGACAATGACTCTCTCGTCCACGATTAGTACCCACCATCTCTATGACCGCGGTTGCACCAGCTTCAAGACAGGTTTCTCCTTCTTCCGAAGGTTGGAAAGTTGCTGCTCCAGTCCTTGCTTGAGCATGTCGCTGTAGGCACCCATAAGCCAGACCTCCTTGAGAGACTTGAGATTCTCTAGCCCAGAGAACTGCAAATCAGACCCACTAGAGCAGCGAACCTTAAGCACCTCTACAAGTTTACTTTCTCCAAAGGTTACCTTCACCTTGGACCTGCAATCAATTTTGAGGTTCTGGAAATTGCTGGACTGATGGTTCGGCATAACCAAATGAAGATCACCATCTTCAATCAGTTTGACACAAAGACGACGTAAGATTCTTTTCACCACCAATTCTTCAAGGGGTAGCAGATCTTCTCCCTTTGTTATGCTCATCTCAATATCCAAACATTTGAGACTCTTAAACCTATTGATCCAGACTGGCAAGTTGAGTACATTACCGTACAACTTCATTTTCCTGAGGGTCTTCCATGGTGGTACTGGCAAGGTGGTGTTGTGCTGCACATCCTCATCCAGTCGCACCGACAAGGACTCCAGATGACGGTGACCTAAGATGGCAGAAAAGAAGTGCTTGATGTTTTCCCTGTCTATGCCTGACACCTTGAGCTTGCGCAATTGAGCAACTTTCCCATGCTCAAGCTCCTCCAGGAGAGCCTTCCCACCTGCACCACGGACATCGACAACACCAAGAGTGTGTAAGACCGTCAGGTTCCCAATCCCTGTAGGAACCTCAATGCCAATATTATCTGCTTCTGATGATGGTGTAAGCACTGTGGATGTGCCATCAACGTCTTGCGCTGGTGTTATCTGGTCCTTATCTGCTGCTGGTTGGATTGTTACCATGTCATCACCTTCATACCACGGTTCTGTTTTGCCAGCGTGAATATATTGTAGCTTCTCTAGCTTACAGATATCAGGTGGCAGTATGACTATGAAGGTGTGCCTGACATCTAGAGTCTGCAGCTGCCTCAGGCCATCCATTGAATCTGGCAACCGACTAATCTTTTTGCATCCTCTTAGGGAGAGGAACTTGAGTCTGGTCGCTAGCTTCACAATCTGCTTGAGGTCTTCGTCTGTTACACCATCAGCGTCTTCAAGATCCAGCACTCGAAGCCGCTTCATCTTGTAGGAGATGAGGAATGATTTCCACTCCCCAAACACTGTCAAAGACCGTAGGCGCGTGAAGTCAATTCTCTCATACACATTGATTTCTCTAACCCAGGTGCTCATTATGGTGAGGTGTTGTCCTGTGCGTTGCGAGTTCGGCTTGCAACACCCTTCTAGTGCAAAGACGAGGTTATCTTCCATTGGCCGTGAGATGATGTATTCATGGAAGAAACCATTAACTTGACACATATTCCTTGTTGTAAGCTGCTGGATTATACTCAACTCGATGAGAGCGGAGATGGATTTTTCCCCGTTCTCATCCGCAGTACTGTCATATCTGTCTTTGGAGCTTTCCCAATCCCCTGAGGTACTACCAAATCTGTCTCTGGAGTAACCCTCTGCGATCCACCGCGTAACTAAACGCCTCCGCCTAATGTCCTGGCCTACAGGAAAAACTGACAGATAGAAAATACATGGCTTGAGTGAATCCGAGCAAGCATCAAAATAGGACTGCATCCAAGAAAATAGGCCCTTTAAACTGTCCAATGTTGTGTAGTTCTCCAAAATATTGCAAGCATGCCGCATATTTGTAGCTGACCGCAATTTTTTGCCCAAAGCAGCTATTATTTTGGGAAGCCCACCACTCTTGTCCATGGTAAGTTGTGATAACCGGGCCATTTCTTCAGGTGTTGAACCATTGATATGTTTCGGAGCTACCTAACAGTTAGAATAAATAAAATTATGAAATTAAAACTTAAGTTGAACTGCATTCGGAAAAATGAACCACAAAGGGATTTCAAAGTAAAGTCCGTGCTACTGCATAAACAGGTATAGGAAGAAGGTGAGGAGGAAGGCTTAAGTTTTTCCTTCTTGCTGCTTTTCTCGGGAATATGTGTATGTATACTGATATATGCATAGAGGTGTAAAAGGGAATTAATTGGATTACTTGAATTTGAGTAGAGAAGGGTCATGCTTGAGAGTAAACTAACCATTGTGACGAGTGAATCGGCCGCGTAGTCTTGTAGACATTTGACATTGAGCACTTTGGAACCAGGTAGATAACTGATCACATGCTCTGCTGCCTTTTTTTCGTTTGTAATGATAAGAATGCAGCTTTTCG
>LR738709.1:11314330-11330911 GCA_902687465.1 Secale cereale
GGGAGAATATTACAGTAGGAGTTGTAGAGTTGTTGCTTGATGACATGACTATTTTTTACCGCTGAATTAATGTATCAGGCAATATAAATATTTATTTCTACGTCTACCTATGAAAATCAATTCGCCAATGATTCGGTATATCGACGCGCAGAGAGAGTATATCGACTCTTAATATAATTTACATGGAAATGAAGTGGTCGATGTTGTTCCTGGCATACCTTCTTGAAAAAGGCGCAAAGAGAATGACCATCAGAGTACCTTCTAAGCTCCGATACTAGGTACGGCTCCCCCGCGCACATAAGCGCCATCCATAACTCTCGTGCTGACACGATGATCCGGCTGCCATTCTTACTGTCCGGGAGGTACTTTCTGATGGCATCCCACTCTACCATAGTGGATACTTTTTCCAGGATGAGGAGGTACTTTTCCTTGTTCACTTGCTTCATGGGAGCATTCACCTGCTGCTCGTCGGGGTAGAACTGAGCTAGCAAGCTCTTGCGGAACTCGTCGGGGTTAAAAGGATGCATGAGCTTTACCCATGCACGGTTTTTGAAATTTTCGCAAATTTTTGGATCACTGTACGCCTTGCTCAAAATGGATGTGGTCCCAAGATCACCTCCTGCACTAGACCACACCGAAATCACGTGAAGTTCAGTGTCATCACTAGTGATCAAGTTTTGAAGGTTGTCGATGCTGAAGCCGCGTTTGTTGCCTGCGGTCTCCCACACGCCGCGTAGGAGGTGGAACGGTGGTACGCATGCGGTGTGGGTGGCAGTCTGCTCCGCCGGTGAGATGGGCTTGGAGCCGGAGCCGGTGATGAGGTTGTAGCGCGTGTTCCTCTGGGTCGCTTCCTCGAGCCTGGCCTTGAGTACCTTTATCTCTTCGGCTGCCTCATCCAGGGGCTGCGGCGGTAGCACCAGCTCGCTGATGCAGGATGGCACCACGCGCCACCACCAGGCCGGCCTGTCGTCCAGGTGGACAACAAACTCGACGCAGTCCTCGACATCAAAGGCCAGGTCGCGGAGATGCCTCACCCAGGTCCGCACCACTTCGTCATTGGCACGCTCACTGCTGGTAGTGTTGAGGATGGAGTGCATCATCTGGAACTCCCCTGTGAAAAACACTAGGTCTCGATGAACCTGCGCCTTTAGCTTCGCCTCTTCCTCCATTGCCGACCTGACCCTGGTCAGCGTCCCCTCCACCGCTGTCTTGGTCAACCCAAGCGCGAACTGCGCCATTGAGTCGTGTCTCTAGTTGTGTGTTTGTGGTGTGGTGAAGCTAGCAACCGACTGAGCCGTGAACACCTAGAGTCTGGAGATGGGCTTATATAGAGAGGAGATAAGCTGCAAGGCCCGTGATAAGACTCCGAGGTCCTAGCTGTAGTGAGAAATTAGATTAGACAGTATAGTTCGATAACAGTAGTATTTGGTAGGAATTTAATCGTGGCCGCCCAATGAATATTGGAACGGCGGGTGGATGAATCTGTGCCCACACCAATAAATGTCACCATTATAGTATGAATGCAATGCGTGCATCCCTGCAGCTGCACCGGTAGCCTTGCCGGGTCCGGTGCATTCCCATGACATTTATCGGAGGACCCAGCGATGGCTGCTTTGATCGTGATGCTCGTACGATGAAGCTGCAGCTGGATTGATCCTGAACAACGGGTGGCCTTAGAATGAGTCTGATGCATTCCCATGGCACCTATCAAGCTACCGAGTAAGATGCATTCCAATGAAACGTCTTAATACATCCATTTTTTGCGACAAACAAATACTCCCTCCGGTCAGTTTTTACTCTGCATATTAGATTTGTGTCAAGTCGATCAAATTTATGTTAAAAAAATACCAACATCTATAATACCAAATAGATATACTATGAAACTACATTTCATAATAAATCTAAAATTATTGATTTGGCATTGTGAATGTTGGTATCTTTTCCTATAAGTTTGGTCAAAGTATAGACAATTTGACTTCGGACAAAACTTATATGCGAACTAAAAAGGATCGGAGGGAGTACGTAAATGAACACGATGTTTGTTTGCCAGCGCACTTCAATGCTAACAAATGCGTCCCGGGATTTACGGGAGAGGCACTCTCATTTCCACCTTCCACCTAACGAATTATTAAATGTGATGAATGTGATGCATAGGAACCACTCCACAAGAGAACTAGACTAATTATTGTAGACAGACAAAACAAGAGTGAACCTGGCTATATGACTACCCATAGTGACGAATAACTTAGACTAGTAACATGTATATGTCTGAATGGTAATATAAGTCTAGCATGGGAACTTACATCGATTTATAAGCAAGGAGATAATATCCCCATGGTGCTCATCCAACCAAACTCTGCCACTAGAGAATCTAGTTAACCTAGCTAGCTCATGAGACACCTTATTTGACGGGAAAGTTGTGGCTACTCTCGAGTGTAGGTACACCCGAGTTTGCAAAATTTTGAAAAATGTGATAAAACAAGGTCCAAAAAATCTGAAATTTCGTGACAACAAGCTTCATCAAGTGTTTGAACTTTTTGCAAAATTTCAGCTAAAAACAACATCCGAGGAGCTCTCACAAAAATAATAAAAAATCAATGCTCTTACAGTGCACACACATAGAACATTGATTTTGTTTTTTTTTGGCCAAGAGCTCCTCGGATGTTGTTTTTAGCTGAAATTTTGCAGAAAGCTTGAACATTTGATGAAGTTTTATGTCCCCAAATTTCAGATCTTTTTGACATTGTTTGATCATGTTTTTCTATTTTTTTCCAAACTCGGGTGTACCTACAACCGAGAGTAGAAAAGCTGGTCTCTTATTTGACTCCACATTACACTGTTAAAACTTAGCTCTTAGAGGCGACTGCAGAGAGATGATTGCGCAAGTTGTAGACCAAATCTCAGAGCAAGCGCTTCCGCAGTCACCAGATCAACACAATAGTCAATTTTTCAATTACCTTTCACTACTAGGAAAAGCCTTATTTTTTTTAGAAAAGGAAGATGACCCCCGGCCTCTGCATCTAGGAGATGCATACGGCCACTTTATTGATTATTATTTTCGAGGACCTTACAAAGTATTACAACAATATATCTGAATCCGCCATCTTGGCAACATATGCCGCTACTCCTATCCAAATAATTAAGGCGTGCTAGCTGGGCCACTACCCAGAAAACTCATCTAAGCCTAACATCAAAATGATGAAGGGGTGCTAGCTGGGCCACTACCCAAACCACTCACCTAAGCCTAACATCAAACGCCGGAAGCCCCAGCCGAGCCACATATCGGGTCTGGGGCACAATCCGGTCAGACGCACTCGTGTGTCGTCGCCGCCATCTTCCACAAGTCCGTCTTCAGATCGTATTGAGACTTCTACCTTGTCTGGCCACTCTGTCATCGACGTCACCATGACACCAGATAGCTACCTCCTCCTGCGCGAGTCCATCTCCACGCATCGGACGCCGAGCCTCCAAAGCGCCATGCCGCCGATCTCCGCCGCCATCAATGTGTGAGATGAAGTACCGCTCCACCATCCCCCCAGCCGTCACTTGCTCCAAAACGATGCCCCCAGGAGGGACAGCGATAAAACGCCATCATCGTTCGATCCGGAAAACCCAGATCTGGGGTTTCCCCCGGAGCATCCCGAGCCTGATGACGCAGACTGCAACGACGATGCCTCGACAAGGGAACGACATCTAAGACGTCGTCATCGTCCGCCATGACCGTAGTCGGCGCGATTAAGCCTTATAGGTGGGCTCACATTGGTAGTGGGCAAGGCTTGGTACCCGCCAGTGCTATTGTGTTTTTGCAATGTAACTGGTGAATAATGTCGCCTTGGGGAGCTGGGGTTCTGGGGCTTGGGCGTGGCTGGGGCAGAGAGTGCGATGCGGGAGCCTGGACAGGGAACAATAGGCTCGTACTCAATAATGTGATTGGACCATGGATGGATCAGACCAGACCATAAACCACTTCAAAAGGCGTTGAGCCGTTTTCCACACACACATATGAGTACATACACCGAAAGCATTGCCATAGTCTCAGCTGCATTATTGTACTACTGCTTAAATTTCGTGAGTTAACAGATGGTGCTCCTTTTCTTTTCAGAAATTAAACACACAATGGCCGGTGCGCACCTTCTATGAACGCTGAGCCCAGTAAAATCAACATCCAGCTGCAGGTGTTGTATGGGTAGAAATGAAGAGACCTCTGATTGAAGGAAGGAGGAAATTTTCTTCAACGAGTATATATGCCAAGGTAACTAAAAAGTCATCAACATATTTGTAAGAGATCCTGCTGTGAATTACTTACCTCCTGGGTGGATCATATCAGAGACAATAATACACCACCGTCCGCATTCACATTCGCTCATGTGCTGCACGCATCCATGTGTACTACCAATGTGTTCTGGAGTAGCAAGAGCAAACCACACCCACATGTACACAACAGTACTTCTTACCGATATCAGATATGCAAAGTATGAATGTGTGTTCGCGGACGAGGGGAAGCCTCGACGAGGAGGCGGGCGGGCCACGCCGGCGGACGAGGGCTGCCGCGGTGAGGGGGGCTGATGTGGTAGAGGACGGTGGCGGCGGTGGGGGATGGGAGGCTGCGGTGGAGGAAGTCAGTGTCGTAGGGCGGGCATGGGGCACGACGGAGGAGGACTGACGTTGTGTTTGGATCCAGATCCGTTTTAGGTATGTAACTGGCAGTGTAGTCTACCAACGGCGGGTGCCGAACGAGTAGTGTTGAAGTTGTTGTGGCGAGCAACACTTAGGCTACTTCCAATGCATTGGTGCTTACAGGAGGTGCTAAGCACATTAAAAACTTAAGCAACTAAAGCCCCTAAGGCCCCTCCCAATGCTCCACCTTGTACAGGTGCTAAGCCTGCCATGTAGGCAAAAACGATGATGTGGCAGGGTAATTAAGAGGAGAGAGATGGGTGTGGTGTCCCCAGGAAGAAACAATGCCAAGCGCGGGAACCTAGAGAAAACACTTAAATGAAAGAAACCCACCAATGCATGGATAACTTTAGTTGCTAAATCATTAAATGAAGGATGCTTAGCTACAACAAGCTAAGCACCTTTGCATTGGGGACTTTAGTTGCTTAGCTCTTTAATGTGCTTAGCACCTCATTTTAGCACCAATGCATTGGAGGAGGTCTAAGACTACCCATAGTGGGAGTAACATAGGTAGTAACATCACACATATCTAGATAAAAAAGATGATGTGGCAAGCAATAAATGAAGAAAGAGAGGCATGTGGTAACATAGCTAGTTACTACTAGTATGAGTAACATCACACATATCAAGGTAAGATGAGTCTATGGCCTAATAAATGAAGTCCTCCATGTTACCACACATATGTTACTCCCCACTATAGAGGTAGTAACATAGACTAGTAACATGGGCATGTTACTACTCTATGTTACTACCCATTATGGCTAGTCTAAGGCCCTTCCCAGTGCTCCATGGTGGACAGGTGCTAAGGGTGCCACATAGGCAGAAAAATGATGTGGCAAAGCAATTAAAGAGGAGAGAGAGCATTATAGTAACCCCAAGAAGAACCAATGCTAAGCACATGAACCTATGCAAAAAGACTACCAACCAATACATGAAGGAGTTTTCTCACTAAACAATTAAATAAAGGAGGCTTAGCTACAAAAGCTAAGCACTCATGCATTGGGAATACTAGTTGCTAAGCATTTTAATGCACTTAGCACCTCACTTTAGCACCAATGCGTGCTTAATTTATTGGTGCTAAGCTTTGTTCATTTAATGTTTTCCAACTAAAGTTCTTCATGCATTGGTGGGATCCTTCCATTTAAGTCTTTTGTCTAGGTTCTCGCGCTTAGCATTGTTAATTTTTTCCTGGGGTCACCACACTCATCTCTCTCCTCTTAATTATCTTATCACATCAGACTTTTTTCCTACATGGCAGCCTTAGCACCTGTACAAGGTGGAGCATTGGGAGGGGCCTTAGCACCCACCAGCCCGAACTTTTGAAGAAATAAGTATACAACTCTCTGGCGAGTAACTGCCTGCCACATGTATTACTATTTACTGTGGCGGGCGCCAGGAATGACCCGCCACTAAGCACTGTAGGGTCGCGGGCACACCCGCAGAAACATACTTGTTGCTGGTCTGTCATTCCGCTCACCAGTGCTTTGACTTTTGCAGTGTCGAGCAATTAAAGACACCCGCCGCTGCTAATTTTCCAAGTTAGGGTTCACCTATAAGCCCTTTCCCAGTAGTATCATCATGAAGATTAAGAATCCTCAAACAATGAAACATTTTCAGCCGATCAGTTTGTGCAATGTTATCTACAAGATTACTAGTGATTTGCACGTGAGTTGTGAGATATCATTACAACCCAGTGTTGATAGACAACTGACACTTACATATTACGTCTGCATATTGTTCCAATACATGTATATAACACATTATATGTATGGACCTTAAGGTTAAATTCATGACTATGCAAATATAGTGTTGCGGCATTTGGTTGAAATTCTCAAAGGTATATGGACCGTAAGAAATGGTTCATCAACAATCTTTCACCATGGGTAAAAATTCATAAATAATCTCATAAATAGATAGACTTTTATTCAAGCGAGAACTCTAGTGGAGCAAGAGCATACATGAAAGATTCTAGGCTAAATCATAAATAGATACTCCCTCCGTCCGATGAAGAGTGAACATCTAGAGATTTTAGGACAAATAATGAAGTGAAGTAAAAAATACATTGGAAAAGTACAAGTCATCACCTCTCCCCTCTTTAATTAACCAACCCCCAATGAGCTAAGTGCATGTAGAAATTAAGAAGACCATGTGTAGCTTGTTATTGCTGAATATGAGATGGGCTTTGGGCCCATTTAGCAATTACAGAAAAATCCCTAAGGGCCCATGCTGCCTAGCAAGTGGTGGGAGTTTAGTCCCACATTGCTAGTTGAGAGAGATATACACCAACTTATAAGGTGAGACATTCTCCCACTAGTATGAGTTGGTGTGAAGGAAGGAGAGGTGTTCCACACGCGCGCTCCTCCTCCTCCGCCGCCCGCTCGTCTCGTCACGACGCGCCGCGCCGCGCCGCGCCGCGGGAATCTCGCCGAGCCGATGTGTTCTTTTTGTCACGCAGGATTGGAATTTGAACAGTCAACTGAAAACGATTAATGGAAAATGAATACGAGCTGAAACGTTTCGTCTTAAGTACGGCCGT
The DNA here is from genome assembly GCA_902687465.1 of Secale cereale. Taxonomy (NCBI): domain Eukaryota; kingdom Viridiplantae; phylum Streptophyta; class Magnoliopsida; order Poales; family Poaceae; genus Secale; species Secale cereale. The sequence goes on from LR738709.1 coordinate 11,321,544, forward strand.
TACCAGAATTCATTATGTGCGTTTATGCTGGACCGTTTGTCTCCTCCTCTGCGCCTATATAAGAGAGGTCGCTCCTCTCCAGAGAAGAACGCAGATCACATCTACTCTGCCACCACCACCTCTGTCGTTCATCTCGCTGCTGCTGTCGCCGGTGACTCCATCCCGTCTTCCGCGTACACGGCCGACGTGAGAGCAGGCCTCCGAAACCCCGCCTCTCCAGATCCTGTACGGGAGAGGGGCGATTAGGTTTTTGGGGAGCGTCTTCTACGCGACTGCTCGCCTCGGTTCGACTGCTTCCTCTACGTCGACTACATCTTCGTCCGCGTCGCCTTCGCTTTCACCATGAGCACCAGCACCGACGCTGACAAGGCTGCTGCCGACAAGGCCGCCTCCGACAAGCGAATCGCCGACGAGGCCGCCGCCTCTGCTGCTGATCCGGCCAACTGGCCTACTGGAGGGTATAACATGCTTACCCTTATCCTGATTATTTCCATGTGTGCAGTACTAGTGGTTTGCGTAGATGTTTCTACTATATGTCTAGTATGTGCGTACATCATGAATTTTCAGTATGTCATTAGCACTGTCTATATCATGTTCATGATTTATTCTTGGATTAAATTAATCGAACAATTGCTTAATTTCTCAACAATCCAAAAACCTAATCTGTGTAGGCAATTTTCGATCCATGGTTTTGCTGCTGCACTGAAACCTGCCCCGTTTACGGGGACGTACTTTAAGCGTTGGCAGACCAAAACCGTCTTATGGCTCACGGCGATGAACGTGTTCTGGGTCGCCGGTGTGACTTCCACGGGAACGATTGCTCCTGAACAGGAGAAGGCGTTCAGGGAGGCCACCGTCGTCTTTGTTGGATGCGTTCTGAGCGTGATCGGAGATAAGTTGGTTGATGCATATTTACATATGCGGGTTGCCAAGGACTTGTGGGAGGCGCTCGAATCTAAATTCGGCGCAACCGATGCTGGAAGCGAGATGTATATTATGGAGCAGTTCCACGATTACAAGATGGTTGAAAACCGTCCTGTATTGGAACAGGCTCATGAGATACAGTGCATCGCTAAGGAACTTGAGATTCTGAAGTGTGTGCTACCGGGCAAATTTGTCGCGGGATGCATCATCGCTAAGCTACCCAATTCCTGGAGGAATTTTGCTACCACTCTGAAACATCAGAGGCGTGAATTCTCAGTTGAGGATGTCATTGGCCATCTGAGTGTTGAGCAGAACTCGAGAGCAAAGGACTCGAATGGAAAAGGGAACAAAGGGACCTCTGTCGCCAACATGGTGCAGAATAACTTCAACCCCCACAAGCCCAAGGGAAAGACTGGTGTCCAACAGAATACCGAGTTTAAGAAGAAGGGCAAGAAGCCTTTCAAGAAGGATAAGAAGAAGGGTGGTTGTTTCACTTGTGGTTCTGATGAACATTGGGCTGTCAAGTGCCCACACAAGTTCAAGAAGCCAGGACAGGACTCCAAGACTGTCAACATGATTGTGAGCAACAATGAGAGTGGGCCATCTGGGTACGGTAATTTGTTTACTGTATTTTCAGTTTGCCAGTCTACCGATTGGTGGATTGACACAGGTGCAAATATTCATGTGTGTGCTGACATTTCATTGTTTTCTTCTTATCAGGCCACAGGAAACGGGTCCGTACTGATGGGGAATGGCGCAAGTGCTTCTGTTCATGGTGTTGGCACGGTCGATCTGAAGTTTACTTCGGGAAGGATCGTGCAACTGAAGAACGTGCAGCATGTCCCCGCCATCAAGAAGAATCTCGTTAATGGTTCCCTTCTATGTAGAGAAGGGTTTAAGCTGGTATTCGAGTCTAATAAAGTAGTTGTTACGAAATATGGACTGTTTGTTGGAAAAGGTTATGAATGTGGAGGTCTATTCCGCTTTTCCCTCGCTGATTTTTGTAATAAAGTTGTGAACAATATTCATTCAAATGTTAATGAAACAGAAGTTTGGCATTCACGTCTTTGTCACATTGGTTTTGGTTGTATGACGCGGTTAGCAAAGTTAAATTTAATCCCAAGTTTCACTTTAGCCAAAGGTTCTAAGTGCCATTCGTGTGTGCAAGCAAAGCAACCTCGCAAGCCCCATAAGGCTGCGGAAGAGAGACACTTGGCGCCATTAGAACTCATACATTCTGATCTTTGTGAGATGAATGGTGTGTTGACTAAATGTGGAAAGAGATACTTCATGACACTGATAGATGATTCTACTAGATACTGCTATGTATATCTTTTAAACACTAAAGATGAGGCTCTACACTACTTTAAAATCTATAAGGCAGAAGTTGAGAATCAACTTGAAAAGAAAATAAAACGAGTCCGGTCAGATCGTGGTGGAGAGTATTTCTCTAATGAGTTTGATTCCTTTTGTGCGGAACATGGTATTATTCATGAGAGGACGCCTCCCTACTCACCTCAGTCAAATGGGGTTGCCGAATGGAAAAACCGTACTCTAACTGATTTGGTTAACGCCATGTTAGATACATCGGGTTTATCCAAGGCATGGTGGGGGGAGGCTATATTGACATCATGTCATGTCCTGAATAAAGTTCCGACAAAAGACAATGAGATCACTCCCTATGAACAATGGGAAAAGAGAAGAACAACACTCTCATACTTACGTACTTGGGGCTGTTTGGCGAAAGTCAATGTGCCGATCCCCAAAAAGCGTAAGCTTGGACCAAAGACTGTGGATTGCGTTAATTTGGGCTACGCTAAGAATAGCGTCGGCTATAGATTTCTGGTAGTGAAATCTGAGGTACCTGACATGAAAGTCGGTACGATTATGGAGTCTAAAGATGCTACATTCTTTGCGGATATTTTTTCTATGAGAGATATGCAAAGCACTTCTAGACTGGAATCTGATGAGACTCCTGAACCTGCCATTCCGATGGAATATTATGAACAAACACATGATGAAAATCCTGAGGAGGAGGACAAGGAAACCCTTGGTAGGGGCAAGAGACAGAGGACTGCAAAGTCCTTTGGTGATGATTTCCTTCTGTACCTTGTGGATGATACTCCCACTTCTATTTCAGAAGCTTATGCGTCTCCGGATGCTGACTACTGGAAATAAGCGGTCCGTAGCGAGATGGACTCCATCTTGGCTAATGGGACATGGGAAATCACAGAACATCCCTATGGCTGTAAACCATTGGGATGTAAGTGGGTGTTCAAAAAGAAGCTTAGGCCTGATGGTACGATTGAAAAATACAAGGCTAGGCTTGTGGCCAAGGGTTATTCCCAGAAAGAAGATGAGGATTTCTTCGATACTTATTCACCTGTGGCCAGACTGACCACCATTCGAGTATTACTCTCGTTGGCGGCCTCGCATGGTCTTCTCGTCCACCAGATGGATGTTAAGACAGCTTTCCTGAATGGAGAGCTAAATGAGGAAATCTACATGCAACAGCCAGATGGCTTTGTGATAGATGGTCAGGAAGGAAAAGTGTGTAGGTTGATAAAATCTTTATATGGCCTGAAACAAGCACCTAAGCAATGGCATGATAAGTTTAATACAACACTGACATCTGTTGGCTTCGTTGTTAATGAAGCTGACAAATGTGTATACTATCGCCATGGTGGGGGCGAAGGAGTTATACTGTGCTTGTATGTTGATGACATACTGATATTCGGAACCAACCTCAAAGTAATTGAGGAGGTCAAGTCGTTTCTATCTCAGAACTTTGAGATGAAAGACCTTGGTGTGGCTGATGTTATCTTGAACATCAAGCTACTGAGAGATAATGAGGGTGGGATTACACTTTTGCAATCCCATTATGTTGAGAAGGTGTTGAGTCGTGTTGGATACTCGGACTGCACACCATCTCAAACACCATATGATCCTAGCGTGTTGATTCGAAAATCCAAAGGCACGGCTATAGATCAATTGAGATACTCTCAAATCATTGGTTCACTGATGTACCTAGCTAGCGCTACGAGGCCTGACATCGCTTTTGCTGTGAGCAAACTGAGTCGGTTTGTATCAAAACCGGGTGATGTACATTGGCATGCTGTTGAAAGAGTTATGCGTTATCTAAAGGGTACTATGAACTATGGACTTCACTATACCGGATACCCGTCGGTACTTGAAGGGTATAGTGATGCGAATTGGATCTCTGATGCTGATGAGATGAAGGCCACAACTGGGTATATGTTTACTCTTGGAGGTGGCGCTGTTTCCTGGAAGTCTTGCAAGCAAACGATCTTAACGAGATCGACAATGGAAGCAGAATTAACAGCATTAGACACATCTGGTGTCGAAGCGGGATGGCTTCGAGATCTCTTGATGGACTTGCCATTGGTTGATAAACCGGTTCCGGCTATCCTTATGAACTGTGACAATCAGACCGTCATCACCAAGGTGAAAAGTTCAAAGGACAACATGAAGTCCAACAAACACATAAGAATGAGATTAAAAGCTGTCAGAAAATTGAGAAACTCCGGAGTGATAGCGTTGGAATATGTCCATACGGCTAAGAATCTGGCAGATCCCTTTACTAAAGGGCTATCACGTGTTGTGATAGACAATGCATCGAGGGAGATGGGTATGAGACCCACATGAGTTGCCATGGTAGTAACCCAACCTATGTGATCGGAGATCCCGTGAAGTAGGACCTGGGAAAACAAGCTAGTGGTTAACTGAGGAGAGTATTTTAACTAACCCGCTCCGTTGGAGATGCACAACTCTCGGTAACTGTATGGCAGGTTGACTTATGTCTTAATGTGTTCCAAGGCTTGAATAAGCAAGATGCTTTCCTACAGAGCGATCTTTGGAGGAACACACCTATATGAGCCTGACTGCTGGTCACAGTCTATGAGATCAGGGTGATCTCTAGTAAGTTCATGAATGGGCCAGGAGTGACTAATATGCTCCACCCGAGGGGTCAGCCTTCGGCAGCCTAGTATCAGTAAGACATGTGGTGAAACTTCTTTACGCCAAACTGACAATTCAAGGCTTAGTCCATTGTTCAGTTGTGGAGGGGTGTAGCTATTTGCTCTAGGTGGATGTTCAATCTTAACAGGTCTCCACTGAAATACTGGTATATCAAAACAGAGTTTGGAACAGAGGACAACACCATGGGCCTTTGGGATCTGGTGGGGGATTGCTGAATATGAGATGGGCTTTGGGCCCATTTAGCAATTACAGAAAAATCCCTAAGGGCCCATGCTGCCTAGCAAGTGGAGGGAGTTTAGTCCCACATTGCTAGTTGAGAGAGATGTACACCAACTTATAAGGTGAGACATTCTCCCACTAGTATGAGTTGGTGTGAAGGAAGGAGAGGTGTTCCACACGCGCGCTCCTCCTCCTCCGCCGCCCGCTCGTCTCGTCACGACGCGCCGCGCCGCGCCGCGGGAATCTCGCCGAGCCGATGTGTTCTTTTTGTCACGCAGGATTGGAATTTGAACAGTCAACTGAAAACGATTAATGGAAAATGAATACGAGCTGAAACGTTTCGTCTTAAGTATGGCCATTACCAGAATTCATTGTGATTCATTATGTGCGTTTATGCTGGACCGTTTGTCTCCTCCTCTGTGCCTATATAAGAGAGGTCGCTCCTCTCCAGAGAAGAACACAGATCACATCTACTCTGCCACCACCACCTCTGTCGTTCCTCTCACTGCTGCTGTCGCCGGTGACTCCATCCCGTCTTCCGCGTACACGGCCGACGGGAGAGCAGGCCTCCGAAACCCCGCCTCTCCAGATCCTGTACGGGAGAGGGGCGATTAGGTTTTTGGGGAGCGTCTTCTACGTGACTGCTCGCCTCGGTTCGACTGCTTCCTCTACGTCGACTAGATCTTCGTCCGCGTCGCCTTCGCTTTCACCATGAGCACCAGCACCGACGCTGACAAGGCTGCTGCCGACAAGGCCGCCTCCGACAAGCGAATCGCCGACGAGGCCGCCGCCTCTGCTGCTGATCCGGCCAACTGGCCTACTGGAGGGTATAACATGCTTACCCTTATCCTGATTATTTCCATGTGTGCAGTACTAGTGGTTTGCGTAGATGTTTCTACTATATGTCTAGTATGTGCGTACATCATGAATTTTCAGTATGTCATTAGCACTGTCTATATCATGTTCATGATTTATTCTTGGATTAAATTAATCGAACAATTGCTTAATTTCTCAACAGTTATTGGTCTTGATTACCATGTGATGAGAGAGAAGTATTTTTTTCTACTTTAAAGTGCATTGGGAAAATAGAAGTACACTCTTTTGTGGACAAATTTTAAAGCCAAACGTTCACTTTTTACCGGACGGAGGGAGTACACTTTTATTCAAGCGAAAAACTCTAATGGAGCAAGGCCATGCATTTCTTACAGTCGCACGATAGCTTGGCAAGTCAGCTGCGGCGGCAGCTAGCATGTTCCAGCATCGGCTCGTCCGTAGGCGGTTTGTGTCGGCCTTCGATTCCTATCCTCGTCTACCGAGCGCTACTTTTGTCGAAGGGTTGGCCATCTCCTACCTGCGGTTCATCGCTCGTCTCGCGCCCCGCAGCAGGACCGAGTTCGTCTGGCGCCCGGGGCTGTAGGACAGAGTGATGGAGGACCGAGATCATCTCGGGTGAGGTGGTGTCTAGGTCTTGGATGGGGGGCGATGGCCCTGGTGGTGGTAGTGCGGTGCTCATGCACGGAGCCTGTGGCTCGGTGCTGCTCGGTGGGCATGGCCGTGTGGGCGGCGTGGTAGCCAGGGTGTGGCGTTCAGTGGCGGTGAGTGTTGGCCCGGGTAAAAACATGTTCTATCTTCGGACGGACCAGTGACGGCGAAGCTCGTTCCCTTCTTGAAGGCGTCCTCGCGGCTCTCATTGCCCGTCGTGTTGCTCCGGGGAAAACTCCGATCCTCGGATCGGGCGGTGGCGGCCCTCCTGTGTCGTTTTCTTCCTGAAGGTGCCGCCTTGAAGTCCACGGTTCGTCGTATGTGGTTGCATCTCTTCGTAGTGATACGGGTGGTGTTGCTGCGCTCAGCGTCTATGTATCCTGCCTTAGGTGTGTGCGTATGTTGTGGTGGCGTGCGTTCGTATCAGGTTGTTGTTGATCGTTGTTTTATGTGTAAAGCAGGGCGAAAGCCTTTTTCGATAGAGGGAGTAAAATCCAAAAATAATCTCATGGAAAATTAACACCACCAGGATTTGATCGGACGAGAGAGAGATCCGCCAAACACCAGCCCTCATAGTAGAATCATTGTTAGGCGGATGGCAGTCATTGTTAAGCTCGTACAGTCACTGTTAAGCGGGATGGTGTGAGAGGTCACAGCTGCTGCCTGTCGAGCAGAGGTTGGAGGACTGAGCTTGAAGATGTCCCAGTGGCCGGCGTCCCCATCTGGTTATACCTTCCCCAGTCCCTGCTCGACAGATGCGAGTGCTCCGCTGTGAATGCATGTGTGAATGCTGCCGACCGGCCAAGGACCTCCCATTCAAGGCGACCCGGGACCTCAAGTCCCCTTCCGGCCGGACACAAACGAGTATTTAGCCAAAAACTATTACATTTGACGGAAACGTGACGAAAAACTACCACTATAAGATTTTATGCGAAAAACTACCACTTTTTTATTAAACCGTGGCAAAAAACTACCAAGTCGCATAAGCGCTCGGTTCGGCCGCGCTAACCCCGATTCTGACATGTTGGGCCCACGATTCAGTTGCCACGCGGGCAGACTGACGCCCGCCGCGCGCTGACGGCCGTTAATGGCGCGTCCGCTGTCGGAACGGCGGTTGTCGGTGGTCCAATAAGTGAATCAGCCTCAGCCACTCGCTCATCCTCTTCCTCCTCGCTCGCTCGCTCACTCACTCCTCCTCATCCTCTCCCTCTTCTGGTGCTCTGAGCATATCGCCGTCACTGCCGCCGCCATTGCTGCCAGTAGAACTTGAGGATGCCTTCCTGGAATGACGAGGACAACTCGAACGAGGACATCTGCATGGTTTCAATGGATCATCAACTCTTTGTAAGTGCATAATGGTGGAATAGAGTTAGGGTTAGTTCATCCAAATTGGAGATTTGAAGTTGCTTTTGGATTGATTCGAAGTTTCTTTTGCAGGAAACCCCTGACAGTGTGGTGGAACCATCTTTCTGTGGTTCTTACACTGAATCTGAGCCGACGTGCATGATGCATCATCAGAGGCCAAAGAAGATGGTAGCTTTTGAAGGTGCTTTGACAGGGAGGCGATTCCTGGGTTGTCCTGTCAGCCAGGTATTTAATCTTGAACCCTAAGTTGTTTTGCTGGTGAGGATGTGTGTTGTGTTTAGAACTTAAACTGAAAAGTGCAGCATATATGTGAAAGTAGATCTTTAGTTAACTGAAAAATATAAATGACTGAACCTGAGAAAACATGTTAACTGAAATTCTGTTAGCTGTTAACTGAATATATCTGTTAACTGAAAAGAACAGAGTTAACTGAATTTAACTCTGCTGGTAAATAAGGTGATGTGTGCTTAGTTTGAAAGAATTATGTTAGGTGAATTGAGAGAGCATTTAAGTAAGCATAGGATTCACTTAAATGAATTGAGTTATATGTACTAAGTTTGTTAGCAAGGTTCTTTGTGCCTAATTTTAAATAATTCCTTCTGTAGGATGAAGGTGTCAACTGTGGGGTGGTGGAGTGGGTAGATGGTCCTTGGCCAGAAATTCTACAAAGGTGCCTAGGAAGGATTTGGGAGATGTACCATGAGCAGAACTTGGGTAGGGTGAAGGACAAACAAGCTCATGAGAAAGAGGTGGGCAAGTTAAAGAAGGAAATTGATTTCCTGTCAGTTGGTGGAAGATGTGTCCAAGATTTTTGACTATCAAGATGGCAAGATGTCTCATGACATGGACTATACCAGTCAGGCAATCAATGATTTGAATGAGAAGAAGAAGCAACTTGAGGATCAGGCAAAGATTGAGTTAAGTATGGAAAAGTTGAAGCTTGCCAAGGAGCAAAGGTGCATTTTTCAAAGCCAAGCAGATATCGTTCAGAACATGAGGAAGGCCATGAAGGAAGTGGCACTACTAGAAAAAGGGCTATCCGTAATATCACTATTAGTGGCGCACCACATCCACGGTGCGCCACTGCTATATAGCAGTGGCGCACCATAAACAGGTGCGCCATTACTATTTTTTTACTAGTGGCGCACCTGGTGTGTGGTGCGCCACTAGTAAGTTTGTTCTGTGCACACCCCCCTCCCCAGACATACTAGTGGCGCACCGTGCGGAGGTGCGCCATTACTAGTTCAAACTAGTAATGGCGCACCTCCACACGGTGCGCCACTACTAACTTTCCTCCACACGGTGCGCCACTACTAACATTTTTTTTTAAAAAAAAAATTTCAAAGTTAGTAGTGGCGCACCGTGTGGAGGTGCGCCAT
>LR738709.1:11330951-11348374 GCA_902687465.1 Secale cereale
AACTAGTAATGGCGCACCTCCACACGGTGCGCCACTACTAATATTTTATTTTTTTAAATTTTTTTCAAAGGTAGTAGTGGCGCACCGTTGCAGAGGTGCGCCATTACTAGTTTTAACTAGTAATGGCGCACCTCTGCCTCGGTGCGCCACTACTAACATTTCTATCATTTTTCAGATTTAACGCATTTTCACCAAATGCACCCCCCTGGACCGCCTTTTCAGTTTAAAAAAAATAAAAGAAAATGATAGAAATGTCCAAAAAATAAAAAAAAATAAGATTCCAATGTGATTTGTGGTCTAGTTGTTAGCAAAATTTACAAACATGAATTTCGATTTTTTTTGCAAAATCTCTCGAGAATTTGTAAAATGGGCATAACTTTTGCATACGAACTCCGATGAAAAAGTTTTTTATATGAAAAAGCATCTACTCGAAAAGTTACATCCGAATTCAACCGGGGGGAACCCCGTTGAAGATTCTTAGAATCCCCAAAAACCTAACCGAATAAAAGATACGGGGCTTTTAAGATCTAGAGGCAAAAAAATTCAAAAAAATTCAAAAATAGTAGTGGCGCACCGTGGGTGTGGTGCGCCACTAATATGGTTTTTTTTTTTGAATTTTTTTTTTGGAATAAATATTTTTTTTTGAAAAAATGTTTTTTGGGAAAAAATGGTTTTTTTTGAAAAAATGTTTTTTTTGGAAAAAAATAGTTTTTTTTTTAAAAATGGTTTTTTTTAAAAAAATAGTTTTTTTTAAAAAATTCAAAATATGATATGTAAAATGACCGGGAAGTTTGAAATATTTTTTCAAAATTTCATCACACTCATGAACATGAACAAACTCCTAGACATCAACAAGGTTTAATAGGATTGATATGATAGATATATCAACAAGTGCTTGCTAAGTGAGCTGGTGCTGGGGTTGGATAGAACTCAGAAGTTAAGCGTGCTTGGGCTGGAGTAGTGTAGGATGGGTGACCTTCCGGGAAGTTTGACCACGGAGTGCGATTTGACCCGAGATTAAGCCATAGTGACCCGAGATTAAGGAAAAAAAATTCCCGCCAAAATTGAAAAAAAAAATTGAAAAAAAAATTCTGGAAAAAAATTTGAAAAAAAAAATTGTTACTAGTGGCGCACCTGTAGCAATATCAGTGGCGCACCTGTAGCAATTCTGGAATAAAATTTGAAAAAAAAAATTCTGAAAAAATATCAGTGGCGCACCCTTATACTTAGTAGTGGCGCACCAGGTGGTGCGCCACTGATATCTGGATTAGTAATGACGCACCTCTGGTGCGCCACTAATACACATTACTAGTGGCGTGGTAATAGTGGCGCACCAGAGGTGCGCCACTAATACCCAAAAGTGGTGCGCCACTAATGAGCTTTTTTCTAGTAGTGTGGAGGGGGACAGGGACCTACTTAAGCAAGAGAAGAAGGAGCTGGAGTATCTTATTGCTGATCTGCTCAATGATGGGCAAGCCAGCAAAAATAAGTTGGAGAGGATCAAGGCAATAATGAATGAGTGAAGTGGTTGCTGTGTTGGTTAAGTAATTAGTAGGCCTATACATGTAGCTGGCCTTGGAATGTGATGCATTTTAGGTGTATATTTTGGGTAAGTTTCATGTGCTTTTAGAACCGTCATGCTTTAAGAAGCAGGTGGTTTATCTATGATGTAATGACTTTTATGTTAAGACCTACTATCCTAAGTGAGTAATCATGCTAAGTTTAGTAAGTAAGACTTTTATCTATGATGGGGCTGTTTTTCTAGCTGACTGACAGTAGTGTCATACTGCACAAATGATAACACTGACAGTAGTAGATAGCAAGCACAACTGAACATAGAAAGCAAGTACATAGATAGAACTGACATAGATAGTATCTGCATAGATACTCTGACATAGATAAAACTGACATAGATAGAACTAACATACTGACGAAACTGAACTTTTTCTACTACTGACGAAACTGAAGACAGCATGTCACTCCTCCTTCTTCAGCATCTTCAGGCGTTGGGAGCGCCGAACGTCATTGTTGTTCACCGCATCCCTCTTCTTCTTGGCCGGCACTGGCTCCACCACATCTTCACCGCCACCCTCCTCTTCTTGCTTCACGATGACGAGCTGTGGTTTGTCGACGACCTCCGGCAGCTTATCGACATCAATTGGGCTGTTCTTCTGCCCCTCCACGGCGTCGAGGACGGGCGCCAGGAGCTGCAGATCAGGCTCGTCGGAGGAGGAGTCAGAGGAGAGTACGACGACCTCGTCCACATCGTCGTCAGATGAGGAGTCTTCAGAATCGTCAGAGGACTCGGCGTCAGAGTCGTCAGAGGACTCGGCGTCAGAGTCGTCATAGGAATCGGCGTCAGAGTCGTCGTCTGGCCCGAGGACCCATGGATTCCGCCGCTCCTAGTAGGCGTTGTTGATGGGGGCTGGGAGAGCAAGGACGGCGTCGGTGATGTCATCCGCGGCGGCCGGCGGCATGGTGGATGAGCGGTACATCCACCAACGGGCGCGCTTCCTAGGGTCGGGGGATCGCTGCACCTCGCGCATCGCCCACAGGAGAATGGTCGCCGGCAGGACGGTGCGGCCGGCAGGGAAGGCACGCTGCCTTTCAGCAGCTGTCATCACCTTCACCAGGCCGCGGGCATGATTCCTCAGCATCGCCAGACTGGGGAACCAGTGCGTGATCTCCTTGTACTGCGCGCGCAGCTCCTGGTTGTTGCCGGCGAGCTCTTCGACGGCCAGCTGCCAGTCCATGGCGATGGTGGTGGGGGTGGCTGTCGGCGGTGGTTTCGACAAGGGAGAGTGGGAAGTGGAGTGGGCGGTGCGGGCGGCGAGTGGACGAGTGAGCGAGTGGGTGGACACGTAGTTAAGGCTGAGAAACCAAAACGCCGAGTTGTACTAAACGCACGTCCACCACGGTACCGGCCGCAACGCACTCTCAACACAGTGTGTGCTTAACTAAATATAAGTTAATTGTGGATGCTACTCAAACAAGATCACTAGCAGTATCCCATTGGTATGGGACGCTTGATTACAACGACTGGTCCTGGGTTCGAGCGCCAGGCCAAAGTATTTTTGTGCAAATTTTTTTGGTTCTGTAAAATTAATATGCCAATAACTTCTTCTTCATATTACCATTTCTGAACAACTGTGTATATGGCAAATTAAAACAAACAAAACAAATAGACACTTTTGTACACATGCACCTGAATATGAACATTTCTAAATTGTAGAAATGGCAAATTAAAACAAATCAATACCATACATTCAACATTCAGGTAGCACAACACAGACATAGTAGCATACAGTTCAAATCAAGTTGTAAACCACAAACTTAGTAGCATACAATCCAACTAAAGTTGTAGAACACAAACTTATAGGTGCACACAAACTTCAAGAGTTTCAATGGTTTTCACTAGCATTGAAATATGCTTCAAATTTCCTAGGAGGTTTCCTCTTCCTCTTGCCTGTTATAATCCCAGTTTCTCCAGTGGATGTTCTTGGTGCATTGAATGGTCTTGGAGCTCTTATTGATGCTGATCCTCTTGGAGGTGCTGGTGAAGACCTGGCTGCTCCTGCTGACAGTGTTGATGATGAACCTCTCTTAGTTGCACTACTAGGAAAAGGCCTACTAATGGCGCACCTATTTTGGCCATTAATGGTGCATTAGTGGTGCGCCATTAGTGCCACACCATTAGTATCTGGTATACTAATGGCGCACCTCAGATGCGCCATTAGTATATACCACGGTGTGCCATTAGTATGCCTCCCAGGGGGCCATGTATACCCAGGTGCTTTGACATACTAATGGCGCACAACTACAAGATGCGCCATTAGTAACTTTGGCATACTAATGGCGCAATGTTTAATGATGCGCCATTAGTATCCTTTGGCATACTAATGGCGCACTGTGATGTGATGCGCCATTAGTATGAATATTAGGTTATTTTTTTATTTTTTTATTTTCTGTTTTTTGCACAGGTTACAAAATGTATTATTGGATAGAATATAGACAGCACACATCAACAACAGATTCATCGAATACAATAGAGTTCATCATATTAGTCTCCGGATACAATTCATCATATTAGTCTCCGAATTGAACAGACCGAACAAAGATAGAACATTATATTACAAGTCTCGAGACCGCGAGTAGAGAGTTTGTCTTCACATTACAAGTCGATATCTATCATCTAAATTACCATCACATAGAAGAGAGCTGCGGTCATCACGATGAGCATCATCACGATGAAACTCGTCTTCATCCGGTTCCTCCAACGCTCCCTCCCCTCTCCCGCTAGATAGCGGTCGTATCTAGATGCCGCCTCGGCCCTAGTGGTGTACCCTTTGTAACTGTTACCGCTGAATCGGTGAACCTGTCTCCGACACTCCTCCCAGTCGTCGTAGACTCCGGGAACCTTACCCTTGTACACGACATACGACGGCATCGCTATGCACTAGCCAAATGAAACGTTAGGACCAATTCACAGACAATACATAAGCAATATATAAGTATGCAACAAAATGATCGGAAAAGAAAAGCAAGACATTAATAGCATCGATTACATCTAAGTTGAACGACAGTCGAAACCAAAGAGACATACTACAAGTTCATTAAAGTTTAATTACAACATGAGCCAATCGATGTTTCAGAACTAGACACAACATCACTACTTTCGACTCGACTCAAGGGACCGGAGCGTGGATGAAGCCACCGTCTATCGTGGGAGTCATGAAATCACGGGCATTGTCAGCCTGCATTTGTAGCATTGTGTCGATGTCACTGTTGGAAGGTTGATTTCTGAGGTAGAACTGCCCCGAGGTACGAAGGACATCTTGATGGATGATTTCCGCAAACTCCGACTGGATGCGAAAGAATTCTTGTCTGATGTCCGCGTCCTGGATTGCCGACATGCTCGCGGCCCAATCTTTGAGTTTACTCGGTAGCAGAAGTTGATGATGGTCCCGTACGATCGCCCGCATGTGATGGATGGCGTAGTAGGCACCCTTCTGACCGCCAGGCGGCTGCTTGACGCAGCAGAACGTCGTATTGTGGGAGAACACGTTCTTGCCGGTCTTACGAATAGGCCTGGTGAAGGTGCCTCCAGATTTGGCGTAGCCGGGGAGAAGATCATCAAGAACCTTCTTGACATTTGTGTAGTCTACGTTTCACTGACGGTCCGACTCGAAATACGTGGCCATGGAATATTTGGGGCTTAGGAGGATGAGCGTGCAATGTGTGTCACTGCAGAAAACACGTAATGTTAAAAGAAAAATGATCGAAATCTAAGAATTCATATGTTACGGGGCGGTTGAGGGGAGGACTTACTCGGGAAAGTAAGGCACGAGGAAGTTATCCTTATCTCGGTTTGCCAGAATGACGCCTTCGTGGTAAGAACTCGCGACTTGCCGGTCCCCAGCGCTGCCCAAGATCTTGGCACGCATGTAGAAGGGGTCGACTATCACGATGTCCGGGGTCTTGTCGCGAATGATCCGCATCTCCATACTCAGCGAAAATAGCCGAACGAAGGTGTAGTGCAGCGGATGAAGGTTCAACATAGCGTAGATGTCATCAAACCGCAGGACGATCGTACCCCCGATGGAGTTATCCACAAAGCCCTTGCCCTCTGGCACCTTGGCCGCAAAAACCGGGTATGCCACATCCTTCTCTCTGAGATGCCGCTTCTCTAAAGAAAGAACACTGTCATGCAGACTCCGCATAGCACCGGTTGCAGCATCGAGCATATTTCTCGGTAGCATCGGCCTACCCGCCATATGCACCCTCCTCATTAAATCCTCAGGTGAAGGTGGCCCGTCCTAAGCATGGATCGTACTCGGTGCCGGCTGGCTCGCACCCTTGTTAGTCTTTCTTTTGCGTGCCTTCTTCTTCTCATGTAATGGGACCGAGTTCTGCTCACAGACCGCCTTATTAAGTGTGTTGGGGCTGACAATATTTCGCACCTCGCCTATCTGAGGCTCGATGAAGTCGGCAGCTGGAGGCGTCTCCTGAGAACTGAACGGCAGACGACGCCTGTTGCAACTTGGTTTCTCCGCGGTACCAGCTAGATCGCGCATGTCTTTTGTAGGGTTGGGTTCTTGAGAAGGAGGCCCCATGAAGTCGCCACCCTACCCATGATCGGCAAAGTACTGATCGACATTGGCAAATGTATCGTCGTCGTCGTCGTCGTCGTCGTTCTGATCCTGTGCCATATGCATGTTTGGATCCAGTGGCATAGGGATGTCCGGCACCGTTGCGGCGGTCTTGCCATGGGGCCGACTTGGCGCCGGCACGACTGGCGGTGTTGTCTTTGGGGTGGTGTCCCCCGCCCCCAAACGAATCTGGCTCTTCGGCCATAGTAGGGGCCAGCTCAGGCAGGCGCTGAGGGTCATCACGTCATCATCGTCGGCCCCGACGGGTCGAATAAGAGGTAACAACTCGTCGCAGCCTGGCAGCACCTGATACGTCCAAAACGTATCTATAATTTCTGCTTGCTCCATGCCTCTTTTGGGTGATATTGCTATGATATTTATACACTTCCATATACTTTTGATCATATTTGGACTAACCTATTAACTCAGTGCACCCCAGTGCCAGTTTCAGTTTTCTGCTGTTTTTGTATTTCAGGTTTTCCCATTACGAAAACTGCCAGAAAAATCCCGGAAAAATTATATAAAAAATCAGCGTTCCGGAAGCTTCCACACGGCCGAAGTAGGGCCGGAGGGGGCCCACCAGGGCTCTAGGCGCCCTGGTGGCGCCCCCCCCTCCTGGCCGTGCCGGGGGGCGCCTGGGCCCCCCAGGTCTCCGCTGATGCCCCCCTTTGGCATATATTTAACACGCGTCCCGAAACCCTCGAGGACGGAACCCTTTTTCGCGATCTCATCTCTGTTCCGCCGCCGCCGCGCTTCCAAGATTGGGAGCACCAGGGGAACTCTTCCCGGCACCCTGCCGGAGGGGAGGATCACCACCGGGAGCCTCTCCACCACCATGGACGCCTCCCGGATGAGTTGTGAGTAGTCTCCCTTGGACCATGGGTCCATGACCAGTAGCTATGTGATGTTCTTCTCCGCTTCTTGTACTTCACTAATTAGACCTCGTGAGCTGCCCTACATGATCGAGGCACATATGTAATCCTTATGCTGTTGCTATGATGAGTTAGCTGGGATCCGATGGATTGTGAGATTATGTTCAGATTGTGTTTGAGTAATATATTTGATTTACCTCTTTTATATTTATGTTCTTAAGTAATTCTTGCATGTTCTCCATTGCTATTTATTGCTTTGGCCAAGTAGTAGGTAGTGACTCCAAGAGGGAACGTTATGCTCGATTGTGGGTTCATGCCCCTCGATGACTAGTTTGAGTGACAGAAACATGAGTCTAGGGGATGTGCTGTTGCCGCAAGGGGGAAAACAACGGTGCTTGTACTCGCGGGTGCAAGGATTGTTTACTTTACGCAAAGTTCTTTTAATGCAGTTGTCTGTTGCTTTGAGTTTACACTATGGGTGGGACTCGCAACTTAATACCAGCGAGATGTTCTGGATAGATATCTCAAGGTGGACGATTAGTAGTAGATGCAGATGGATTTCGGTCTACTTGCCTTGGCGTACCGCCCATGCTTTGAACCTCTACCTTTCTTGCAACATAGTTAGCATTGGTTTGCGCACATAATTCTGTCAATTGCCCAGCTGTAATTCGTTTACCTCACATAGTTGTTTTATCGTCTTTTGGGAGAGAGACATCACTAGTGAACATCATGGGACCCCGGTCCATATTACCATCACTGATCACATCCGCTCTTTACTTTCTGCTTTTACATACTAGTTACAGTTTTACCTATCACTATTATCTCTTGCGTTTGACCCTTTGTAAACGACAAGGCCGGAGGGATTGACAACCTCTCTGTACTCGTTGGGAGCAAAGTTATTTGTATCTGTGTGTAGGTCCGGTTGATTGCTAATATCTGGCGCCGTTAGCAGTTGACACCTTCTTGTTGAAACTAGGAGTCTCAGGGGAAATCGATCCTTGGTATCTTTGCCAAGGGAAAACTACCGCTACACTGCATCTCAAACCTTCCACTTGGGGTAACCAACGAGGGGCGAGAAGCCATCAAGCAAAGTTTTCTGGCGCCGTTGCCTGGGACTCCACTCTTCAAGATAGGGGAGTTGCACGCTATCTTTTACCTTTGCTTTTTAGTCTTGTTAGTTTACCTTTCAGTTTTGCTTTAGCTTTTTTTATCGAAAATCACAAAAATAGTTATCTTGCTTGCTTGCTGCTATGGGTTCCACCGAGAACACCAAGTTGTGTGACTTCACTAGTCATAACAACGATGACTTTATTTGCACGCCTATCACTACACCTGCCACTTCAGCACCTTCTTATGAAATTAAACCTGCTTTACTGAACTTAGTCATGAAAGATCAATTCTCCGGTGCTGGAGATGATGCTGCTTTACACTTGAACAACTTTGTTGAACTTTGTGATATGCAAAAGTACCAAGAAATAGATGGTAATATTGTTAAGCTTAAGCTTTTTCCTTTCTCCTTGAGAGGAGGAGCTAAAATTTGGTTTCAATCCTTGCCTAGAAATAGCATAGATTCTTGGGACAAGTGCAAAGATGCTTTTATTGGAAAATACTATCCACCTGCTAAAATTATCTAACTAAGAAGTAATATAATGAATTTTAAACAATTGGATAATGAACATGTTGCCCAAGCTTGGGAACGCATGAAATCTCTTGTGAAGAACTGCCCTACTCATGATTTGACTACTTGGATGGTTATCCAAACTTTTTATGCAGGCTTGAACTTTACCTCGCGGAACTTGTTAGATTCGGCCGCGGGAGGAACCTTTATGTCAACTACACTTGGTGCTGCCACGAAGCTTCTCGATGAGATGATGACCAATTATTCCCAATGGCACACCGAACGCGCTCCAACAGGTAGGAAGGTAAACTCTATCGAGGAGATTTCCTCCCTAAATGAAAAAGTTGACTTGATCATGTCTCTACTTTCGAAGCAATCTTCTATTGATCCTCGTGATGTTCCTTTAAATTCTTTGATTGCTCAAGAACAAGTAGATGTGAACTTTATCTCTAGAAACAATTTCAACAACAATGCTTATAGGAGTAATTTTGGTAGCAATCCTAGACCGTTCCCCTCTAATTCTTATGGGAACAACAATGCTTATCCTAGCACCAAGAACTCCACTTCTGAACTAGAGAGTATGCTTAAAGATTTCATCACTACCCAAAAGGCCTTTAATAATAGTGTAGAAGAAAAACTAAACAAACTAGATAATCTCTCTTCGAAGGTAGACAATTTAGCCCATGAGGTGGAATTGCTTAAAATTAGAACTTCTCCTCTTGAGGAGAGGAAGGTCACTCCTATGAATGCTATTCAAGTGCAAATTAATGAAAACATTAGGATGTTGGCTAAACTTAAAGAGAGATGGGCTAGAGAAAGGGAGGAAGAAGATAGAATTAAGAACCTTCCTACCCACCACACTGTTGCTACTATCCAAGTTGTTGAGGATATTCAAACTCTTAGCACCCAATGCACTCCTGGTCCCATTGGACCTATTAATGGTGATTCTATGACCATAGAAACTACCAAACAAGTGAGCCTAAAGGACACCACTACCACTTTACTTGATAGTAGTGACCTTGATTTGGATAATTGCACTCTTACCGAAGTTATTGATTTCCTTCACGAGATGTCTAGAGATCCCCACACTAGCACGCTTAATCTTGCCTTCACAGAGCATATCACTAATGCTCTCATCAAAGCTAGGGAGGAGAAACTTAGAGTAGAAGCCTCCATACATAGAAAGCTAGAAGATGGTTGGGATCCTATTATTAAAATTAAGTTGAATAACTTCTCTTGCTATGCTTTATGTGATGTTGGAGCTAGTACCTCCGTTATGCCCAAAAGAATATATGACATGCTTAAACTGAAACCTTTTGATTCTTGTTCTTTTGGTGTTCGTCTTGTTGATTCTTCCATAAAGAAACCTTTGGGGAGGATCGACGATGTTCTTATCATTGTCAATGACAATTACGTTCCCCTTGATTTTACTATTATGGATATTGAATGTGAACCTTTTTGTCCAATTATTTTGGGACGTCCTTTCCTTCCCACCGTTGGTGCCATCATTGACATGAAAGAGGGGAATATAAAATTCCAATTTCCTCTCAAGAAAGGGATGTAACACTTCCCTAGAAAGAAGATTAAGTTACCTTTTGAGTCCGTTATACGGGCTAGCTATTCTTTTACTCTTGATAAAACTTGATCTCTATGCATTATGCCTAGTTTAAAGGCATAAAAGAAAGCGCTTTTGGGAGGCAGCCCACAATGAATAAAATTTTATTTTGCTTTTGTTGTGTCTTGATGTTGTTACTACAGTAGCATCATCATTGTATCTTTAATTTTCAACTTTGTGCCAAGTGTAGCCTCTGATTGCAAGAAAGTTCAAAAGTTGTGACGTGCTGTCCAGGAAACAGATTCTGTCCTTGGATAGAAAAATTCGTATAACATCACCAGATCATCTTTTTGGTCTGAATTTTTTCGACAGCGTGCTCTATACAATTGTCTTTCGGGCGTCTGTTCTGAGTTTTTTGATTAGATGTGCAGAAGTGCCCCGAAAAAATCATTTACTACCTGCTGTTCTGTTTTTCACAGATTCTGTCCTGTTTTGCCTTTCCTTCATTTTGCAAACCTTGAGCTTGCTTTTTCTTTGCAAAAACCTTTTGGCAATCTTGAGAAACAGTAGACCTTCAAGAAAATCCTTATTTCCAGCAAGGAACAATTATATTATTATGGGTACTAACCTCGCTAATCAGATTATGATGAGTTATGTATGAAGGGAGTTTTCAAGTGTGCGAGGGAAGATGATAAAAAAGATTCAGGAGTGTCAAACGCTCAAGCTTGGGGATGCCCCCATGCACCCCCAAGAAATATTCAAGGAGACTCAAGCGTCTAAGCTTGGGGATGCCCCCGTGTATCCCCTTCTCCATCAACATTATCAGTTCATCTTTCGTTCCACTATATTTTTATCACTTCATGTGTTATGTGCTATGCTTGGAGCGTCTTGCTTTTAGTTTTCCTTTTTAGTTTTCGTTAGCTTTGCTTGCTTTTCATAACGAGTTGGAACTCAGCTTTCTTTGTGTGGGAGAGAAACACGCTCCACTTCAACCTAGAACACAACATAGAATTTTCATGTCTATCTTTGCTGTGTATGTTCTTGGTCTTTCAATAGCTACTGTCAGGTTCAGCTCTCAGTTTTCATGCTTATCTTTTTAGAGAGCTTTTGTTTAGTTGTTCGCTGGAACTCTCTTTATTTATCATGCTTATCTTACTAAGAGAGTTGGCTTCTGTTGCATTGGTCGATATGTCTATGATAAAAATGCTACGTGCATAATGGCGCTTAGTAGTTCATGTTTTCTTATGGTTAGTCTCAAATAGCTGGGGGGTTCCCAATGTGTTATTGGAGTACCAACATGATTTGTTTGCCTATGATGTGGTATGGTTTAGTAATATCTTCCTTCAAGAATTTATTTTGATTGACTTGGCGTATGCTCGCGCATATTTAAGACTGTAAAGAAAGTCTGTCAAGCCTTGATGATCTTTAATTTCTGAGTAGCGATATAACTTCCATGCCTGATTCAATGTTGCTTTGTCGCTCTGCATGATTATGACCGTCATTGCTCTTTTAGTTGGTCGCTCCCAGTCTTTTGCTAACCTCCACCTGTACTAAGCGGACTGATTGCTTGTGCATCCAAAATCCTTTAAACCAGTTATGCCATATGAGTCCACCATACCTTCCTATACATGGTATTTACCTGCCATTCCTAACGAAGACTTTCATGTACCATCTCGAAATTATTCAAAAAAAAGCATTTCTGTTTTGTGCCTCTGTTTTAGTTCATGAGGAAGTAGTAGTTAATTCATGATCTTTTTAAGTTGGACAAGCTTCACCCCGGGATTGCATGTCTAATGTGCAAACCCATAATACGAGAAGGAACTAGCATAGAGTGCACCTGGCTCATTGAAAAATAATATAAACAAACAAACCCTCCTTCACGCTTTGTTCATGAGAAATCAGAAAACTTTGGCAGTGATAAACAAAGGAGATTAAGAGGATGTGATCGTCCTCATTCGGGAGCCGTTCCTCGAAACTTGTCCAGCTCGAGAAGTAATTGAGTTATCTGCTAGCATTCGTTGACGAAACATGCATATCCAAAAAAATAATTTTTATTTCTGTTTTTAAAACCAAGAGCGCTGGTACATGCTTTGTCTTTGTTTCCGACCACGGGTTTTCAACCTTGCCAACAAAAGCCACGGTTCGAGAGTCTCCGCCTTCTTTAAGCACCAACTACTGAGAGCATGATTGTCATTCTGGGTGTAATGTGCATTGTCCCAAAGTAGCATTGTATTTTGCATGATTATGATATCGTTTATTCTGAAATTATTGTATCTAGTAATAACTTAAACCTTGGAGGTGCCCCTGCATTTATGTTTTGCTTCACTAAAGGGGGCAAGCGAGATATCACTTTATCATATTTGCACACCATGCTCATTACAAATCTATTTGATGTTTAAGTATCATGTTGTGAAACTTTCAGTTCTTTGTGATTTTCTCATGAGGCAACTTAATTACTACAGATTCATTGTCTCAGTAAGCTTTTGTCATATGACTATGAAAAGTCCTTATATGGTTAATAGCATGTCACCACAGAAATTATTCTTGTTATCATTTACCTACTCGAGGACGAGCAGGAATTAAGCTTGGGGATGTTGATACGTCCAAAACGTATCTATAATTTCTGCTTGAACCATGCCTCTTTTGGGTGATATTGCTATGATATTTATACACTTCCATCCACTTTTGATCATATTTGGACTAACCTATTAACTCAGTGCACCCCAGTGCCTGTTTCTGTTTTCTGCTGTTTTTGTATTTCAGGTTATCCCATCGCGAAAACTGCCAGAAAAATCCCGGAAAAATTATATAAAAAATCAGCGTTCCGGAAGCTTCCACACGACCGAAGTAGGGCCGGAGGGGGGCCACCAGGGCTCCAGGCGCCCTGGTGGCGCGGCCCCCCTCCTGGCCGCGCCGGGTGGGCGCCTGGGCCCCCCAGGTCTCCGCTGATGCCCCCCTTTGGCATATATTTAACACGCGTCCCGAAACCCTCGAGGATGGAACCCTTTTTCGCGATCTCATCTCTATTCCGCCGCCGCCGCACTTCCAAGATCGGGAGCACCAGGAGAACTCTTCCCGGCACCCTGCCGGAGGGGAGGATCACCACCGGGAGCCTCTCCACCACCATGGACGCCTCCCGGATGAGTTGTGAGTAGTCTCCCTTGGACCACGGGTCCATGACCAGTAGCTATGTGATGTTCTCCTCCCCTTCTTGTACTTCACTAATTAGACCTCGTGAGCTGCCCTACATGATCGAGGCACATATGTAATCCTTATGCTGTTGCTATGATGAGTTTGCTGGGATCCGATGGATTGTGAGATTATGTTCAGATTGTGTTTGAGTAATATATTTGATTTACCTCTTTTATATTTATGTTCTTAAGTAATTCTTGCATGTTCTCCGTTGCTATTTATTGCTTTGGCCAAGTAGTGGGTAGTGACTCCAAGAGGGAACGTTATGCTCGATTGTGGGTTCATGCCCCTCGATGACTAGTTTGAGTGACAGAAACATGAGTCTAGGGGATGTGCTGTTGCCACAAGGGGGAAAACAACGGAGCTTGTACTCGCGGGTGCAAGGATTGTTTACTTTACGCAAAGTTCTTTTAATGCAGTTGTCTGTTGCTTTGAGTTTACACTATGGGTGGGACTCGCAACTTAATACCAGCGAGATGTTCTGGATAGATATCTCAAGGTGGATGATTAGTAGTAGATGCAGATGGATTTCGGTCTACTTGCCTTGGCGTACCGCCCATGCTTTGAACCTCTACCTTTCTTGCAACATAGTTAGCATTGGTTTGCGCACATAATTCTGTCAATTGCCCAGCTGTAATTCGTTTACCTCACATAGCTGTTTTATCGTCTTTTGGGAGAGAGACATCACTAGTGAACATCATGGGACCCCGGTCCATATTACCATCACTGATCACATCCGCTCTTTACTTTCTGCTTTTACATACTAGTTATAGTTTTACCTATCACTATTATCTCTTGCGTTTGACCCTTTGTAAACGACAAGGCCGGAGGGATTGACAACCTCTCTGTACTCGTTGGGAGCAAAGTTATTTGTATCTATGTGCAGGTCCGGTTGATTGCTAATATCTGGCGCCGTTAGCAGTTGACACCTTCTTGTTGAAACTAGGAGTCTCAGGGGAAATCGATCCTTGGTATCTTTGCCAAGGGAAAACTACCGCTACACTGCATCTCAAACCTTCCACTTGGGGTAACCAACGAGGGGCGAGAAGCCATCAGCACCCGAACCAGTTGAACCCTAAACAAGTTGGGTGGCATCTGGGTACCGTGGAACACGGGGTTGCCCGGTTGAACGATTTTGCCCTTGGCGACATCGACCAACTCGTTGTTCACGAAGTGCAGGAGAGTGGACGGAACGTCGGCAGCGCCCTGCGAAAACATGTAGGGCGTCAGGGATGCCCAGTCAAAGGCAAGGAGATGAAGTCCTCGGTCGAGAGAGGCTTAATTAGTTACCGTGATGATGGCGTCAAGCTCGGCTAATGTTGAGGCACCGCCAACGGCGGGCGTGCAGTTGACGGAGGGGCCGCTTGCTGCAGAGGTGCCGGTCGGCGTACACCCGGGTGCATTAAGCTCCCGTGCCGGCGTCGGAGACACCAATGCCGCCTCCGCCGGAGACACCAATGGCCCCACCATCGCGTTCTGCGAGTTGCTGGCCGTGAAGCTGGGAATCGGGGGCGGCCCCTGTTGGTCGCCCGCAATCCACGCGTGCAACCCCTCGATCAAGGTAGGCACAATGGCGGTGATCGTCGCTCCGAGTTGTTGTTGCACTTTCTCTTGGCCAATCTCCAGAATCCGCGCCACCTGTGCCTTGAGTTCTTGAACCTCGCGCGCTTGGCTTTCCGAGCTGGTCTTTTTCTCCTTTCGCCCACCAGCGTTATAGTATGACGACCATTTTGTGGACAAGCCTTTGCCGGCCACACGACCAGCTGACGTCGGCTTACTGAGCTTATCCTTTTTCTTCATTACATTCAATGCCCTATTTAGAGTGGTGTCCCAAGGGTTGCTCTTAATCGACCCCGCGCTACTGCTTTCAGTCGCCTGCGGAAGGAATGTGAACCATTTAGAAATTTGGCTTAATTAATTAGAATGCAACCATATGGAGCTAATTACGCGGGGGTGTATTCCTTACCAGAACAAGCTCAAGCGCCCTGGTCTTCGGATCCGTGGTAAGCTCCTTTGTTTTAGGGTCCTTCTTGTACCGGGCCCTGACAAAGTTCCTGGTCTTCTTGTCATCGTATTTATCGAAGAGGGGCGGTAGGCCTTGCTCGGCACGTTCCGCCTCCTCCTTGTCCCATATAGGATCCGCCACTCTGTAACCGCCGGGCCCGAGTGTGTGTTCCCCTAAGTTCAGCTCCCGCATTTCTTTCCCCCACTGACTTGATTCGGAGGTTGCGGTGCTCGAGCACTTGATCTTGAAGTCGTTGTAGTCATCTTCGATGATCGAAGAATTTTTCTCCGTGATCTTCTCATAACTCTCACCTTTCTCGATCATTCTCTTCACCGTGCTTTTCCAAGTAGACAGGGCCGTGTTCATCCTCGTGAGGGCGGTATTGTTCACTTTATTCCCTTTGAGGCTTGTGTTTTCAAATTCAGCGGGGAACTTGTATCGTTCGTGCAGCTTCGTGAAGAGGAGGTTGCACAAATTCCCTCAGTCAGGATGCCTCAGATTCTCGGTGTTGATCGAGACGGTGCTCCGGAGAATGCACCCGAGCTGAAGCGAGTACCCCTTGACTATTCGTTCGGGCGCCGTTGGATTCCCGTTGGAGTCCACTTCAGTAAATTCCTCCTTGATGGTGCGGAGCATGGTTGGGCGCCGGTCCTTGCATTGCCTCTTCGGTTGGCTGCCATCTGTGCGTGCGCCGCCATCATCAGTGGTGGCATCCTCGGCGGCACCATCAGTGGTGGCATCCTCGGCGGCACCATCAGTGGGGTCATCCTCGGTGGTACCATCAGTGGTCTCAGGATCGGTGGGGAAGGCGGCATCCTCATATAAGTGAGGTTGTTCCTCCATCTCCTGGGACAGCTCCCAGAATGCCTTGCCGCCCGAACCCCCGGCCTCATCGTTGTTGGCCATGTTTCTCTCTAAATAGGAAAAAAGTTTGGTCAAAAAGTTGGTTATTGTCAAGGAACAAGATCATGGTCTCATCATTTAGGTTTTGTCGACACCGAGGCATCCTAAAAGCTAAGCTTTTATCATTGAGGGTTTTTTGACGCCGAGGCACCCTAAAAGCCTAAGCTTTCATCATTTCGGTTTTTATCGACACCGAGGCACCCTAAAAGCCAAAGGTTTTATAATTTATGGTTTGTCGACACCGAGGCATCCTAAAAGCTAAGCTGGGAAGGAGAATTCTAAGTTGGGCCTAATCACTTGGCTCTATTGCTGCCTATGGTTTAATGCAGCTAGAATAAAGGGGCAGTTGATCCTACTTAATTAACTACTAAGATACCCCGACCCATGCATTAGTCACAAGTACCCCATATGTCCTATTTTTAGCAAAGTCATGCTAAAATTCACGGAAAATTTCAGCATGACCTTTGCTGAAAATAGGACATATGGAGTACCCGAATTTGCCAGAACGGAAGTTAATCGACATTCCAGCAAACTCAAGGGCCTCTCGGGTGGACAAGGCAAAATCATTATCCCAGGTGGACAAGGCAATTTGCTACTTGCTTAAATCTCTGTCCAATGCTATTTACAAGACAAACAACAGGTGGCAAAGCCCAGTGTTAAAAAAAAGGCCTCCATCACAACATGGAAAATACATTGGCATGTGAAGAGGTGAAACCATATCACTAGTAGATAAAGGGTCATCAGACCCGGTTCGTTTGGGCCTTTAGCCCCGGTTCCTGAACCGGGACAAAAGTGTCGGTACTAATGCCCTGACCCTTTAGTCCTGGTTCAATCCAGAACCGGGGCAGATGGGTGTCCACGTGGCCTGTGCGCCGAGCCCAGGCAGGAGGGGCTTTGGTCCCGGTTGGTGGCACCAACCGGGACCAAAAGGCATCCATGCGTCAGCATTTCTGTGGCTGTGGTTTTTGTTTTTTTTGAAAGGGGAGGGGGGGTTGGAGGTTTTGGGGGGTTAATTTAGGTGTTTCATATTGTGTTAGCTAGCTAATTAATAGAGAGAAGTGTCCTCTCTTATGTCCGTGCTTGGTCGACGCTACGTACTACACATACGTATAGAGAGGACTAGACACGC
>LR738709.1:11354752-11388197 GCA_902687465.1 Secale cereale
GTGCCACCAACCGGGACCAAAGGTCCCTTTTCAGCAGCCCAAAGGGCGGGAAGGAGGGGCCTTTGGTCCCGGTTGGTGGCACCAACCGGGACTAAAGGTGGGCATTGGTTCCGGTTGGAGCCACGAACCGGGACTAATACCACCCTTTAGTCCCGGTTGGTGCCACCAACCGGGACCAAACCCTGTGCTGGCGCAGTGCGGTGGGATGTTTAGTCCCACCTCGCTAGTTGAGAGAGGCCAGCACCAGTTTATAAGCTGCGCTGCCTCTCTCCTCTCGAACTCATCTGAAATGCAGGCTTACGGGCCGAATTCAACAGTGCAATGCCTGTGGGCCTACTGGGCCTGCTGCGGGCCTGAATCCTGGCCCATGGTTGGGTTTCTAGTCGTATTCAGGCCGTGCTGGCCCAGTAGGTGGCATTTTTTTTTTCTTTTTTTCTATTTTTTTTCATTTCTACTTAGAACTAAATACTTATAGTTTTTTTAGTGATTTCTTTTTTCTTTTAGGTCACAAATATTATAAACTTTCATTATTTTCTTTGTTGCTTTATTTATTTTATTTTGTTTCTACTTACAACAAAATACTTATTGTTGCTATTTTTTTGCAAGTTTTTTTGTTTTGTTTTCTGCATTATTTATTTTCTTTTGTTTTTTGCTTTATTTTTTAATTCTTTCTGGTAAAACCAATTACAAACTTTCTGTTAGTGCAAGTAGTATTCAAATTTGAATAGTTTAAATTTGAAATTATTTGTTTTCTTTGTTGCTTTATTTATTTTATTTTGTTTCTACTTACAATGAAATACTTATTGTTGCTATTTTTTATTTTTTGCAAGTTTTTTTTTCTGCATTTTTTTTGCTTTATTTTTTAATTCTTTCTGGTAAAACCATTTACAAACTTTTTGTTAGTGCAAGTAGTATTGAAATTTGAATAGTACAAACGGACAATGGTATCATACTCGTTTGTTACAAAGTTGGCATGGTATCATCATAATAGTTGCCAAAAAAAGTCTTCACTTTTTCTTCGCTTGTGTCATTTGCTTATTGCGTCGTAACCATGGATAATCTTCATCGTTTATCAGGATGCTTGGGTTAGCCTTGACTTTGAAGTGAGGAATTTCATGAAACTTTTCATAATCTTCAGACATGTCTGTCTTGCCCTTCACTCCCAGGATGTCCCTTTTTCCTGAAAGAACTATGTGGCGCTTTGGCTCATCGTATGATGTAGTCGCTTCCTTATCTTTTCTTTTTCTCGGTCTGGTAGACATGTGCTTCACATAGATAACCTGTGCCACATAATTGGCTAGGACGAACGGTTCGTCAGTGTATCCAAGATTTTTCAGATCCACTGTTGTCATTCCGTACTGTGGGTCTACCTGTACCCCGCCTCCTGACAGATTGACCCATTTGCACTTAAACAAAGGGACCTTAAAATCATGTCCGTAGTCAAGTTCCCATATGTCCACTATGTAACCATAATATGTGTCCTTTCCCCTCTCGGTTGTTGCATCAAAGCGGACACCGCTGTTTTGGTTGGTGCTCGTTTGATCTTGGACAATCGTGTAAAATGTATTCCCATTTATCTCGTATCCTTTGTAAATCAATACAGTGGAAGATGGTCCCCTGGACAACAAGTACAACTCATCACAAACAGTGTTGTCACCTCTGAGACGTGTTTCCAACCAACTGCTGAAACTCCTGATGTGTTCACATGTAATCCAGTCGTCGCACTGCTCCGGGTGTTTGGAGCGCAGACTGTTCTTGTGTTCATCGACATACGGGGTCACTAATGTAGAGTTATGTAGAACTGTGTGGTGTGCTTGAGACCAAGAATATCCGTCCCTGCATATTATTGAGTCCCTTCCAAGCGTGCCTTTTCCAGTCAGTCTCCCCTCGTACCGCGATTTAGGGAGACCTATCTTATTAAGGCCAGGAATGAAGTCAACACAAAACCCGATGACATCCTCTGTTTGATGGCCCATGGAGATGCTTCTTTCTGGCCTGGCGCGGTTACGGACATATTTCTTTAGGACTCCCATGAACCTCTCAAAGGGGAACATATTGTGTAGAAATACGGGCCCCAGAATGACAATCTCATCGACTAGATGAATTAGGACGTTGATGGGCCTCTAACCCCTCGTTGGTTACCCCAAGTGGAAGGTGTGAGATGCAGTGTTGTGGAAGTTTTTCCCTTAGCAAAGATGCCAAGGATCGAATCCCTAGAGACTCCTAGGTTCAACAAGTAGGTGTCAATTGCTAACGGTGCCAGATATTAGCAATCAACGTGGACCTGCACACAGATACAAATAACTTTGCTCCCAACGAGTACAGAGAGGTTGTCAATCCCTCCGGCCTTGTAGTTCACAAAGGATTAAACGCAAATCATAGTAGTGATAGATAATGTTTGCAATAGTAAGTAAAAGCGAAAAGTAAATAGCGGATGTGATCAATGATGGTAATATGGACCGGAGTCTAATGATGTTCACTAGTGATGTCTCTCTCCCAAAAGACGATAAAACAGCTATGTGAGGTAAACGAATTACAGCTGGGCAATTGACAGGACCACGAACGCAAACCAATGCTGACTACATTGCAAGAAAGCTTGAGGTTCAAAGCATGGGCGGTACGCCAAAGTAAGTAGACCGAAATCCATCAATATCTACTACTAATCATCCACCTTGAGATATCTATCCAGAACATCTCGCTGGTATTAAGTTGCGAGCCCCACCCATAGTCTAAACTCAATGCAACAGACAACTGCATTAAAAGAACTTTGCGTAAAGTAAACAATCCTTGCACCCGCGGGCACAAGCACCGTTGTTTTCCCCCTTGTGGCAACAACACATCCCCTAGACTCATGTTTATGTCACTCAAACTAGTCATCGAGGGGCATGAACCCACAATCGAGCATAACGTTCCCTCTTGGAGTCACTACCTACTACTTGGCCAAAGCAATAAATAACAACGAAGAACATGCAAGAATTACTTATGAACATAAATATAAAAGAGGTAGATCAAATATATTACTCAATCACAATCTGAACATAATCTCATAATCCATCGGATCCCAGCAAACTCATCATAGCAACAGCATAAGGATTAAATATGTGCCTCGATCATGTAGGGCAGCTCACGAGGACTAATTAGTGAAGCACAATAACGGGAGGTGAACATCACATAGCTACTGGTCATGGACTCATGGTCCAAGGGAGACTACTCACAACTCATCCGGGAGGCGTCCATGGTGGTGGAGAGGCTCCCGATGGTGATCCTCCCCTCCGGCAGGGTGCCGGGAAGAGTTCTCCTGGTGCTCCCGATCTTGGAAGCGGCGGCGGCGGAACAGAGATGAGATCGCGAAAAAGAGTTCCCGTCCCGAGGGTTTCGAAGGACGCTCTAAATATATGCCAAAGGGGGGCACCAGACGGGGATCGGGGGGCCCAGGCGCCCATGGGCCGCGCCGCCAGGGCGCCTGGGGCCCTGGTGCCCCCCCCCCCCGGCTGTACTTCGGGCGCAAGGTAGGTTCTGGAACGCTGATTTTTTATATAATTTTTCTGGATTTTTCCTGACAGTTCACGTAACGTGAAAACCTGAAATACAAAAACAACCGAAAACAGAAACTGGCACTGGGGTGCACTGGATTAGTAGGTGTGACGCCCGAAGACCGACGTCCCAGAAGATACCAGAAGATTCCAGAAGATTCCAGATGTTCCGGGTTTCCCGTGTGTTTCATTGTGCTTGTGTTATTTATTTTTTGCATTGCATCATGTCATCATGCCATCATGTCATTTTTTTTAATTTTTGCATCTCAACCTAAATAAACCATGTGGACCTTTGGTCCATTTAAATCGAGGGAAGGTGACTTCTCTTTATAACATATCCTCGAAATATTATGGAGCTATTATAAATAATTATTCCGTTGTTTGGAATTAACCAACACACTTGCAAATATTCTCCATGCCTCTTAATTCAAGTTTCACCATCAAAAATCTTCCATGTTTTCTTTTTCCGTTGTATCGAGGCTCCTCCTAAAGTCTAGACTCTTTTCAAACTCCTTCAGACAAGCTAATTATTTTAGTTTGCATTTTTCCTATTTTGTTGGAACCATTTTTTTGGGTTGGAATTATTCCATAAAGCCTTTCAAAATTGTTCCATATTTTATTTCTTGTTCGTGGCCTTTTCTTAATATTTTTGATCTATCTCTTTTCTGTTAAAGAAAAAGAAGAAGTGCAGCCGCAGTTGTTCCAGCAGCCCACCGGCCTCCTTTTGTCCCAGCCTCCCTGGCCCATCAGCCAAACCGGCTCCCTCCTGGCGCATAGGCCCAGCCCGCTCCCAGGCGACCTAACCCTAGCTAGCACGCAGCCTCACCCTCTCCTCATCGCTCCTCCCTCCGTTTTCTCGTGCCGCCGCAGCTTCGCTAGCCCCGCACCCCTTCTGGCCCGATCCCCTCTCTCCCTCGAGCCTGACGCTCCTCTCCCCTCGCCCTCGTCGTCCAGCGCGGCCACCGCTGCCGGATCGGCGACGCGCCCTGGCTCCTGCGACCGGGCCCCTCGCCTGCTTCCCCGTCGATCTCCACGGCCAGACCGCGCCTCTGCGCCCGGCCCTTTCCCTTCGATCCCGAGCGCCCTCGCCGTGCGCCCGAACTCCGCCGCGGGAGCCGCAGCGCCCGGTCCCTCCTGTCGCCGCCCAGGACCCGCCTCGTCCTCAGCCTGGCAGGCCCGAGCACCGCAGCGAGCGCTTCGTCCTCGCCCCGCCTCCGCGTCGGCCTCCCTCCGTTCCCTGCGCGCTAGGCCGCCCCAAGCCAGCGACGCCGTGACCTTCCTTCTGCAGCGCCCAGCTTCGGCCGCACCCTCGTCGTCCCTCCTCTCCAGCCAAGACGGCTAGATCCCGTGCGGTTCCTCTCTAGCAAGGCCCGATCCAGGTCTGCAGCGCCTGGGCCTTCTCCAGGAGCCACCGCACCTCTGCCTCGTCCTCCATAGCGCCTGCGTGCCCCGGTCGCCATGCTGCTGCCTGGCCTCTGCTTCGTCGCCGAGACCGCAGTTTTTTCCCTTTGTTTTGTTGTATTGTTGTTGTTATTGTTAATCTCAGATAACCATGAAACAGCAAGTTTATCTTCTTTTGGACCCGAACGTCTACCGTCGCCCCGTGTACCTCTACGGCTACGAGCTCCGTGTACGACTACATGAACGAGTACACGGCGACCCGACCAAGTACCCCTCCGATATGTCAAGTACCCCTACGATCGCGATGTAACAAGTACCTCGACGACATGTACAACTACGACTCGAGACGAGACCGGCCAGACCGAACGGAACGAGTACATCTACCGATGCCAAGTATCACGACCAAGTACCACGACGACCGAACGGCTACGATGACGAGTACATCTACGAACGTGAACAACTACCGTCGCCGTGTACCCCAACCATCGCCGAGACCGCAAGTACCTCTCCGAATGGGATGTGAACGACTACACGTGTACCTCTACGTGAACAACTACTTCCTCTACGACCGCGAGTACCACTACTTCCACTACGATCTCGAACCGCTCCGAGAACGTTTGTTCCGAAGGTATAACCCCGAGACGATGACCCGTGTGATGCTTGCTTGTGTTGTTTGAAATGTCTCCCTTGTGTGCTCCGTGCCCGTCGTGCCGTTTCACCTTTTGTCACATTCCTCGGTTGCCTTGTCGCCGACTCGTGGGAACCCGGTAACGGGATCGCCCCACCTTTCATCTCGTTGACCCACTCACGCCATCTTTCCTTTTGCACCGGACTCTCAACGAGTTACCGGCACCGATATGATGTCGTTGCATCATTTTCGGATCGTTGCCGTGGCACCCTTTTTCATTCCACCACGGTGACGATGCTTCATATCATCTTCTTGTTAACCTTTTAATAAAATTGCATAAAACTTGATCATGTCATCCGCATCATAATAACAACACTAAAATGTTTAATTGTTGTTTGCTTATAATTGCTAAACATGCTCATGGGGATTTTCCGGATATGTTGTTGTTATTTCCGGCCTCATTTAAATTGCCTAGTTAGTATAGTTTTATTAAGCTTCACCTCTTGCCATGTTAACAAACATTTAATCTTGTCTTGTAATAACGAGAGTCAACTAAATAATTAACATGTGGTGTTTTGTCAATATGCAACTCGTTGCATATTGAGCTCCACTTAACTTGTAGTGTTGTTTGTGCACTTTGCCATGCCATGCATATTTAAACTGGACATGCATCATACTTGGATGTGCATCGTATTCCATGTTTATGCTTGTGTGTTTACCGTGTTGTTTGTTTCTTTCCGGTTTGCTTCTCTTGATAGCTTCGGTTTCGTTCCGGAGTTGTGAGGTTTCTCTCGTCTGTGTTGCTCCGTCTACTTCATGGATCCGTTATTCTCCCTTGTGGAATCCCAGGCAAGATGACCGAACCCGGATACCATTACTATCTTTGCCTATTGCTAGAGTATCGTTCTTTAGTTTTGCCTCGATGCCCATGTCTTTCCTGTCAGCCTCCTACTTGTAACCATGAACCTGTTTAACCACCCTACCTATGCAAACCGTTGCTTGGCTAAGTACGCTTCGCTCAACCCTTCTTATAGCATTGTTAGTTGCAGGTGAAGATTGAAGATGCTTGCTTCATGTTGAAGTTGTTGGGTTATATCACACTATATAAATGCTTAAATGAAATCATCTATATATTGGCAAGGGTGGAAGGCTAAGCCTTTTGCTTGGTGATTTGTTCCACTCATGCCGTTAGGAACCGTATAAACCGGTGTTATGTTCCTTGATTAGGCGTTCCTAACACGGTTGGGGTGTATGGGACCCCCTTGAAAAACCGCTAAGTGCTAAGTCTTTTCCAGCAAGTCCCAACATTGGTACTATTTGCCTAATAACTAATAAAACTTGCATGTGGACTAGCTATCCCTTTTATTTTAATTCAACAACCCCGGGCCAGTGCTCCACATGAGTGTTGGTCCGAAACGGGGGTCCTGCAGGGCCGCCTTGGGGCAACCCGAGGTATCTGGCATACACCTGTAGCATCGCCCATCCGGTCGTGTCCTGAGACTTAGATACGCGCGGCTACTATCAGGGTGTCGACACGCCGGGAGGATTTGCTGGATTAGCCTTACCTTAGTTCGGAGTATCTTGAGCACGGAATTCCGAGAATACTCGGGTCTTCCCACCTTTGGAGTTGCGACTCCGCGGATCGTGGGCTTGTCATGGGCCAAGTTGGAACACCCCTGCAGGGTTTGAACTTTCGAAAGCCGTGCCCGCGGTTATGTGGCAGATGGGAGCTTGTTAATATCCGGTTGTAGAAAACTTGACACCATGTTCCAATACACTACCTGCGTGTGTACCGTGACTGTCATTTTCCGAAAGGGTTTCGGGAGATGAACACGGTGGGGTTATGTTTGGCGTGCTTTAGTTAGGATCACTTCGTGATCATCTCTCGACCGAGGCACTTCTCTTCTCGCTCTCTTTTACGTAAGTTAGTGCTAGTTGCTGCTGCAGACTCTTGTTGTTCCTTCACCTCTTGTTCTTTCTTCAGCCTTGTCCTCACCCAAGGCTTAAATAGTCGTGTTACCCGGGAACGGGATTGCTGAGTCCTCTGTGGCTCACAGTTACTTCACCACACCAGATGCAGGTTCAGCCGAGTTTGATGCAGGAGCTGGTTCAGTTCTTCACCGGGAGCTCAATGAAGAGTTTGGCCGTATGCTTGTGACGTTTCGATGTTCAGTAGTGGTTTCTACTAGGATTCGATCCTGACCTATGGCTTATGTTGTTTTGGTATCTTTCTTTTGATCTTCACCCGTAGTCGGGTTGTGATGTTTTGAATGATGTTTTGCTTATGTAATGTATTGTGTGAAGTGGCGAGTGTAAGCCAACTATCTCCTTTTGCAATTTAATCCCTCTTTTACATGAGTCGTGCAAAGATACCAAACTTGAGATCATTCTAGGATGGGCTTATACCTTTAAGTCGTGCCTCGACACGTAGGAGGTATAGTCCCATCCTGGGCAATACAAGTTGGTATTCAGAGCCTTCTCCGACCTAGAAGCCCCCACTGATTGATCGAATCGTTGACGGTTGAGTCTAGGCACACACTGAAAACATTTTGAGTCCTATATTATATCGGAGAGTAGGATTTCTTTGCTTCTCATCCCTTTCTCTCTGGTGAGGACTCCTGACGACTACTCTTGTCTCTCCTATTTTCAAAAAAATGCACCAAATTTTTTTAGGATCTCGCGAGTATTGTTTGGATTGTTTCGATGTCTTTGTGACGAGAACATTGTTCTCGATGCCTCCTGTCATTAGGGGTTGTGGCAGTGTCCCGGGGAGTTGAGCTCCGAGGTGTTGTTGTCACAAATCCATCGCGGCAGTACTAGAATACTTAAGACGGCCGACATCGAAAATCTCTCCTATACGGTTAGTGGCAAGATAACCCCGACATCACCCAGTACTGGGGAGGTAGTTCGGGAGTATTGCCATAGCTTGTTATAGTGGATGCTTTTCGAAGGTCCGAGGTAAACAGTTTCCGAGAAAGACTGGTTATGTGTTGAAGGATGGATACAGCTGGATGTAGGTTTAGAGTTGATTGCGTGGTGCTTCCCCTGTATCCCCAACACCTGATTGCATAACTGGAAACTTTCGGAAATCTATAGGTGGGTTCATCCAGTAGTTCTAGGCATTCTTCCAACGAGTGCATGATATGAAGTTCGGGGTTCTACATTGAGTGAAGTGGTTTTATGGGCTTGTTCCGATCGGGAGTTGCATCTTAAAGGGTCCTTGGCTATGCTGATCCGGGGATTGCAAAACCCTTTTGTAACACGTTCCATGAGCTTTCAGCACGAATATGTCGAACGAAACTTCTCTCTTGTATTTGTTCTATCTGATCCTTGTTCCTTTTTATTTACCTTTTGTTCTCCAAGTGGCTTCTCGACAAGTTGTTGTAACTGCGGAATTCATTCGTTCAATTCTCTGTTCGGATGATATTGTGAAGATCATGTTACATATCT
Organism: Secale cereale; assembly: GCA_902687465.1. Classification (NCBI taxonomy): domain Eukaryota; kingdom Viridiplantae; phylum Streptophyta; class Magnoliopsida; order Poales; family Poaceae; genus Secale; species Secale cereale. Next base: position 11,363,765 of record LR738709.1, read on the forward strand.
ATCCTTTGTTTTTGTTTTGATTCTGGTATTCGAGTTGCTTCGATGTCAAGTGTTGATTCCATACCTTTCCTAATCGGTGTTCTCATATTTCTATGGGAGAGCTAATTCTTCTTGACCATCAAGATCTTCATGTTAATCCTTTTCAACCGGTGTGCCTTCTCTTCAAGTTATTCCATACAGACACCGTTGAGAAATCTGACGGTGTATTGTTTCATTCATCCCAAGTTGTCTTTGTTTTCCCCACCCTCCCACCCTTCTTTTTCTTGGAGCCAGAAATTCTTAAATGAAGTATCCATTTTATTCATGTGATGTTTCTTCATTCTTTTCCTTCAATATTCTTATCCGGTGATTTATCGTGAAGATGCTCAGGTCCTTCAAGTTCATCATTCTTTTGTTCTCAATTCTGCCGGTGAATGTAATTCAAGATTTCGATGTTGATCTTATCCTTTACTCATTTCACAATGCTTTCTTATTCCGGTGCACCAATTAATCATTCTCCTCTTGCTATTCATATCCGGAGTGCTGAAGATGCATAATTCCATTCTTAATCCGTTCAAATTATTTGTGAGGATTGTCATCTTATTCAAGCCATTCAATTCAACCGGTGCAATATCTCTTAAGCAATCTTTTTCAACGGTGATTTCTTTTGAGTGGGCCCTAACCCACAGGTCTTTTCCCAGGATCTTACCTGACTCTTCTTTTCCGGAGTTATTCTCAATTTTTTTTTCAAGTGTGACGTAAGAATGATTCCCATCAGTCACATGCCTTCTCCAAGATCGCTTTGAAATTCTTGTTCATCATTGGTTCAACCTTTTTAATTCTTCATGCCGGAGTGCTCAACAATTCTTCATGGCATTTCTCGTCTCTATTCTCAACATTTGGAGACCGGAGAAGTGTTTCTCTTAAATCTTGGCCCATCTTCTTGAAGATTCGTGGTTCTAGCTTCATGCCATCCTCATTATTGTTCCGTTCGTGAGGAATTCTTTTTATACCCATCCGAAGCATTTCATGAATTCTTTTCTTTGTGATCCTCCGAAGGCCATCATTTCAGAAGATTCTTCGTCCTCAGTTTTCAACTTCGTCCTCCAATATTCTTCATTGATGTCTCTTCGTTCGTCTCCAATTCTTACGGTGGTTCTTTCAAGTTTACTCTTCCTTGTTATCGTTTTAATTCATTTGTTCTTTCATAATCCTACCGGTGGTTCGTTGAGTAATTATCCGAGCTTGTGTGAGATCTCTCTTAATTCTTTCCAACGAGAATAAGTAGTATGCCAAATCCTTGGTTGTCATCAATTTAATTGGTGAAGGAGATGCATGACATAATTCTTATTCTTATTCCTTCAAGGTGATTTAATTCTTTTGTCTGGAGCTTGTTCATCATATCATATTCTCAGTCCTAAGTTGTTCATCTTGTTTTCCGGAGCTCCAAGTTATTTCAATCATCATTTCAAAGCTCCATCTGATTCATCGCAGGCCTTGAATCTTATTCTTTTCATCTTTCAATTCTCATGCTTTCATTACCGGAGTTCTTCATGATGGTTCATCATGTTTTAATTCGTCCTCGAAGTCTTCATCAACATTCTTGTTGGAGCTCAAGCATTCTTCATCATGCTTCCAATTGCAATCCTTTCTACCTTATCTTTTGAGATGGTGTTATGTCATTCTTGACAATTCCTTCATGTTTCATGATTCACGAGTTATCAAGGATGAGATATTTAAACCCATCATTTTCCTTGTTCAGGAGATCTTTCCAACCATTCAATTTATTTGTTGGAGCTATCTTGGGTTGTATTTCACCTAAAAGCTTTTCCCTAAGGATTTTGCTATTGTGGTGCTTATAAATGACCCAAGTTCTTCATTTTTCATTCCGGTGAATTAAGTTTATCGTCTCCTTGTTGATCTCAATCCAAGCAATTCGTTCTGTTAGTGGCTGGTTGTCACCATATAATTTTGAGATGTTTTCCATAAGCCCACAACGAACTTATTCTTTCGTTGTTGAATTCCAACAACTCTGTTCAACCCTTCTCCGTAAGGAGGATTTTCTAATTCATTCGTGGGAGAAGTTGTCATCTTCTTCTTTGATCTTTTCTTTCCAACGATCTAGCATCTATTCTTTCATTCCGGAGGCATTGTGATATTGCTCTCTTCGTCCCATCATCTCGTTTTTTATCAAGATCATATTTTCCCATGCTTATCATTTAACCGGAGTATTGTGTCCTTCCTTCTAGTTCTCTCATCTTATCAAGTTTTGCCTATCTTTCAACCGGAGTGCTGTCTGAAATCTTTCTTAACCCTTATGCCATTCTTTTAATTGTTTCAGAGGCTATATGTTGTTCATTTCATCAAGTATCTTCCCAACTTGGCAAGTTCTTGTTAATTCCTTCCATTTTCAGACGGAGTGCTGCCCAAATTCTGTCATTCTTATTCCTTGGCTATACCATTATAGTTTCATATTTTTTTGGTTCGTAAGCTCTTGTTTCATGTCTTTCAACCTTTGAGGTTCTCATAATGCTCCTGGTTCCTCTTTTCTAACGGAGTGTTTTTTCATCTTCGTTCTTCTCCGTTGCATTCTTTCTTTCAAGATTGTTAAACCTCTCAAGGTTCCCTGGTTTCACTCGTCTGTCAAAGAAGCAACTTTGTTTTACCTCTTCTTTTTCCGTTTTTACCCGGTGCTATCTCTAGGATCTCGGGTCGAGATCCTCTGTTAGTGTGGGAGAGTTGTGACGCCCGAAGACCGACGTCCCAGAAGATACCAGAAGATTCCAGAAGATTCCAGATGTTCCGGGTTTCCCGTGTGTTTCATTGTGCTTGTGTTATTTATTTTTTGCATTGCATCATGTTATCATGCCATCATGTCATTTTTTTTAATTTTTGCATCTCAACCTAAATAAACCATGTGGACCTTCGATCCATTTAAATCGAGGGAAGGTGACTTCTCTTTATAACATATCCTCCAAATATTATGGAGCTATTATAAATAATTATTCCGTTGTTTGGAATTAACCAACACACTTGCAAATATTCTCCATGCCTCTTAATTCAAGTTTCACCATCAAAAACCTTCCATGTTTTCTTTTTCCGTTGTATCGAGGCTCCTCCTAAAGTCTAGACTCTTTTCAAACTCCTTCAGACAAGCTAATTATTTTAGTTTGCATTTTTCCTATTTTGTTGGAACCATTTCTTTTGGGTTGGAATTATTCCATAAAGCCTTTCAAAATTGTTCCATATTTTATTTCTTGTTCGTGGCCTTTTCTTAATATTTTTGATCTATCTCTTTTCTGTTAAAGAAAAAGAAGAAGTGCAGCCGCAGTTGTTCCAGTAGCCCACCGGCCTCCTTTTGTCCCAGCCTCCCTGGCCCATCAGCCAAACCGGCTCCCTCCTGGCCCATAGGCCCAGCCCGCTCCCAGGCGACCTAACCCTAGCTAGCGCGCAGCCTCACCCTCTCCTCATCGCTCCTCCCTCCGTTTTCTCGTGCCGCCGCAGCTTCGCTAGCCCCGCACCCCTTCTGGCCCGATCCCCTCTCTCCCTCGAGCCTGACGCTCCTCTCCCCTCGCCCTCGTCGTCCAGCGCGGCCACCGCTGCCGGATCGGCGACGCGCCCTGGCTCCTGCGACCGGGCCCCTCGCCTCCTTCCCCGTCGATCTCCATGGCCAGACCGCGCCTCTGCGCCCGGCCCTTTCCCTTCGATCCCGAGCGCCCTCGCCGTGCGCCCGAACTCCGCCGCGGGAGCCGCAGCGCCCGGTCCCTCCTGTCGCCGCCCAGGACCCGCCTCGTCCTCAGCCTCGCAGGCCCGAGCGCCGCAGCGAGCGCTTCGTCCTTGCCCCGCCTCCGTGTCGGCCTCCCTCCGTTCCCTGCGCGCTAGGCCGCCCCAAGCCAGCGACGCCGTGACCTTCCTTCTGCAGCGCCCAGCTTCGGCCGCACCCTCGTCGTCCCTCCTCTCCAGCCAAGATGGCCAGATCCCGTGCGGTTCCTCTCCAGCAAGGCCCGATCCAGGTCTGCAGCACCGGGGCCTTCTCCAGGAGCCACCGCACCTCTGCCTCGTCCTCCACAGCGCCTGCGTGCCCCGGTCGCCATGCTGCTGCCAGGCCTCTGCTTCGTCGCCGAGACCGCAGCTTTTTCCCTTTGTTTTGTTGTATTGTTGCTGTTATTGTTAATCTCAGATAACCATGAAACAGCAAGTTTATCTTCTTTTGGACCCGAACGTCTACCGTCGCCCCGTGTACCTCTACGGCTACGAGCTCCGTGTACGACTACATGAACGAGTACACGGCGACCCGACCATGTACCCCTCCGATATGTCAAGTACCCCTACGATCGCGATGTAACAAGTACCTCGACGACATGTACAACTACGACTCGAGACGAGACCGGCAAGACCCAACGGAACGAGTACATCTACCGATGCCAAGTACCACGACCAAGTACCACGACGACCGAACGGCTACGATGACGAGTACATCTACGAACGTGAACAACTACAGTCGCCGTGTACCCCTACCGTCGCCGAGACCGCAAGTACCTCTCCGAACGGGATGTGAACGACTACACGTGTACCTCTACGTGAACAACTACTTCCTCTACGACCGCAAGTACCACTACTTCCACTACGATCTCGAACCACTCCGAGAACGTTTGTTCCGAAGGTATAACCCCGAGACGATGACCCGTGTGATGCTTGCTTGTGTTGTTTGAAATGTCTCCCTTGTGTGCTCCGTGCCCGTCGTGCCGTTTCACCTTTTGTCACGTTCCTCGGTTGCCTTGTCGCCGACTCGTGGGAACCCGGTAACGGGATCGCCCCACCTTTCATCTCGTTGACCCGCTCACGCCATCTTTCCTTTTGCACCGGACTCTCAACGAGTTACCGGCACCGATATGATGCCGTTGCATCATTTTCGGATCGTTGCCGTGGCACCCTTTTTCATTCCACCACGGTGACGATGCTTCATATCATCTTCTTGTTAACCTTTTAATAAAATTGCATAAAACTTGATCATGTCATCCGCATCATAATAACAACACTAAAATGTTTAATTGTTGTTTGCTTATAATTGCTAAACATGCTCATGGGGATTTTTCGGATATGTTGTTGTTATTTCCGGCCTCATTTAAATTGCCTAGTTAGTATAGTTTTATTAAGCTTCACCTCTTGCCATGTTAACAAACATTTAATCTTGTCTTGTAATAACGAGAGTCAACTAAATAATTAACATGTGGTGTTTTGTCAATATGCAACTCGTTGCATATTGAGCTCCACTTAACTTGTAGTGTTGTTTGTGCACTTTGCCATGCCATGCATATTTAAACTGGACATGCATCATACTTGGATGTGCATCGTATTCCATGTTTATGCTTGTGTGTTTACCGTGTTGTTTGTTTCTTTCCGGTTTGCTTCTCTTGATAGCTTCGGTTTCGTTCCGGAGTTGTGAGGTTTCTCTCGTCTGTGTTGCTCCGTCTACTTCATGGATCCGTTCTTCTCCCTTGTGGAATCCCAGGCAAGATGACCGAACCCGGATACCATTACTATCTTTGCCTATTGCTAGAGTATCGTTCTTTAGTTTTGCCTCGATGCCCATGTCTTTCCTGTCAGCCTCCTACTTGTAACCATGAACCTGTTTAACCACCCTACCTATGCAAACCGTTGCTTGGCTAAGTACGCTTCTCTCAACCCTTCTTATAGCATTGTTAGTTGCAGGTGAAGATTGAAGATGCTTGCTTCATGTTGAAGTTGTTGGGTTATATCACACTATATAAATGCTTAAATGAAATCATCTATATATTGGCAAGGCTGGAAGGCTAAGCCTTTTGCTTGGTGATTTGTTCCACTCATGCCGTTAGGAACCGTATAAACCGGTGTTATGTTCCTTGATTATGCGTTCCTAACACGGTTGGGGTGTATGGGACCCCCTTGATAAATCGCTAAGTGCTAAGTCTTTTCCAACAAGTCCCAACATTGGTACTATTTGCCTAATAACTAATAAAACTTGCATGTGGACTAGTTATCCCTTTTATTTTAATTCAACAACCCCGGGCCAGTGCTCCACATGAGTGTTGGTCCGAAACGGGGGTCCTGCAAGGCCGCCTTGGAGCAACCCGAGGTATCTGGCATACACCTGTAGCATCGCCCATCCGGTCGTGTCCTGAGACTTAGATACGCGCGGCTACTATCAGGGTGTCGACACGCCGGGAGGATTTGCTGGATTAGCCTTACCTTAGTTCGGAGTATCTTGAGCACGGGATTCCGAGAATACTCGGGTCTTCCCACCTTTGGAGTTGCGACTCCGCGGATCGTGGGCTTGTCATGGGCCAAGTTGGAACACCCCTACAGGGTTTGAACTTTCGAAAGCCGTGCCCGCGGTTATGTGGCAGATGGGAGCTTGTTAATATCCGGTTGTAGAAAACTTGACACCATGTTCCAATACACTACCTGTGTGTGTACCGTGATTGTCATTTTCCGAAAGGGTTTCGGGAGATGAACACGGTGGGGTTATGTTTGGCGTGCTTTAGTTAGGATCACTTTGTGATCATCTCTCGACCGAGGCACTTCTCTTCTCGCTCTCTTTTACGTAAGTTAGTGCTAGTTGCTGCTGCAGACTCTTGTTGTTCCTTCACCTCTTGTTCTTTCTTCAGCCTTGTCCTCACCCAAGGCTTAAATAGTCGTGTTACCCGGGAACGGGATTGCTGAGTCCTCTGTGGCTCACAGTTACTTCACCACACCAGATGCAGGTTCAGCCGAGTTTGATGCAGGAGCTGGTTCAGTTCTTCACCGGGAGCTCGATGAAGAGTTTGGCCATATGCTTGTGACGTTTCGATGTTCAGTAGTGGTTTCTACTAGGATTCGATCCTGACCTATGGATTAAGTTGTTTTGGTATCTTTCTTTTGATCTTCGCCCGTAGTCGGGTTGTGATGTTTTGAATGATGTTTTGCTTATGTAATGTATTGTGTGAAGTGGCGAGTGTAAGCCAACTATCTCCTTTTGCAATTTAATCCCTCTTTTACATGAGTCGTGCAAAGATACCAAACTTGAGATCATTCTAGGATGGGCTTATACCTTTAAGTCGTGCCTCGACACGTAGGAGGTATAGTCCCATCCTGGGCATTACAGTAGGTTAGTCCAAATATGATCAAAAGTGTATGGAAGTGTATAAATATCATAGCAATATCACTCAAAAGTGGCATGGAGCAAGCAGAAATTATAGATACGTTTTGGACGTATCAACATCCCCAAGCTTAATTCCTGCTCGTCCTCGAGTAGGTAAATGATAACAAGAATAATTTCTGTGGTGACATGCTATTAACCATATAGGACTTTTTATAGGCATATGACAAAAGCTTACTGAGACAATGATTCTATAGTAATTAAGTTGCCTCATGAGAAAATCACAAAGGACTGAAAGTTTTACAACATGAAACTGAAACATCAAAAAGATTTGCAATGAACATGGTGTGCAAATATGATAAAGTGATATCTAGCTTGCCCCCTTTAGTGAAGCAAAACATAAATGCAGGGGCACCTTCAAGGTTTAAGTGATGACTAGATACAATGATTTCAAAATAAACGATATCACAATCATGCAAAAGACAATGCTACTTTGGAACAATGCACATTACACTTAGAATGACAATCATGCTCTCAGTAGTTGGTGCTTGAAGAAAGAAGGTGGAGACTCAAAAAGTAAAAGAATGGTTATGTGCTAGAGCTTTTTATTTTGAAAACATAGAAGCAATTTTGTCAACGGTAGTAGTACTTCATATGTGTTATGCATAAGACATCCTATAAGTTGCAAGCCTCATGCATCGAATACCAATAGTGCTCGCACCTTGTCCTAATTAGCTCGGATTTCCATGGGTTATCATTGCATTACATATGTTTCAACCAAGTGTCACAAAGGGGTACCTCTATGCCACCTGTACAAAGGTCCAAGGAGATAAATCGCATTTAATTTCTCGTTTTTGATAGATCTCAACTTGAGGACATCCATACCGGGACAACATAGAAAATAGATGATGGACTCCTCTTTAATGCTTAAGCATATTCTCATAAGAGATTGAGGATTAATGTCCAATCTAAAACTTCCACCATGATACATGGCTTTGGTTGGCGGCCCAATGTTCTTCTCTAACAATATGCATACTCATTCAACCCATGGCAAATCACCCTTACTTCAGACAAGACGAACATGCATAGCAACTCACATGATATTCAACAAAAGTGTGACAGTTGATGGCGTCCCCAGGAACATGGTTACCGCTCAGCAAGCAACTTATAAGAAATAAGATACATAGGCAACATATTCTTTACCACAATAGTTTTTAAGCTACTTTCCCATGAGCTATGTATTGCAAAGTTAGTCCGCTTAGTACAGGTGGAGGTTAGCAAAAGACTGGGAGCGACCAACTAAGAGAGCAATGACGGTCATAATCATGCAGAGCGACAAAGCAACATTGAATCAAGCATGGAAGTTATATCGCTACTCAGAAATAAAAGATCATCAAGGCTTGACAGACTTTCTTTACAGTCTTAAATATGCGTGAGCATATGCCAAGTCAATCAAAATAAATTCTTGAAGGAAGATATTACTAAACCATACCACATCATAGGCAAACAAATCAAGTTGGTACTCCAATAACACATTGGGAATCCCCCAGCTATTTGATACTAACCATAAGAAAACCTGAACTACTAAGCGCCATTATGCACGTAGCATCTTTATCATAGACATATTAACCAATGCAACGGAAGCAAACTCTCTTAATAAGGTGAGCATGATAATTAAAGAGAGTTCAAGCAACCAACTAAATAAAAGCTCTTTGAAAAGATAAGCATGAATACTAAGAGCTGAACATGATAGTAGCTATTAAAAGACAAAGAACACACACAGCAAAGATAGACATGAAAATTCTATGTTATGTTCTAGGTAGAAGTGGAGCGTTTTTCTCTCCCACATAAAGAACGCTGAGTTCTGACTCGTTATGAAAAACTAAAAAGAAAACTAAAAGCAAGACGCTCCAAGCATAGCACATAACACATGAAGTGATAAAAATATAGCGGAACGAAAGACGAACTGATAATGTTGATGGAGAAGGGGATGCGCGGGGGCATCCCCAAGCTTAGACCTTGAGTCTCCTTGAATATTTCTTGGGGGTGCACGGGGGCATCCCCAAGCTTGAGCGCTTGACACTCCTGAATCTTTTTATCATCTCCCCTCGCACACTTGAAAACTCCCTTCATACATAACTCATCATAATCTGATTAGCGAGGTTAGTACCCTTAATAAAATAATTTTTCCTTGCTTGAAATAAAGATATTCTTGAAGTTCTACTGTTTCTCAAGATTGCCAAAAGGTTTTTGCAAAGAAAAAGCAAGCTCTTGGTTTGCAAAATGAAGGAAAGGCAAAACAGGACAGAATCTGTGAAAAACAGAACAGCAGGTAGTAAATGATTTGTTCGGGGTACTTCTGCAACTCAAATCAAAAAACTCAGAACAGACGCACGAAAGACAATTATATAGCAACGCTGTCGAAAAAATTCAGACCAAAAAGATGATCTGGTGATTTTATACGAATTTTTCTATCCAAGGACAGAATCTGTTTCCTGGACAGCACCTCACAACTTTTGAACTTTCTAGCAATCAGAGGCTATACTTGGCACAAATATGAAAAGCAAAGATACAATGATGATGCTACTGTAGTAAACAACATCAAGACACAACAAAAGCAAAATATAAAAATTTATTCATGTGGGCTGCCTCCCAAAAGCGCTTTCTTTTATGCCTTTAAGCTAGGCATAATGCAAAAAGGAATCAATAACCATCATAATAATTGGAGTTATGAATTGATTCATATGGTTCCTCAACAAGTTCACTCTTGTTCCTTCTAGGAAAGGGGTACACACATTTTGCCTTCCCGCGTAAGCGGATTTGTCCCTTACCTATATCGATGAAGCCTTTTACCGCTCGGAGGAAGTCCCTTCCAAGCACTATATTTCCTTGGTTTGGCTCCATGATGAAGAAATCAACCATTGCAATCCCTTTAAAAAATTTAACTGGCACATCTTTTATTCTTCCCTGGATTTCAGAAATATCTCCATTAGTGTGTTCATGATAAGATGGTAGTCTATCCATGTTAAATTTTAAAGAATCATGAACAATTTTTGGCATAGTAGAAACCATAGATCCAATATCACAATAAGCAAGGAAGTCTTGATTAGAGATGCTAATCCTAACAAGAGGCTCCCAGTCATTATCTATTTCCAAAATATCTCTCTTATTGGGTTTGGGTTTCTCTACCTTCATTAAGTCTAGAGCATCCATTCTCTTTTCAATAGTAGCAAGTCTATCTATGACAGTATCAAAATTATGATCATAAACAAAGTAACTAGATAGACCATGTATAATTTCAAGATCTCTAGCTTCATCACACTCTAGGAAATCTCCCTCGGCTATAATATCAAGAGAGTGTTTACACCATTTAAAAAGACCCTGGTAAAAATTCCTAAGCACAATTTTTATAGGTATCCAAGGCATAATTCTCCTATGGGCATCAGAAATTCTGTCCCATGCCTTCTTCATATTTTCTCCATCCCTTTGATGGAAATCTAGAACTTCTGATTCCCTCAAAGCACCATATCCAAACATGTTTAGCTAAAAAGATAGGACTACTAACAGGAAGGCAAAATAAAATTTTTTGTAATTTTTGATAAAGGATACTAAAGCAAAAACTGAAAGGTAAACTAACAAGACTAAAAAGTAAAGGTAAAAGATAGCATGCAACTCCCCTATCCTGAAGAGTCGAGTCCCCGGCAACGGCACCAGAAAAACTCCTTGATGGGCCTCTAACCCCTCGTTGGTTACCCCAAGTGGAAGGTGTGAGATGCAGTGTTGTGGAAGTTTTTCCCTTAGCAAAGATGCCAAGGATCGAATCCCCAGAGACTCCTAGGTTCAACAAGTAGGTGTCAATTGCTAACGGCGCCAGATATTAGCAATCAACGTGGACCTGCACACAGATACAAATAACTTTGCTCCCAACGAGTACAGAGAGGTTGTCAATCCCTCCGGCCTTGTAGTTCACAAAGGATTAAACGCAAATGATAGTAGTGATAGATAATGTTTGCAATAGTAAGTAAAAGCGAAAAGTAAATAGCGGATGTGATCAATGATGGTAATATGGACCGGAGTCTCATGATGTTCACTAGTGATGTCTCTCTCCCAAAAGACGATAAAACAGCTATGTGAGGTAAACGAATTACAGCTGGGCAATTGACAGGACCACGAACGCAAACCAATGCTGACTACATTGCAAGAAAGGTTGAGGTTCAAAGCATGGGCGGTACGCCAAAGTAAGTAGACCGAAATCCATCAATATCTACTACTAATCATCCACCTTGAGATATCTATCCAGAACATCTCGCTGGTATTAAGTTGCGAGTCCCACCCATAGTGTAAACTCAATGCAACAGACAACTGCATTAAAAGAACTTTGCGTAAAGTAAACAATCCTTGCACCCGCGGGCACAAGCACGTTGTTTTCCCCCTTGTGGCAACAGCACATCCCCTAGACTCATGTTTCTGTCACTCAAGCTAGTCATCGAGGGGCATGAACCCACAATCGAGCATAACATTCCCTCTTGGAGTCACTACGTATTACTTGGCCAAAGCAATAAATAACAACGGAGAACATGCAAGAATTACTTATGAACATAAATATAAAAGAGGTAGATCAAATATATTACTCAAGATCAATCTGAACATAATCTCATAATCCATCGGATCCCAGCAAACTCATCATAGCAACAGCATAAGGATTACATATGTGCCTCGATCATGTAGGGCAGCTCACGAGGACTAATTAGTGAAGCACAAGAACGGGAGGAGAACATCACATAGCTACTGGTCATGGACTCATGGTCCAAGGGAGACTACTCACAACTCATCCGGGAGGCGTCCATGGTGGTGGAGAGGCTCCTGATGATGATCCTCCCCTCCGGCAGGGTGCCGGGAAGAGTTCTCCTGGTGCTCCCGATCTTGGAAGCGGCGGCGGCGGCGGAACAGAGATGAGATCGCGAAAAAGAGTTCCCGTCCCGAGGGTTTCGAAGGACGCTCTAAATATATGCCAAAGGGGGGCACCAGACGGGGCTCGGGGGGCCCAGGCGCCCCCCCGGCGCGGCCCAGGGGGGGCGCCGCCAGGGCGCCTGGGGCCCTGGTGGCCCCCCCGGCTGTACTTCGGGCGCAAGGTAGGTTCTGGAACGCTGATTTTTTATATAATTTTTCTGGATTTTTCCTGACAGTTCTCGTAATGTGAAAACCTGAAATACAAAAACAGCCGAAAACAGAAACTGGCACTGGGGTGCACTGGATTAGTAGGTTAGTCCAAATATGATCAAAAGTGTATGGAAGTGTATAAATATCATAGCAATATCACCCAAAAGTGGCATGGAGCAAGCAGAAATTATAGATACGTTTTGGACGTATCAGACGTGTGTCATGATATTGAAGAATGATGGTGGGAACACAAGCTCGAAACTGACAAGACATTGAGCCACATCACTCCTTAGCCTTGGTACGATTTCTGGATCGATCACCTTATGAGAGATTGCATTGAGGAATGCACATAGCTTCACAATGGCTAATCGGACGTTTTCCGGTAGAAGCCCCCTCAATGCAACCGGAAGCAGTTGCGTCATAATCACATGGCAGTCATGAGACTTTAGGTTCTGGAACTTTTTCTCTGCCATATTTATTATTCCCTTTATATTCGACGAGAAGCCAGTCGGGACCTTCATACTGAGCAGGCATTCAAAAAAGATTTCTTTCTCTTCTTTCGTAAGAGCATAGCTGGCAGGACCTTCATACTGCTTCGAAGGGATGCCGTCCTTTTCGTGCAAACGTTGCAGGTCCCCCCGTGCCTTAGCTATATCTTTTGTCTTTCCATACACGCCCAAGAAGCCTAGCAGGTTCACGCAAAGGTTCTTTGTCACGTGCATCACGTCGATTGAAGAGCGGACCTCTAGGTCTTTCCAGTAGGGTAGGTCCTAAAATATAGATTTCTTCTTCCGCATGGGTGTGTGTCCCTCAGCGTCATTCGGAACAGCTAGTGCGCCGGGGCACTTTCCAAAGATTACGTGTAAATCATTGACAATAGCAAGTATGTGATCACCGGTACGCATGGCGGGCTTCTTCTGGTGATCTGCCTCGCCTTTGAAATGCTTGCCTTTCTTTCGACATTGATGGTTGGTCGGAAGAAATCGACGATGGCCCAGGTACACATTCTTCCTGCACTTGTCCAGGTATATACTTTCAGTGTCATCTAAACAGTGCGTGCATGCGTGGTATCCTTTGTTTGTCTGTCCTGAAAGGTTACTGAGAGCGGGCCAATCGTTGATGGTCACGAACAGCAACGCCTTTAGGTCAAATTCCTCCTGTCTGTGCTCATCCCACACACGTACACCCTTTCCATTCCACAGCTGTAAAAGTTCTTCAACTAATGGCCTTAGGTACACATCAATGTCGTTGCCGGGTTGCTTAGGGCCTTGGATGAGAACTGGCATCATAATGAACTTCCGCTTCATGCACATCCAAGGAGGAAGGTTATACATACATAGAGTCACGGGCCAGGTGCTGTGATTGCTGCTCTGCTCCCCGAAAGGATTAATGCCATCCGCGCTTAAAACAAACCATACGTTCCTTGGGTCCTTTGCAGACTCCTCCCAGTACTTTCTCTCGATTTTTCTCCACTGCGACCCGTCAGCGGGTGCTCTCAACTTCCCGTCTTTCTTACGGTCCTCACTGTGCCATCACATCAACTTGGCATGCTCTCTGTTTCTAAACAAACGTTTCAACCGTGGTATTATAGGAGCATACCATATCACCTTCGCAGGAACCCTCTTCCTGGCGGGCTCGCCATCAACATCACCAGGGTCATCTCGTCTGATCTTATACCGCAATGCACCGCATACCGGGCATGCGTTCAGATCCTTGTATGCACCGCGGTAGAGGATGCAGTCATTAGGGCATGCATGTATCTTCTGCACCTCCAATCCTAGAGGGCATACGACCTTCTTTGCTGCGTATGTATTGTCGGGCAATTCGTTATCCTTTGGAAGCTTCTTCTTCAATATTTTCAGTAGCTTCTCAAATCCTTTGTCAGCCACAGCATTCTCTGCCTTCCACTGCAGCAATTCCAGTACGGTACCGAGCTTTGTGTTGCCATCTTCGCAATTCGGGTACAACCTTTTTTTGTGATCCTCTAACATGCGATCGAACTTCAGCTTCTCCTTTTGACTTTCGCATTGTGTCCTTGCATCGACAATGACCCGGCGGAGATCATCATTTGGTTCCTCTTGATCTTCATCAGCTTCACCCGTTGCAGCATCATTGGGCACATCGTCTGGTTCCTCTTGATCTTCACCAGCTGCCCCCATTGCAGCATCACCGTATTCAGGGGGCACATAGTTGTCATCGTACTGTTCTTCTTCGTCGTCTTCCATCATAACCCCTATTTCTCCGTGCCTCGTCCAAACATTATAGTGTGGCATGAAACCCTTGTAAAGCAGGTGCTAGTGAAGAATTTTCCGGTTAGAGTAAGACATCGTATTCACACATTTAGTGCATGGACAACACATAAAACCATTCTGCTTGTTTGCCTCAGCCGCATTTAGAAACTCATGCACGCCCTTAATGTACTCGGAGGTGTGTCTGTCACCGTACATCCATTGTCGGTTCATCTGCGTGCATTATATATAATTAAGTGTGTCAAAAACCATTACAGAACATCATAAATAGATAATTAAGTGACCAAATGGATAAAAGTTCATCATCACATTAAAACCAAAGTACATACATATATAGTTCTCATCTAACAACATATAGCTCTCCATACACATCGAAACTATGTAAAACATTTCAATGCGAAAACAAATGCGATCATAATCGCAACCAAGGTAACAATTGATCCAACGACATAATGATACCAAGCCTCGGTATGAATGGCATATTTTCTAATCTTTTAATCTTCAACCGCATTGCATCCATCTTGATCTTGTGATCATCGACGACATCCGCAACATGCAACTCCAATATCATCTTCTCATCCACAATTTTTTTTATTTTTCCTTCAAGAATTTGTTTTCTTCTTCAACTAAATTTAACCTCTCGACAATAGGGTCCATCTTGATCTTGTGATCATCGATGACTTCCGCAACATGCAACTCCAATTCCATCTTCTCCTCCTCCATTTTTTCCAATTTTTTCTTTAAGGAAGTGTTTTCCTCTTCAACTAAATTTAACCTCTCCACAAGAGGGTCGGTTGGAATTTCCGGTTCAACTACCTCCTAGACATAATAAAACATCTATGCATGTCAGGTTGGTCGGCATAACTATCATAAACACTAAAACAAATAGTTATAAATTAAAGATAATATACCACATCCGAATCGTAGACAGGACGAGGGCCCACGTGGGCGGATATCAAAACCATCGCACTATATAATAACAAGCAATAATAAACGTAAGAAAATTAGATAAATATCTATCTAAAGCAATAATAACAAGCAATAATAAAAGTAAGAAAAGCATGGACATAACAAGAGGCTCACCACGGTGGTGCCGGTGACGAGATCGGCGGGGGCGATCGACAGCGGCGAATACGGGGACGGGACGTGACGGACCGCTAAACCTAGACAAATCTCGGAGAAAATAGAGCTTCGAGAGGAGAAAAGCTTAACTAGTGTGGCTCGGGCATTCCACCGAACACGTTGTGTGCATAGGAGGTGAGCTAGAGCACCACTAACCCCTCTCCCCCTCGGCCAGAAAAAAAAACCAGAGCAGTGAGCTCTGCTCTTGAGTGAGGGTTATATATAGGCACCTCATTGGTCCCGGTTGGTGCTACGAACCGGGGCTAAAGGGGTGCCTTTGGTCCTGGTTCATATCACCAACCGGGACCAATGGTGGCGGGCCAGGAGCAAGAGCCATTGGTCCCGGTTTGTCGCTCCAACCGGGACCAAAAGGTCCAGACGAACCGGGACCAATGGCCCACGTGGCCCGGCCGGCCCCCTGGGCTCACGAACCGGGTCCAGTGCCCCCATTGGACCCGGTTCTAGATTGAACCGGGGCTAATGGGCTGGACAGGCCTGGACCAATGCCCTGTTTTCCACTAGTGTATATGCATCTCCAAGCAGTATCATTCAACATTTTGGACAAACCACTACAAGCAATACTGGATCAGATACAAGAACAATGTGAGAAAATGCAGACAAATACTAACAGATTGAGGTGTTTAACTTGTGGTGCTCTCTGTGCTATTAACATTTCAAGTCAAAACCTTTTCTGGTTAGTAAGTGTTTCTTGAGCATATGTATGTAGTAAGTGTTTCTGCTCTCAGTGTTTCAGAATTGCTGTTAGACCACCTTTCAACCATCGTAGTGAGATCTAACTGTTCAGTATGTAGTAGTTATAGTAATTATTGATGATCATTGCCAGAAACATTTCAATGTTAAGCTGTATCAGTGTACTGAAGCTGAAACTAGTTAACTGTATCAAGTATATGTATGATGATGACATATAGATGAGCTCTTTCATGTGCTTGCAGTTACATCAACAGCTATTTGTGTCATTTGACAGTACCACATTGATAGAAGTATCACTGTCAGAAGAAGGGGGTTTTAGTTTGAACCAAAGACAACAATTCAAGCCAACTGTTGTAGCTCTGTTCATCTACACATCTCATAAATAATAGCTTTAAAACAACACCAACCCAGACCTAGGCAACAGTGGCATCTTGTTGCTGGCAGATCCCAAAACAGAAGGCAATGTTTTGCCATTATCTAGTTTCCACTTATAAAAATTCTTACCAGCAGCTAAAGCCTAAGAGATACTTTTCCAAAGAGCAATTTGCTATCTAAAATAGTGCTAGAATGTAAACTAGAGCAGCAAGCAAGGAGCAGTAGCATTTAGCACTATTGTAGATGCAGTAACAACAGCTACTAGCGCATCGAAATTTCACACAACAGTAGCAAAACAGTACTGGTAGTGTCAACATAGTACTATAGCAATAGTACAAGCTACATCTAGAGTATGAACAGCACCAGCAGCACTACAACAATGATAAAGATTTTTCCTAGGACAGCAAGAGTAGCACTATAGCAGTGCCTACCGCTTTTCCTGGCGCATATGGGCAAAGCAAGGCGTTGAGCCAACGCCTTGCGCATAGGCCTGCTTATGCGCTAGATTAGGCGCGCTTTTTTGAACAGAGACCATACTTGAACCAAAGAACATTCTTCCAGTCACTAGGCCTATCATCAACGAATCTTTTACTCCAAGAGGCCATGATACGTCCAAAACGTATCTATAATTTCTGCTTGCTCCATGCCACTTTTGGGTGATATTGCTATGATATTCATACACTTCCATACACTTTTGATCATATTTGGACTAACTTACTAATCCAGTGCACCCCAGTGCCAGTTTCTGTTTTCGGCTATTTTTGTATTTCAGGTTTTCACGTTACGAGAACTGCCAGGAAAAATCCAGAAAAAATATATAAAAAATCAGCGTTTCGGAAACTACCGGGCATCCGAAGGGCAGCCGGGGGGGCCACCAGGGCTCCAGGCGCCCTGGTGGCGCGCCCCCCCTGGGCCGCGCCGGGGGGCCGCCTGGGCCCCCCGAAGCTCCCCCGATGCCCCCCTTTGGCATATATTTAAAGTGTCCTCCGAAACCCTCAGAACAGAAACTCTTTTTCGCGATCCCATCTCTGTTCCGCCGCCGCCGCCGCTTCCAAGATCGGGAGCACCAGGAGAACTCTTCCCGTCACCCTGCCGGAGGGGAGGATCACCACCGGGAGCTTCTCCACCAACATGGACGCCTCCCGGATGACTCGTGAGTAGTCTCCCTTGGACCATGAGTCCATGACCAGTAGCTATGTGATGTTCTCCTCCCGTTCTTGTGCTTCACTAATTAGTCCTCGTGAGCTGCCCTACATGATCGAGGCACATATGTAATCCTTATGCTGTTGCTATGTTGAGTTTCCTGGGATCCGATGGATTATGAGATTATGTTCAGATTGATCTTGAGTAATATATTTGATTCACCTCTTTTATATTTATGTTAATAAGTAATTCTTGCATGTTCTCCGTTGTTATTTATTGCTTTGGCCAAGTAGTAGGTAGTGACTCCAAGAGGGAACGTTATGCTTGATTGTGGGTTCATGCCCCTCGATGACTAGCTTGAGTGACAGAAACATGAGTCTAGGGGATGTGCTATTGCCACAAGGGGGAAAACAACGGTGCTTGTGCCCGCGGGTGCAAGGATTGTTTACTTTACGCAAAGTTCTTTTAATGCACTTGTCTGTTGCTTTGAGTTTACACTATGGGTGGGGCTCGCAACTTAATACCAGCGAGATGTTCTGGATAGATATCTCAAGGTGGATGATTAGTAGTAGGCATTGATGGATTTCGGTCTACTTACTTTGGCGTACCGCCCATGCTTTGAACCTCAACCTTTCTTGCAATGTAATCAGCATTGGTTTGCGCTCGTGGGTCCTGTCAATTGCCCAGCTGTAATTTGTTTACCTCACATAGCTGTTTTATCGTCTTTTGGGAGAGAGACATCACTAGTGAACATCATGAGACTCCGGTCCATATTACCATCATTGATCACATCCACTATTTACTTTTCGTTATTATTTACTATTGCAAACACTATCTATCACTACTATCATCTGCTTTTAACCCTTTGTGAACTACAAGGCCGGAGAGATTGACAACCTCTCTGTACTCGTTGGGAGCAAAGTTATTTGTATCTGTGTGCAGGTCCACGTTGATTGCTAATCCGCGCCGTTAGCAGTTGACACCTACTTGTTGAACCTAGGAGTCTCTGGGGATTCGATCCTTGGCATCTTTGCTAAGGGAAAACACTTCCACAACACTGCATCTTTCACCTTCCACTTGGGGTAACCAACGAGGGGTTAGAGGCCCATCAAGGAGTATTTTCTGGCGCCGTTGCCGAGGACTCCACTCTTCAGGATAGAGGAGTTGCATGCTATGTTTAACCTTTGCTTTTTAGTCTTGTTAGTTTACCTCTCAGTTTTTGCTTTAGTACCTTTTTATCGAAAATCACAAAAATAGTTATCTTATTCTTTAGTTGTCATTATGTCGGGTCCTTTTGTCTTTGACGAGGCAGAAGTTCTCACCTTTGAACAAAGAGGTGGGGAAAGTTTGAAAGATGCTTGGTATAGAATTAATGATTCACAAAAAAGAGCCACCAAGAAACAACCTACTACTATCTTGCTTAGAAATTTTTATGTTGGAATTACTTCTTGGAATAGGTTTATTCTAGATACTGCTATGAATGGGAATTTCCTAGAGGCCCCAGTTTGGGAGTCTCTTAGTATTATTGAAAATCTTGTTGGGAATCCCCCTGTTGTTAGCATTCGAGAGGACATCACCCTAGCTCACATTATGAAAAAACTTGAAAGGATAGAGCTAGAGATGCCAAGCATTAATAAGATGAATGAGTTGGATCGTAAGATCCAAGGGAATTTGAATAGACTTGATAGCTCCATGCATAAATTTTTTAAAATATTGGAGACCGTCAAATTCCATGACTTGGACTCTACCAGGATAGACAAGATTGAGGATATCTTTAATACTCTAGGAACCACCTTCTCCTCAATCAAAACCAAAAAGGTAGAAACTCCGGCAAAGCGGGAGCCTAATTTCGTTCACGTTCCAAAGGCTCCCCGTACTAAAAGTAATCCATCTATTGCCAAAGGGGTTGAAACTGTAAAGACTTTGGAAGAAACACCTCTATGTGATGAATTTATAAATGAATCTTCCCTTGACTTTTATCCTTTTGGTCTTCTACCTAGAAGTATCTCTATGAGGCCTTTGTTTGAGAGTCCTCTTAAGACTAGTTGTATTATTGAAGAGCGTTTTGATGATCTTGATGATGGTTCAATTGATACAACTTGAGCTCTATGCATTATGCCTAGCTTAAAGGCATAAAAGAAAGCGCTTTTGGGAGGCAGCCCACATGAATAAATTTTTTGCTTTTGTTGTGTCTTGATGTTTTTTACTGCTGTAGCATCATCATTGTATCTTTGCTTTTCATATTTGTGCCAAGTATAGCCTCCGATTGCTAGAAAGTTCAAAAGTTGTGAGGTGCTGTCCAGGAAACAGATTCTGTCCTTGGATAGAAAAATTCGTATAAAATCACCAGATCATCTTTTTGGTCTGAATTTTTTTGACAGCGTTCCCTATATAATTTTCTTTCGTGCGTCTGTTCTGAGTTTTTTGATTTGAGTTGCAGAAGTATCCCGAACAGATCAATTACTACCTGCTGTTCTGTTTTTCACAGATTCTGTCCTGTTTTGCCTTTCCTTCATTTTGCAAATCAAGAACTTGCTTTTTCTTTGCAAAAACCTTTTGGCTATCTTGAGAAACAGTAGAACTTCAAGAATATCTTTATTTCCAGCAAGGTTTAATTATTTTATTAAGGGTACTAACCTCGCTAATCAGTTTATGATGAGTTATGTATGAAGGGAGTTTTCAAATGTACGAGGGAAGATGATAAAAAAGATTCAGGAGTGTCAAGCGCTCAAGCTTGGGGATGCCCCCGTGCACCCCCAAGAAATATTCAAGGAGACTCAAGCGTCTAAGCTTGGGGATGCCCCCGTGCATCCCCTTCTCCATCAACATTATCAGTTCGTCTTTCGTTCCACTATATTTTTATCACTTCATGTGTTATGTGCTATGCTTGGAGCGTCTTGCTTTTAGTTTTCTTTTTAGTTTTTCATAACGAGTCAGAACTCAGCATTCTTTATGTGGGAGAGAAACACGCTCCACTTCTAGCTAGAACATAACATAGAATTTTCATGTCTATCTATGCTGTGTGTGTTCTTTGTGTTTTAATAGCTACTATCATGCTCTGCTCTTAGTATTCATGCTTATCTTTTCAAAGAGCTTTTGTCTAGTTGGTTGCTTGAACTCTCTTTAATTATCATGCTCACCTTATTAAGAGAGTTTGCTTCCGTTGCATTGGTTAATGTGTCTATGATAAAGATGCTACTTGCATAATGGTGCTTAGTAGTTCAGGTTTTCTTATGGTTAATCTCAAATAGCTGGGGGGTTCCCAATGTGTTATTGGAGTACCAACATGATTTGTTTGCCTATGATGTGGTATGGTTTAGTAATATCTTCCTTCGAGAATTTATTTTGATTGACTTGGCGTATGCTCACGCATATTTAAGACTGTAAAGAAAGTCTGTCAAGCCTTGATGATCTTTTATTTCTGAGTAGCGATATAACTACCATGCCTGATTCAATGTTGCTTTGTCGCTCTGCATGATTATGACCGTCATTGCTCTCTTAGTTGGTCGCTCCCAGTCTTTTTGCTAACCTCCACCTGTACTAAGCAAACTAACCTTGCAATACATAGCTCATGGGAAAGTAGCTTAAAAACTACTATGGTAAAGAATATGTTGCTTATGTATCTTATTTCTTATAAGTTGCTTGCTGAGCGATAACCATGTTTCTGGGGACGCCATCAACTGTCACACTTTTGTTGAATATCATGTGAGTTGCTATGCATGTTCGTCTTGTCTGAAGTAAGGGTGATTTGCCGTGGGTTGTATGAATATGCATATTGTTAGAGAAGAACATTGGGCCGCCAACCAAAGCCATGTATCATGGTGGAAGTTTTAGCTTGGACGTTGATCCTCAATATCTTATGAGAATATGCTTATGCATTAAAGAGGAGTCCATCATCTATTTTCTATGTTGTCCCGGTATGGATGTACTCAAGTTGAGATCTATCAAAAACGAGAAATCAAATGCGATTTATCTCCTTGGACCTTTGTACAGGTGGCATAGAGGTACCCCTTTGTGACACTTGGTTGAAACATATGTAATGCAATGATAACCCATGGAAATCCGAGCTAATTAGGACAAGGTGCGAGCACTATTGGTATTCGATGCATGAGGCTTGCAACTTATAGGATGTCTTATACATGACACATATGAAGTACTACTACCGTTGACAAAATTGCTTCCATGTTTTCAAAATAAAAATCTCTAGCACTTACCATTCTTTTACTTTTATGAGTTTCTTCTTTCTTCAAGCACCAACTACTGAGAGCATGATTGTCATTCTGAGTGTAATGTGCATTGTCCCAAAGTAGCATTGTCTTTTGCATGATTGTGATATCGTTTATTTTGAAATCATTGTATCTAGTCATCACTTAAACCTTGAAGGTGCCCCTTGCATTTATGTTTTGCTTCACTAAAGGGGGCAAGCTAGATATCACTTTATCATATTTGCACATCATATTCATTGCAAATCTTTTTGATGTTTCAGTTTCATGTTGTAAAACTTTCAGTCATTTGTGATTTTCTCATGAGGCAACTTAATTACTATAGATTCATTGTATCAGTAAGCTTTTGTCATATGACTATAAAAAGTCCTATATGGTTAATAGCATGTCACCACAGGAATTATTCTTGTTATCATTTACCTAGTCGAGGACGAGCAGGAATTAAGCTTGGGGATGTTGATACGTCCAAAACGTATCTATAATTTCTGCTTGCTCCATGCCACTTTTGGGTGATATTGCTATGATATTCATACACTTCCATACACTTTTGATCATATTTGGACTAACTTACTAATCCAGTGCACCCCAGTGCCAGTTTCTGTTTTCGGCTGTTTTTATATTTCAGGTTTTCACGTTACGAGAACTGCCAGGAAAAATCCAGAAAAATTATATAAAAATCAGCGTTTCGGAAACTACCGGGCGTCCGAAGGGCAACCGAGGGGGGCACCAGGGCTCCAGGCGCCCTGGCGGCGCCCCCCCCCTGGGCCGCGCCGGGGGGGCGCCTGGGCCCCCCGAAGGTCCCCCGATGCCCCCCTTTGGCATATATTTAAAGCGTCCTCCGAAACCCTCAGAACAGAAACTCTTTTTCGCGATCCCATCTCTGTTCCGCCGCCGCCGCCGCTTCCAAGATCGGGAGCACCAGGAGAACTCTTCCCGGCACCCTGCCGGAGGGGAGGATCACCACCGGGAGCTTCTCCACCACCATGGACGCCTCCCGGATGACTCGTGAGTAGTCTCCCTTGGACCATGAGTCCATGACCAGTAGCTATGTGATGTTCTCCTCCCGTTCTTGTGCTTCACTAATTAGTCCTCGTGAGCTGCCCTACATGATTGAGGCACATATGTAATCCTTATGCTGTTGCTATGTTGAGTTTCCTGGGATCCGATGGATTATGAGATTATGTTCAGATTGATCTTGAGTAATATATTTGATTCACCTCTTTTATATTTATGTTCATAAGTAATTCTTGCATGTTCTCCATTGTTATTTATTGCTTTGGCCAAGTAGTAGGTAGTGACTCCAAGAGGGAACGTTATGCTTGATTGTGGGTTCATGCCCCTCGATGACTAGCTTGAGTGACAGAAACATGAGTCTAGGGGATGTGCTGTTGCCACAAGGGGGAAAACAACGGTGCTTGTGCCCGCGGGTGCAAGGATTGTTTACTTTACGCAAAGTTCTTTTAATGCAGTTGTCTGTTGCTTTGAGTTTACACTATGGGTGGGGCTCACAACTTAATACCAGCGAGATGTTCTGGATAGATATCTCAAGGTGGATGATTAGTAGTAGATATTGATGGATTTCGGTCTACTTACCTTGGCGTACCGCCCATGCTTTGAACCTCAACCTTTCTTGCAATGTAGTCAGCATTGGTTTGCGTTCGTGGTCCTGTCAATTGCCCAGCTGTAATTTGTTTACCTCACATAGCTGTTTTATCGTCTTTTGGGAGAGAGACATCACTAGTGAACATCATGAGACTCCGGTCCATATTACCATCATTGATCACATCCACTATTTACTTTTCGTTATTATTTACTATTGCAAACACTATCTATCACTACTATCATCTGCTTTTAACCCTTTGTGAACTACAAGGCCGGAGAGATTGACAACCTCTCTGTACTCGTTGGGAGCAAAGTTATTTGTATCTGTGTGCAGGTCCACGTTGACTGCTAATCCGCGCCGTTAGCAGTTGACACCTACTTGTTGAACCTAGGAGTCTCTGGGGATTCGATCCTTGGCATCTTTGCTAAGGGAAAACACTTCCACAACACTGCATCTTTCACCTTCCACTTGGGGTAACCAACGAGGGGTTTGAGGCCCATCAGGCCACCATGGCCAAGTTAAAACCCCTAAAATCATTTACTGGAAGGTAATGGCAGCAATAGCCCACTTAGGGAATGAACATCAAATAAGTGGGAAATGCTGGCTATGCAAGTTGTAAGTAAGATTAATTTGCCCCTATATGACAAGTTCCTCTTAGTTCCGGGCGGCGGCGTTGCTGCTCGATGAAGGTGGCGAGGCCGCGTCAGAGGCGAGGGGCTCGTCCGGGGGGGTGGGGAGTCGTCGGTGGCGT
>LR738709.1:11389389-11400258 GCA_902687465.1 Secale cereale
GGCGGTGGTGGAGCGGGGGAGGGTGCGGGGGGTGCTCGGCGGCGAGGGGGATCTGGCAAGGGGAATCTGGCGAGGGAGGATAACGATCGAGTTGGAGGGGGATCGAGATCGAGTGTTCTCATGAATTCAAAAAGTGCCCATGAAATTTAAAAGTATTCATGATAGTTCATAAAGTGCCCATGAAATACAATCGAGAAATGAAGGCTACGATTTAAATACAATCGATCTTAGCTAGCTATCTGTTCATAATCTTCTTGCCCTTCTTTTTCGCAAATGGAGTTCTTCTGTGGAACGGACGTCCTTTAGGTAGGGTGGTCCTGCTTCTTCTTGTGGTGTATGCTGCTACTTCATCATCGTCGTCATGTTCGATCCTTGGGTCGCCGTACTTGTCGAAGTCTTGCTCATTGGCTACTCCATCCATTCCGATGATCTTCCTTTTGCCTCTCCTCACGACAACACGACTGGGCTTTGACGGGTCGGTAATGAAGAAGCATTGGTCAACTTGGGAAGCCAGTACCCATGGCTCATTTTTCGCGGTGACGTTTGCGCCCGCGGTCTTGGATTTGGCTTCGGGTATAACCATGGTAGTGAAATACCAGTCTTCTTTTAGGACGCTCTTGGCCCATCTGACACGGAACATCGGGACCTTCTCTCCAGCGTAGCTCAGCTCCCAGATCTCCTCGATCCTTCCGTAGTATATGTCCTTGTCGTTACCGGTGTAGGATTCCATCGTTACCCCGGAGTTCTGATAACCATCGCTCTTCATGTCCTTGGCCTTGGTGCAGAATGTGTAGCCGTTGATATCGTACGCCTCATAGGTCATCAGGTTTTGCTCGGCGCCCTGTGACAAGGCGAATATGAGTTGTTCTTCCGCGAAAGAATCCTCATGTAAAGGGTACGACAGAAGCTTCTGCTTGAACCAACGCGTGAAACATGAGTTGTGCTCTTTGATTATATCTCCGTCCGTCCTCTGTTGGCCTCGGTCATTGTACGTCTTCTCAATAAAGGTTTTGTGCTCTACCACCCAAGGATCGACCACGTCTATGTGTTGTAGCGCGACTAGGTTTGCTCTTTCAAAGTCGGCGAGTCGACCCTTGAAGTCGACATGCATTTCGCGGCGACCCTCACAGTGACCCCATCCAGCGAGCCTGCCGAGGTGCCTGTTGACGGGCAGACCAACGGGGTTCTCGATGCCTAGATAATTCGTGCAGTAGGAGTTGCACTTTTCGGTCAGAAAGCCCCTGGCTATGTTTCCCTCTGGACGTGACATGTTGCGAACGTATCCTTTGATGACACCATTCATCATTTCGAACGGCATCATGCTGTGCAGGAACGTTGGCCCGAGTTGGATGATATCGTCCACGATATGGACCAGCAGATGAATCATAACGTCGAAGAATGCGGGCGGGAAGTACATCTCAAGCTCGCATAGTATCACCACGATCTCTTCCTGTAGCCTTCTGAGTTGCCTCACGCCAACCGACTTCCGAGAGATGACGTCGAAAAAGTTGCATAGGCCAAATAGCGTTTCACGGACGTGCGCGTCCATGATCCCACGGATTGCAACTGGAAGTATCTGCGTCATCAGCACGTGACAGTCGTGAGACATCATCCCGCTGAACTTCAGCTTCGCTGGGTCTAGGTATCTGCTTATCTTCCCCGCGTAACCGTAAGGAAGTTTTACTCCTATGAGGCAGGTGAAAAACTGCTCGATCTCCTCCTGACTTAGAGTGAAGCACGCGGGAGGGTAGTCATTTCCGGTCTTCTTGGCCTTTTTGCCTTTGCGACGACTTTCCGTGTCCTGCTTCGCCTCATCATCATCATCATCATCATCATCATCATCATCATCATATATAGCGTGAAGCTCCTGCCTGATGCCCATTGATTTCAAGGTTGCCCTTGCTTTCGGCCCATCTTTGGTCCTCTCTGGCATGTTGAGCAGGGTACCAAGCAGACTCTCGCACACGTTCTTCGTGATATGCATGACATCAAGGCTGTGAGGCACACGGTGGATCTTCCAGTACGGCAAGTCCCAGAAAACAGACCTCGTTTTCCATACCTTCAGCAGCGGCTCTGACGCCTTTCGCTTCTTTCCCGGCTCTGGCGCCTTTTGCTTCTTTCCCGGCAGTGGGCAATCTTTCCAATTTTTCAACAGCTCGTCTATTTCCTCGCCGCTCCTCGTACGCGGGCGTCCTCGGGGTTCGGTTTCACCATCGAACAGATCCTTGTGTTTTCTCCACAGGTCATCGTCGCGAAGCCACCTTCGATGTCCCATGAACACGGTTTTCGAAGACCCGGGATCTCTATCTAGCTGGCGATACGTTGTGTCATCCATGCACCTGACGCATCCAGAAAATCCGTGGACCACCTGCCCCGCGACATATCCGTAATCGAGATAGTCGTGCACCGTCGTGAGCAGCGCGGCTCTCATAGGGAAATATTCTTTCTCTGCGGCGTCCCACGTATTGGCTGGCGTTTTCCACAGCGTGTCAAGCTCCTCTTTCAGCAGCCCCAGATACAGATTGATGTCGTTCCCTGGTTGTTTCGGTCCTTCAATTAGCATACTCATGTGAATGTACTTCCTCTTCATGCACAACCAGGGGGGAAGGTTGTACATCAACACAAACACAGGCGAGGTGCTATGTGTGCTTCTCTAGCTGCCAAACGGATTGACTCCATCAGTGCTCGCGCCCAGCGCGATGTTCCTTGGATCGTTCCCAAATTCTAGGTCTTCAAAGTTCAACGCTTGCCACTGGCTCGCATCCTTAGGGTGACTCAGCATCTTGTCTTTTTTATCTATCTCCGGATCATTTGCGTCATCTTCTCGCTTCTTCTCCTCCCTATCCGCGTGCCAACGCAGGAGCTTTGCTACCTTAGGGTCCGCGAAATACCGCTGTAGACGAGGAGTGATCAGAAAGTACCACACCACTTTTCTAGGAGCTTTCTTCCTCTTCTTGTATCGAGTGACGCCGCACACCGGACATATGGTAGACTCCGCGTGCTCGTCCCGATAAATGATGCAATTGTTCATGCACACATGGTATTTCACGTGCGGTAAATCCAGAGGACACACGATTTTCTTCGCCTCCTCGAAACTGGTCGGGCACTTGTTCCCCTTGGGAAGACGTTCGTGCCAGAATGACATGTTCTCGTCGAAGCATGCGTCGGTCATTTTGTGTTTTACCTTCATCTCCAGAGCCATGAGCGTTACTTTCAGGCAGGTATCCTCGGGCCTACATCCTTCATACAATGGAGTAACCGCGTCTAACTCAAGTTGATCCATCTTGGCTTTCTCTCGGGCGGCAGCTCTTGCATTATCCGTCTGCTTGAGAAGCAGCTCTTGAATATGAGGGTCCTGCACCCAGCCCATCGATGGTCCAGCGTCGTCTGCTCCGCCGGCATCATCATCTTCATGATCATGCCCGTCGTCTGCTCCGGCATCTTCCTCATCATCATGTCCTGCATCTTCTACATGATGACTGTGTACAGCATCACCGTCGTGATCATCTCCTGGGGATTCTTCGTCTTCTCGCCCGCCCGAGCCGCGGTGGTTGTCTTGCTGCCCTTCCTCATTTCTTGCCCGACCCCCATGGACGACTTCGTAGTCATCTTCATCACCTTGCCACCGATAGCCATCCATGAAACCACGCAAGAGCAGGTGGTCCCGCACCTGCCCGGAATCCGGGTCCGCAATAAGGCTCTTCAGCTTGCATCTTCGACACGGACATCTTATCTCCGTCTTGTTCTTTTGAAGCATCTCGGCCTTCGCGGAGCTCAAAAACCTATTCACGATGCCTTCGGTCATCGTGCGGACCATGGTCGCCTGCGGGGTAGAGCAAAACGATATTTTAGAACCAAGAAAAAATTTGGCATGACTTTCCATAAAAATAGGACCAAAAAGAATGCTTAATGCCAAAATTCTCGCCGAAACGGAAATGAATCAACATTCCGGCAAAATATTGGCAACTATCGCATTACAAATACCGGTACACCTCCAAACACAAACACATATGCAACACCACGAACATACATAGATCTAGCTAGGCCATAAAAAGTGCATGTGCACATTGTTGTAGGGAGAACAACATAAATATAGCTTCCCCCCTTACTTACCTATCAAAACAAGGTAATTTAACCACTTAATTTGAATGAATCTATGGTGGAAATGAGGTGAAAAAGAGGAGGCACCCGAGACAAGGAGGAGGTGGAGAGAATGAAGTGGGGAGAAAGTGAGTGTGGGTAGGAGTGGCTGTCCAAAATATCTTGTTGGTGCCCACTTACTAATGGCGCACCACCTCAAAATGCGCCATTAGTAATCCAGGTTATTAATGGCGCACCTTCTGGTGGTGCGCCATTAGTAGTTTTGCAAAAAAAAAAAACATACTAATGGCGCACCGTGGAACAGTGCGCCATTAGTAGTTTTGCAAAAAAAAAACATACTAATGGCGCACTGTGGAACAGTGCGCCATTAGTAGTTTTGCAAAAAAAAAGAATAAAAAATATAATAAAAAAACAACAGTAGTGGCGCACTCTCCGACTGGTGCGCCATGCGCCATTACTAGTTACAACTAGTAATGGCGCACTGTATCTGGATGCGCCATTGGTATGTTTGGAAAAGGAAAAAAATTGATACTAATGGCGCACCCTGGGCCAGGTGCGCCATTAGTAGTTTCAACTCTAATGGCGTACCAGAAGGTGGTGCGCCATTAGTATATACTAATGGCGCACCGCTTGTCTGGTGCGCCATTAGTGTCAATCCCATCTATAGCCCGTTTTCTAGTAGTGTTGCTGCTGTTTTTCTGTTCCTCATTGCTTTAGGAGGTGGAGCAGATGAGGCAGGCATCTATGAAGTTTGCTGTTGATGTGGTGGTTGTGGAGCACTAGAGGAACCCATGAATATTTCCATATTCTCCTGCATGAAAGAATTAAGTTTTTAGAGAATCCAGTTAGTAAATGTACCACACCACCTAAAATAATTAAAAAAATAATGTAATTGGTTTGTATATCTCAAGACCTGGTGTAAGTTCTTTCTCATCTCAAGAGTAGGTTTTAGAGCTTTTCCACAGTTTGTATATATGTGGCCTTGTAGACCGCAATTGCTGCATGTAATTGTTCCCATCCTGCTTGTGTCCTTTGATGCAGGCACCTCAAACTGGCCCTTTCTCCTTGCTGTCTATTTCTTGCCTGGTTTTTCTTTAAACACTGGGGGCTCAATATCCTGAGTATGGGTGTCAGGCTAGAATTCAGGACCAGGGACAGGGTACACTATGTCTTTGTATGCTTCAATATATAGTGGTTTTTAAAAAATGCATGCACATAGTCCTCTGGGTGCATGTGAATCTTGCTCCTTGCTGCTATTGCATGACTGCATGTCACACCTGTCATGTCCCACCTCCTGCAGTCACATGATTTAGTAGCTAGGGTTCACACAGTACTGATTTTCTTTACTAGACACTTGCCAAATGTCAGGACCAGCCTTATGTGCCTCACAAAATTTGGCATACTTCTTATTCTCCTCTAGTTTCTCTGAATAGTTGGGTGTGATCATCCACCTGTTGTTCTCTATTTTTTCCCTAGTCTTCTGCCTTTTGATCATCTGCTTAGTCCTAATTCCTTCAAACATAGTCCTAATTGGTTTGGCCCTAACATCAAGGATCATCTTGTTGAAAACCTCACTAAGCTTGTTCACAACAAGATCAATTTTGCAATTGTAATCCATTGCAGACCTACACCAAGTCTCCTTTGGAATTTTTGCAAGCCACTTCCAGGCATCCTCACACTCTGCTTTAGGCTCTGCCATTGCTAATTCATGGCCATGTTTGGTGAATGAGTAGCTAGCCTTATCTACTAGCTTCTTTAGTTCTGCTCCTCTGAAACCGGCTGTCTGAAAATTTGCATAAATGTGCCTGAGGCAGTATCTCTGAGGGGAATCAGGGAACACCTCATTTATAGCCTTAAGAAGACCCTGATTGTAAATTGATAACCATGGTGATGAACAAAAAGTAATAACAATATATATCTTAACTACTGGCTAAGATAGGGTGCATACCTTTTGCCTGTCAGATATAATGGTGTAGGTTCCAAATTTGCTTCCACTTCCAATGCAACATCTTAGCTGGGTTAGGAACCATGTCCAACTCTCTGAATCTTCCTTATCAACCACACCAAAGGCTATGGGGTACATGTTGTTGTTTCCATCTCTTCCTGTGGCTGCAAGAATTTGTTGTCCAGTGGTAAGCTTGATGAAGCAACCATCAAGCCCCGCATCCATACCCAAATTAGCTACAAGAAATTTTGAACAAAATGCAGTTATAGATTTACCTATAAAGGGCCTGCAACCATTAAGAAATCCTTGCTTTGATGCATGCAAGCAGTAGAACATGTACATAAATCTAGGAGTTGGGGCAGGGTTTTCTCGGTCCTCAAATGTTGTAACTATACACCTGCTACAAGGGTTTGTGTCAAGAACTGCTTGTAGGTAGTCCCTCAGTCTATAGTACTACTCTTTCTGGTCACCTTGTACAACCTTAATAGCCTTCCTCCTTGCACTATAGGCCACACTCTTTGATACATCAACTGAAAACTTGACTTTGCTATTTTTAATAAGTGAATCCACAGGTGCTCTAGGATCTGCTCTAAGAGAAGGCTCAACTTCTTTGGAAAGCCACTTAGTAGTAACCTTTGTGTTCTCTGCTGATGCTGGACAAGTGTGCTCCATGTTACATTTCTTAATGCAAAATGTTCTTTCATGAGCTATCCTGGAGGCACACATGTAAAATTCACATCCATGCTCTCTCTGTGAACATCAAACAATAATTCTTTTTGGAGTGTTCCTGTGGTAGTGAAAAGACCTCAAAGTCCTTATATGAAAATCTCTTAGTGCTTCTCTGAACTGGTAAACAGTATCAAAACACAAGCTCTTGCACAAGATTAAATGTGAATTGGGAATTGAGGGGTCAAAATATACCCTTTCCTTCATCTTTTTCTTATTACTCTTTGTCTTTGGCTTATTCATGAGGTATGGTAGTTCAACTTCATCTTCTTCTTCCTCATCACTTATGCCTGCATCACCAGCAAAACAAAACTCATCTGCTTCAGGAAACCAATCTTCGAAACGTTTTTTCTCTACCTCATTGTGACATCTGCTAGTTGGACCAGGATTCTTCACATGTTTCACAATAGCAGTGGTTTGCAATGATGTATCCTTTTCAGAGGCACACTCTATTTCCATTTGTTGAACAGCTTCAGCACTCCCATCTAAATGAACTGAACCATCAGAGCAAAATTCAGACACTTCAGTGTCTTCTTCAAAGTGGTTCAAATCTGCCTCTCTTTCAATCCTGCTCATCTGAAGCTGAGCCTTTCTATCATCCATCTGATTCTGAAGCTCAGATTGCTCCAAAACCTTTTTCACACAGCAGCTCTCTTGAGTGTTAATGTAATTCTCATTAGCCTGTGTACTAATTCCAGGTTCAGCATTTCTCACAACCTTTATGTTCACTAGCTTGACATGATGAAAAAACTCCAACATTTCATGAACACTAGCTTCATTACCTAAATACTTTATTCTTTCAGATCCAATTTCCTCCTCCTTCACATAGTACATGTAATCACTGTCCCCATACCCTTCACTAGCAATGAGTGATTGTAAAGTAAGAAAAGAAATATCTGACTCATATATATCCCTTTTCACATGGTTTCTTCCTTCTAAATGAAATCATATATCCCACTTCTGGTTAGCCAAACTACACAAATAAGTGCTCATGAAATTGACTGAGCTAAAAGTGCAATACAGTTTACTACACATGTCCAACAAACAGAAACAAACACATCTTACTAATTTGACAGATTTAAGCAGCTACCAAAGGACCACCAGATGATATTACCATACTTGCAACCCATTGGCGATGACTGGGCGACCAGTGCCTCCCGCTGCTGCGAGCCGGCCTGCGTCGAGAAACTGGTGCTCCCCAACCAATTATCGACTGAGCGAGTAGGTTCCAAACTTCTGCCACCGCCGCCGGCGCCGCCACCCTCCGGAATCAACGACGACATGGCAGAGAGAGCGAGAGGAGGGAGAGAGTGAAGCGAGAGGGGAACGGATCAGATCTTGAGGGGGGGCAGAATCAGCCGCCGTTCCGACCGACAACCGCCGTTCCGACAGCGGACGCGCCGTTAACGGCCGTCAGCGCGCGGCGGGCGTCAGTCTGCCCGCGTGGCAACTGAATCGTGGGCCCAACACGTCAGAATCGGGGTTAGTGCGGCCGAACCGAGCACTTATGCGACTTGATAGTTTTTTGCCACGGTTTAGTAAAAAGTGGTAGTTTTCGCACAAAATCGTAGAGTGATAGTTTTTCGTCACGTTTCCGTCAAATGTGGTAGTTTTTGGCTAAATACTCGACACAAACTAAATGGTGGTACAATGGACCCCAACGAAGGGTTTACTTGCCATGCGAGTCCAAACAATGGCATGGCGTTTTTGTTAGGGATCCCAATAACTTGTGAGGCGAGGAAAGTGAGCACCAGGCATGGATTATGTCGGAATCAATCTTGTGCTGTTCATGTCCAAGACACCCATCCCGTACCCGCAAGGCCGCAACCCATGCCGAGATGAGAAAACTGAGCCATTGGAGAAATTTGCAAGTGTTGGATGGCTGGTAGTAGCCATGGACATCATCTCGGTGAATCGAACCATGCATATACCGTCAGCTCATATCATTTGCCTTACATAATCATGCTACATTTGACATGAGGCGCAGTTGATTACCCTAAACTTGAAGCTGGAGTGTTTTGAGGTAGTCCCTTCGTTTCCTTTTAGTCAGCATATAAAATTTGGTAAAAATGAAACTTTATAAAATGGAAAAAGTCCAAAACAAACCTTGAATTTATAGACGAAAGCTAAACCAAACCCTGAACTCTCAATCCCTGAAATCACCACACTAAACTCTCTAATCCCGGTATATTTTAAACCTTGGAGGACTTCGCCGGTAGTTCTGAATTGGGCCGGCACAATAGCGCATTCGCTCACGTGCGCACACTAATTTGTTTTTTCTGAGTTTTTTTCTTTTATGTTTTCGTTTTTATTTTTATTTTTTCCGCATGTCTAATTTTACTCAGTATGCAATGTACATTTCTAAAGCATATATTAAATAATTGATAAACTTTTGATATTTTCAAATACATTATGGACATTTTCAAATTAAATGTTTTCATAACTTTTTTGAATACATGGTAATATTTTTTCAAATACATGTTTTATTTTTTCTTAAAGACAATAAACATTTTATAAAACTACACGTACATGGATCAACATTTTTAAATTTGCATATACTTTTTTAAAATACATGCCACGTATATTCTGTTAAGGTTATGACACATTTTTTTACAACAAGAGAAATTTGCATACACTTTTTTCAAACACGTATACGTTTTCAATAATTGTTTGCCCCTAACAAAAGTTTTCAAAGTTCGACGCTTTGGTTTCTAATTAAATATTTCGGCCTCTTATTATGGAAGTCGTAGTCGCCTGGTGTAGTAGCTAGCGAAATCAGGTCAACCGTGCTAGGTCCCAAGTCCGACTTCATGGCATTTTTTTTCTTTTGGAATTATTACATTGCGCGTTAAGAAAAAGAAAGAAAGAACTTCGACGGCACGTGATAATAAAAAAATTACGAAATAATTTATGTAAGTCCAAAAACATTACTAAAAAAATGTGTCACAATTCCGAAAATCCAAAACATTTTTCATAGCATATAAAAAACTGTTCAAAATCTGAACATTTTTTGACGAATGTGATTATTTTGAAATCGCGAACATTTTTTTATAATGTGAATAGAATTTCAGAATTGCAAATATGTTTTTTTAAGAACACAAAATGAATTGAATTCGTGCCAAAAATTACAAAACAGGTGCAGTTTTTAGCGTCTGGACAATTTTGGAAATGTGCGAACATTTTTTAAGCTTCACGAGTTCTGGTTGCGTTATATTGGGCCGGCCCAAATCTTGTCCGCGAGAGTAGCTGGTTATCCCGGCTGGGATTGTAGTATTCCCGGTGTGCCAAACAGGTCTAGGGTCTAAAATAGGCCGGGATTACAAGTTCAGAGTGCCAATTTCCGGGATTCAAAGTTCAGGGTTTGATTTAGCTTTTGTCTACAACTTCAAGGTTTATTTTGGACTTTTTCCTTATAAAATTTGAATAACTTTATAGGAAAAATTATTAACATTCAGAAGGCAACGGCTCCTCCCTTCTCAGTGCCAGCGGACCACGCAATATGGTGCCGACGCCAGGACTGGTCACCGTCTCAGAGACAGAGTACGGCGCGTGAAGAAGAGTAGCAGACCATCTTCTAATTATACACACCGAACAGTGAAGAAAAATCACTGCATCTTCGGATATGGCTGCAAATCTTATCTCCTTGGCGCCTCTAACAAAGCATTGGATGCCATGCCAGCATTCTGGGGTCACTGCAAAGGGAATACACATGGACTGTTGCAGCATCCACCATGGGGTCGCTGCAACACATCAATCATGCAATTAAGGACTGCTGCACCATCCATCTATAGCAGCCCTTATCAATCAACCCATTGTATCCTCCGTTTCTCCAGCTCTATCATTAGCACTAGCACCACCAACTCCTCTGCCACAGCAAGAAAACACACCCCTCCTCCTCGTCCAAGCCATGGAGGCGACCATGATCCCCTTGATCAAGAAGCTCGGTGGCCTACTCGTTGACGAGTACAAACTCGAGAAACGCGTGAGAAAACGCGTCAAGTCTCTGATCACAGAGTTGGAGATGATGCACATTGCACGCCATTCTACGCAAGATCGGCGCCAAGCCGCCGGAGCAGTTTGACGAGCAGGTCCTCATC
>LR738709.1:11400319-11410975 GCA_902687465.1 Secale cereale
CAAAGTGAGGGACCTCTCCTACCATATGGAGGACGTGCGCGTGGAGGACGGCGGCCATGACCATCGCTCCAACAACATGAAGAACAGATACGATAAGTTCCTCAAAAGGGCCACCAAATAGTTTACCAAGGGTAAGGCTCTTCATCAGATCTCCGATGCCATTGAAGAAGCTCAGCGACTCGCCAAGGAGTCGGGCGACCTGCGCCAAAGGTATATGATTGACACACAGGCCAACAATATTGGCGATGCCATTGATCCTCGCTTGAAAGCCATGTACAAAGATGTCACGGAGCTCGTTGGGATAGATCACATAAGAGATGATCTGATCAAGAAGCTGTGTGAGGGCAATGAGAGGTCAAGGACCAATTAAGGACCATGTCTATTGCTGGATTTGGTGGAGTCGCCAACACAACTCTAGCCAAAGCAGTGTATGACAAGATCAAAGTGCAGTTTGATAGTGTAGCTTTTGTTTCTGTGTCTCGGAATCTTGACATGGCCAAGATTTTCAAGGTCTTATATGAACTTGACAAGAGCAAGTATGCAACCATCAACGAAGCTTCTAGGGACAATGAACAACTCATCGATGAAATTAGAATGTTTCTTCAGGACAAGAGGTACGTACGTAGCTGCAAATGAATATCATTATTCTTTCCAGGAGAGCATGTAATGCTGGCTAGTAAATACGTGTCCCAATTAAGTTTTATTTTGGTTTTGTTAAATGACGCTGATGTTAGGCCTTACTTTTTTAGCTTTGTATGCATCTTCAAGTTATGCACTATATATGTTTATCTTTTTTTAATAAATTTATTGAGCTGGCAATATCTTCCCTTAATTAATTTGGTGCTGACTTGGGAAAACATATATATATATATATACCTATTTATGTTGGTTGATTTGTAAACTAATGCACTAAAAAATACAGGTACCTCATTGTAATCGATGACATATGGGATGAAAAAGCATGGGAACTTATTAAGTGTGCTTTCACTGATAACTACCTCTGTAGTCGAGTAATGACTACCACCCGCATAGCCAGTATCTCTAATGTATGTTGCTCTTCTGGTGATGATATAATATATCAGATGAAACCACTTCCTGACGATGAATCCGAAAGACTGTTCTACAAAAGAATATTAATTTCCTCAAGGAAGTAAGTGCCCTGATGAATTGGAGGAGGTATCTAGAAAAATCCTAAAGAAATGTGGTGGAGTACCACTAGCCATCATCACTATTGCTAGTATTCTAGCTAGTAATGGTCAAGATCAGCAGATAAAGCCAAAGTATCATTGGGACAAAATACTTAGTTCTATTGGTCGTGGACTTGTAGAAGGTGATAGCACGAAGGATATGCAGAGAATATTGTCCTTTAGTTATTACGATCTACCTTCTCATTTGAAGACTTGTTTATTATATCTAAGTATATTTCCAGAGGATTTTGAGATAAGGAGAGATCGGTTGATATGGATGTGGATAGCCGAAGGGTTTGTGCAAGGTGGAAAACAAGACACCAGACTATTTGAGCTGGGAGAGAGTTACTTCAGTGAACTCGCAAATAGAAACTTGATTCAACTAGTAGATGTTGATGCTGAAGGCAGGGCGGAAGCTTGTCGTGTGCATGATATGGTGCTTGATCTCTTATGTTCCCTGTCCAGTAAAGAAAACTTTGTTACAATATTAGATGGTACTCAGCAAAGCAAACCTATTTCACAGAGCCAGGTTCGCAGATTATCTCTTCAAAATAGCATGCCAGAGCTCACCACCCATCGGGTTGATGCCAGAAGTATGTCACAAGTGAGGTCTGTTGTTCTCTTTAGACCTGATATTGATCTGATCCGGACTATTTCACGCTTTCATGTTTTACGTGTATTGGATTTAGAAGATTGTCGTCTTTGGAAAGTTAGGGACCATATTGATCTCAGGTATATTGAGAATTTATTACACCTAAGGTATATGGGGCTAAGAGGAACTTCAGTTGGTGAGCTCCCTGTGGAAATAGGAAAGCTACAGTTTTTGGAGACTCTGGACTTAGCAGTAAGTGGATCAGTGGGGCACAAGTCAAGTATGGTGATTCCGTCAAGTGTTGTCCGCCTAAGACATTTGATGTGCCTAAATGTATCCTGTGCAGTGTTACCTGTTGGGATCGGGAATCTGACATCCTTAGAAGAGCTGACTGGAGTATTGGTGGATGGTTCATCTGGGACTGAGAAAGAGCTAGGGCTGTTAGGTTGATCTCTTCCCGATCGAGCCCAACGGCTCGACGGGCCCTTGACTTGCGCCCTGATCGGGGGCGCCCAACCAAACCAAGGTTGGTGGGCCCCTGTCGCCGCGTTATATAAAGGGGTGGGGAGCCGGCCGCACGCGACACAAGATTCACCGTGTGTCCATAACCCCACCTACATCCCTACCGATCTAGGGTTAGCGCGATACGATGGGAAGCTCAACCACCGCCGCCACCCACGCACACTCGCGTTCACGCCGTTGCCCCTCCACCATGGCCACTGGTGTGAGCTCATCTGGACAAACACAAGGTAGGACCACCGATGATCTGACCTACTCGATCCGCAAGGTTTAACAATGGTATCAGAGCCATGTTAGGCTAAGATCTTCGATAGAAAAGCAACATAGAGAAAGAAAGATCCCCCCAAAGAACCCTAGCAGGGCAGAGACAAACAACAACAAAAAAAAAACAGAAAGTTCACCGGCAGAGGTCCTCGGGCCTCGCCGGCAAAGTGCGCCGCCATTCCGGCCGCGCCTGTTCCTCTCGATCCCCACACGCATCGGCAAGCCGAGGTGCGGGGACAAAGAACTACCCCACACGGGGCAAAGGGCATTGCGAACAAACCGCTCGACGGCGGCACGCTCACCGCAAGGTGGACGCGCAGCCGACGAGGGGGATGACCACGACGCCGCCGTAGAGAGCTCTGCCGTCGTTGAAAAAGAAGGGGAGCAGAAGGGGCAAAGTAGCCTCGTCCTCTTTGCCACAGAAGGTGTAGATGGAGCGGGGAAAGGGAGAAGCTTGCGCGGCGCGGTGGCTTCACGCCGTCGCCGCCGGTGGGCGAAGCCCCAACCCAGCTACAGCACGGAGAGAGACAGAGGCGGGCGCGTAAGGGAGCAGAGGAGGGCGCAAGCGCGACCCTCTCTCTCTCTCTGCCATAGGAAAGGAAGGGAGGCGCGACGCGGTGGCTTTTCGCTGCCGTCGCCGGCGACCGGCGCCGTCGCAGTGGCCGGGCGACAGAGAGAACGGGAACGAGAGGCTGAGAAACGAGCGGCGCCCGCGGGGTAAAATGGGCTAGGTTTTCGATCTGGAGGAACCCCCCAGTTTTCTTCCAGCGAAATCGGCGCTGGACCGTCCGATCTGATAGGACGGCCACGAGCGAAACCCTAGCAGCAGACCGAGCCAGTGGGCTGAAAGCTTGCGTGGGCCGAGGAGCTCGGGAGGCCGAGTGGCGCTCGCCCAGCAGGCCGCTGGACTGGGCCGATTTTGGCCAGAAGTGGCCCGCACGGCGCGCGCAGTCCAGGTCGGAGGGCACGGCTGCTGAACAGTTTTTTTTTCTTGTCCAGTTTTGGGCTAATTACAATACAGTTTTTCTATTCAAAATAATTCAAAGATTTCTTTTTTGTTTAGAAAATAGAAAACTAAAAGAAAAATATTCTGAAAATAAAAATAGAAAAGTTTCTGAAAATGAAAATAGAAAAAAAAGAAAAGAAAGAAAAGTTCATGAATTTTATAAAGATGAGGATATCATTGCTAGGCTTGAGGCAATGAAGAAGCATAGAGATGATCCACTTCATCATATTGAAGGGGAAACTGATGTGGATGAGCCATATGAAGCAGTTGAGGAGGAGGAGGAGGCAGCACAGGAGGAGAAGGAACTGGAGGAGGAAGGGAGCATCATAGGAAGAAGGGAGCGGCATACTAAAAGAAAGGGGCCAACCACAAGAACTCATAGTAGTTCTGATTACATTATTGAGGAAGATTGGTTGCCTTCATCTGATGAGGAGAGCAACCCTGGTGACCTAAGTCAAGAGGACAATGATGAGGCTCAAAAAGCATGTTTTAAGCTTGCAGATGATAGGAAGAGCAGGGCTAAAAAGAAGAAACCCAGAGTTTGGTATGATAAGCACAGGGAAAACCCAGAAGAGCAACTTAAGAAGAAACTTTGTTTCCTAGATGTGACCCAGTTCAGGAGGGCACTTCTTACTTTTCACATCTTACGGAATAGGAATTATGCCTTTCACAGGAACTGTCCAGACAGGGTTATAGCAGTCTGCACATTTGAGGAATGTCCATTTTTCATTGCAGCTTCTATGATTGCTCATGAGAGGACATTCTGTATCAAGAAACTAAACTTGCACCACAGTTGCCCAGTAGTAGGAGAGAGCACAAAAGTGAAAGCGAATGGCTGGGTACTTGTGACCCGAAGGATGACCAAAAAAAAAAGGTCATAACGTGAGGGAGTACGTTCTCTCTAAAGAATGGCTTCAAAAGAAAAGAATTCTTGGATATTAATCCAAGAAAAGAAAAGAGATAGATCATTGAGAGTCTTGATTGACGAATGTCTTTCATTTACTCTCTATGAAGAAGTTTTTCCAGTCAACATGTTTTGAGCTTAAACAAGCAACATGCGTGTTTAATTTGACCAATGTCGGATCAAGCATGTGTGTCAAAGAGTATTCAGATTTATTTCTGAATTTGATGATTGTACATGTAGTCAAAGAGTCAATTCTGGCATTTATGTTCCTTACAGGGTATTACTCGCATAGCGGGAAAAGATGATTATGACAAAACCCGCATGGTGGGAAAAGTCTGGGAAAATACCTGCGCGACTGGGTAAAGTTGACATAGTATTATGTCAAAAATCCTGTATGGCGGGAGAAATTTTGGCAAATAACTTATCATGTATAACAGGAGAAAGATATGATGACTCATGTGCTTTTAATGTGTCCCACTCTGGGAGAAAAGTATGGAGTAGCTATTATGCTTTCCTAGTATTGACCGTACACCTTATGTGTAACGATCATTAAGCACTCAATAAATCAAAAGAGAATAAAAGTTACAGACGAACCTAAAGATAAGAATGATATGCAAGTGTGACTTGCAAAAGTACTAATGATAAAGAACTCTGTTGCGTTTCTGAAATGTAATGAGGAAAAAGTACTCCCATACCGGTTAACAGACAACTTCATTTCGTATGAAGTAATCAGATAAATGAAGTAGATAATCAAAGTTTCCTCAATTCACAAGAGTTATAAATGTTTTTTCGAAATTGTGGAAAAGTTCTTGCCACATTTCGAGGGGGAGAAAGAAATATGAGATAAATTAAGAATGATGAAACTCCTCTATACTTCAGATAATGTGATGCATATTATGCATCTAAAGTGATCCCTTAATGAAGAATGTGATCGTCTGGGGGAGTACGACGATCATAATAATACCCCTAAAGAAAATAAATAGTTGTATTCCTGGATTTTTTTACAGTTTCGAAAGCAGACTAAGGAATACTAAGACGATGCTTAAAAGTGCCATAAAGAAGAAAGTTTTAACAGAATAAATCCAAATAATAAAGTTTAAAGATACCCCATTTTTAATTATGGAGTAATCTTGGGGAGCATGGTATGAAATTACCTAAGACTCGAATATATTGTTTCTTGGGGAGCATGTTGTATGACCTATACAACACCTGTTGTTAGCTCCATAAAGGAGGAATGAGTAAACATGGATCTTGTGATACAGGTCCCTATAATACCTATTGCCTCTTGGAAATGAAAGACTTTATGATTAATTTGCCTGTTAGTGGCACATTATGATCGACATCATGATCTGAGTTACATCAGATGAAAGTAAAGAACACAAGGGATACTGCTTCAAAAAGTCTTTTATGGACCAGAGCAAGTCTCTAGAGAGTGGCATTTAAAGTTAGAAGAATCCGATGTTATTTTGGGTTGAAGAAAATGAGAAGACAATTGTATTCATACAAAGTTATAGAATGGGAAATTCATTTCCTAATCCTGTGCATGTGCATGACATCCTACTTGCTAGTGGTGATGTCAACATACTGCAGCAGGAGAAAAGAAGTTCTTGTTCTCAATATTCAAAAGAATGTTCTCAGTAGAGTGACTCTCGTTATAATTATCAAGATT
The DNA here is from genome assembly GCA_902687465.1 of Secale cereale. Lineage (NCBI taxonomy): Eukaryota > Viridiplantae > Streptophyta > Magnoliopsida > Poales > Poaceae > Secale > Secale cereale. The sequence continues at coordinate 11,406,461 of LR738709.1, forward strand.
CACCAAGAAAAGAATAAAAGGGGGTATTAGGAGTGTCGCATGAGCATACTTAGAAAAGTCTATATAGAGTATGCATGCGAGAAAACCTACGCCTGTTCTTGTAGTAAAGGGTAATGATTTTGGGAACTTTAGTGTTCCAAGAGTGAATGTGAAATAGACCAAATGAATATGGTACCATATGCTTCAGCTGTTGGAAGCTCAATATATTACCCTGACACAGTTCACATATCCGGGTTGTTTTGGCAATGTCCAGTCCATATATAGATTGATGGAATGGAGTCAAAGATATCGGCCTCATGCTGAAAGAAACAAGTGCTCTCAAAAGTGTGAGTACAAAGATAAAAACTTGTGAAATGTACAGCAAAATCCACAATTGTCGCTGACCTTCACATTAGGAGTTTTTGTGTGGAAGAACTCTATAGAATGAATCGTTTATCATCAATGTGATGAAAAGATAAAGTATAGCATGATATGAGGTTGAGGGACAGGCAAAATGGTTACGGAAACCTGTACCCGGAGTTGATAATGGTTGACAGCAGCGATAACCATTTAAGTAATTCACTCCTATGACAACGAGTCAAGTGTGGTGCCAAACACATTGACACAAAGTTGTACGTTGTTATGGAGAAAGTCCAGAATTATGTTGAAATGCTTGGAGCATAAAAGCAACAAACAAGTGTTTGCAGATCTGCTTATTAAAGGCTTACCGCCCAGTGTGTTCGGAGAACACACAGTCGACATGGGTTTTATGGTATAGTCTAAGATTTCCGGACAACAAAGGGCCCAAGGTTAAAGAATTTGTTTCAAAACAGAAAGGTACGTTGTGGCTGTCTGATTCTATCGGCAATTGAGCTGTGATGATGAAACATGTTCTATGTACCAATATGTGATGAAACAAATAAACTAGAAAGTATAAGGTTTAAAGTAAAGGTGAGATCAAGGGGGAGAATGTTAGGTTGATCTCTTCCCGATCGAGCCCAATGGCTCGACGGGCCCTTGACTTGCGCCCTGATCGGGGGCGCCCAACCAAACCAAGGTTGGTGGGCCCCTGTCGCTGCGTTATATAAAGGGGTGGGGAGCCGGCCGCACTCGACACGAGATTCACCATGCGTCCATAACCCCACCTACATCCCTACCGATCTAGGGTTAGCGCGATACGACGGGAAGCTCAACCACCGCCGCCACCCACGCACACTCGCGCTCACGCCGTTGCCCCTCCACCATGGCCACTGGTGTGAGCTCATCTGGACAAACACAAGGTAGGACCACCGATGATCTGACCTACTCGATCCGCAAGGTTTAACAAGGGCAACTGACCGAGTTGAGAGTGCTCTACCTTTACTGGAATGGGAAGGACGAGAGCATGTGTAATTCTTTGGTGGTGTCCCTGAGCAATCTGTGGAAAATGCAGAGTCTAACAATTTACAGTGATATAAGGTTTGATGTTAGCTGGGATGGCTTTGTGCCCACCCCACAGCTTTGTGCCCTTGTGTTTGATGGATGCACCACGACGTTGCCTAGGTGGGTTAATTCATCATCGTTTCCCGCCCTGTCCTCCATGCGTATTACAGTGGACAGAGTGCGGCCAGAAGTCGACATTCAGATCCTTGGAAGCTTCCCGCTCTTCGTTATCTCAAGCTCTGGACCAACAAAGATCAGCAGCACACTCGTGTTGAAACGTTTGTCGTTGGCCCTAATGCATTCCCATGTTTGATAGAGTGCACCTTCTATCGTTTTCTCACGGGGCCATCTATCTTTCCACTAGGAGCTATGCCAAGGCTTGAAATCCTGCAGTTCATGGCCCAAGCGTCAGACATTGCCGATGGTGACCTGGATGTCAACATGGAGCACCTCCCTTCCCTCCGGCAAGTCACGGTTTACCTTTGGCAGAAAGTGAGCTCTTCAGATAAGTGCAAGAAGAAAGCAGATGTTGCACTGAGGCATGCAGCGGACACCCATCCCAACCGTCCCACCCTTCACACCTGCTAAAGATCGTGAGTCATTTCTCTGTATATTTTGGCTTAATTCAGTTTCTCCAAACAATACACATGCTCATTGCTCTTTCTTTTTTTCTCAGTTTATTATCCCCCACAATGCTGAGTGCCGGTTGCTGCTTGACGTCCTGGAGCTGTTCTAGACATGTGAGTCAGGCTGGACATGGCGAGCGGGCTTTTGGCCCGGCTCGTGGCCCGCGAAGGACCGGACCGAACGGTCCTGGCCCGGTAAAATAATTAGTCGGTCCGAGCTCAAGAATCAGGCCCGAGAAAGCTTCGGTCCGGTCCTGTTTTTGACCGAGCGGACCGAGCAGACCGACAATCCCAGCGGCGACCTGCGCGAAAGGAGTAGTGGAGGAGCAGTGTAGGGAGCACTGCACCTGCCCGCCGTCGTCGACCGTCGCCGTCCTCACCTGCCAGTAGTAGACTGCCTCCTCCACGTCTGGCCGCCGTCGACCATGCCAGTTTACAGCTGCTGTCGAAGTTTTGCAAAATACAGTTTCGTCAGATGTAGCCGTAAGCCGTTAGAATTCAGTTTCGTCAGACAATACAATTTTCTTCAGGTTCGTCAGAAAAATACAGTTTTCTTGGAAGAGCTGCCATGGCAGCCGTTTCAGCACAACACGCACATAACGCAAGCCACCATCTGGGGGAAACAATCGATCGGAGGTGATTTTCTGATCGTGGGAGAAAAGCTCAACCGAGATTTTCGCATCCAACTAATCAGGAAAGTACTTATTGAAAGGCAAGGAGTAGATATAATAGCGCCCGCTTCCTATAATCATGGGCCATCACCCCACGTTGCAGTTTCCTTGTATTCAGTCGAGCAGGAAACCAAAAATACTGAGGGAAACACGGTTTGATCCGAAAATCATGGCGCCATTTGAGGAAGAACTTGACGGCAGGTTTGATCCTCTAATGACGGCAAGGCCCGTAAACAGAAAATCTTGGCCTCATACACGTGCTACATTACTTGCATGCAATAGGAAAATCTGCTAATGAAAAAATATTTGCAGGTTCATGGATAACACACGCGCACATGTCGCCCATCTTGCCGCCGGCGCTCTCGCATGTCGCCCATCTTGCCGCCGGCGCTCTCGCATGTCGCCCACCTTGCCACAGCACCAGCGCACGTCGCACACCTCGCCGCTGCACCCGTGCAAGTCGCCGATGGTGGTCGTTGGCCGGTCCGCTCGGTCCGGCCCGGGCTTGGACGCCGCCGGTCCGGTCCCTGAAATCAGGACCGTGATGATGCTCGGTCCGGTCCGGTCCGGACCGCCGGCGGCCGGTCCAAACGACGGCTCGGACCGGGACCGGACCGGTCCGGACCGTGTCCACCCTGACATGTGAGTGTATTCTGAATTCCTCTTCCTCCCCAAAGACTTTCTGAAATTCCCAAAATTCCCGACGCCATGGTTCCGTCGCGATCCTCCCGATCCCGCAATTCCCGCAGAATCCACCGCCATGGTACGGGCGTCTCCTTCTCCCTGGGCAAGCTGGCTTACCTCCACTCTGCCCCATCCCGCGAGATCAAGGTCGTCACCTCTTCTTAGCTTTCTCGTGGTGTTTGAATCCACGGTACGCTCTAGCTAGTTAGATGTTGGACTGTGTCATCTTTTAATAATTGCGCGCTGCATGTGGGAACGTAGCAGTTATTTTCAGTCCGAAGAAATAATAGATGACGGACGCCCATGTATTTATGCAAGTGTTTGTGTTGTACCTGATTGACACCAGCTTGTACGTAGCTCGTAGAGTACTCTGCATTACCTACTGAATTTCTGAACATGCTCTGCATTACTCGTGTGACATATCCGGTTGATTTAACACTCAGATAGAAGAGTAGTTGTTCACACTCAGATAGAAGAGTAGTTGCAACTTGGCTATACCATTTTCTCCATTAGTTCACAGCTGGCCAGCTGGGTGCTATATATCTTCTTGCACAATGTCGCCTGTCTTGTTCAAGGTGCAGTCCAGAGAGGATCCTTAAGTTTCTTCTATCCGAGGGCAGGACTACTGGTGTAGTTTTATTGTAATGTACAGGCCTGCCTCTGTGGTTGATTATCTTACATGCTGTGATGTGTCAGGCAAAGTGGACTGAAGAGAAATAAAAAAAAAATAGAGTATTAGTGTTAATACCCAGCCATGATTGCTGCAGCTTCGCAAATCATTCTCGAATGTCCTCACGGTAGAAGAGTAATTAATTCGAGATGTCAGGTCTGCATGGTGACTCAAAATATACAATTTTCTATTAGTGTTGAGTCAATTGCAAGAAACTATCACATTTGCGCCAAGGTTTGCAGAAAACCACACAGGACCTGATTTGTTGCGGAAAACACCGAAGAAGCTGTTAACCCGTTGCAAAAAACACTGATTGGCCGTTCAGGCTCTTTTGACATCGTTTCCGACAGGTGGGCCCCGCAAAAGCCGACGTGGCATAACGGCTAGGGAAACGGCGCCGTTAGAGTCAACAGGCGTCGCCCGGTCGGTCGTTCAGACAGGCCCCGACCCCCCACCCCCTCGC
>LR738709.1:11411098-11455438 GCA_902687465.1 Secale cereale
CCCCCCCCCCCCCCCCGCGCCCCTCTCGCCCCTCTCACCGCCGGTGATGGCCACCTCGCGTGGCGTTGACGATGGCGGCGACGGTGATGTTGGCAATGCATCTGGTGGCGGTGGTGCTCCTGCTGATCCAGGAGGAGAGGTGTGTGGCAGTTCAAACCCTTCTTAGCCTCTGCCGCTGCATCCGCCGTCGCCGGCTTACTGTGCTGAATACGCGGCGGCGAGGGCGTTCGCCAAGGCCGTGAAGGAAGATCCACAGGGGAGCCATCAGTACGCATCCTCCTTCGGCGGTGTCTCGTATGATTTCTTTTTCCCTCCCCCGATTTGTGTTCTAGGGTTATGGTTCTAATTGTTGACTGTAGTGTTCTAAGTTTAGCTCAGTTTAAGAATTTTAAGAAGACCATTTGCTGTTGTCATCAGGCATTGTTATTGTGAGCAGGATATCCATTCTAATTGTTGAACTCAATTTCAACTCAGTCAATGTTAAATAAATGTATTGCTAATTGTTGAACTGGATTTTTCAATTTAACTGAAAATGTATTGCTGTTAATAGTTTTTAAATGTTTACTTTGACTGAAGTGTTGAACTGGATTTTTCAATTTAACTGAAACTGTATTGTTGTTAGTTCAGCTGTTAACTAAACTTTTCCATTTAACTGAAACTTTGACTGGTTGTTTACTTAAACTGAATTTATAATTGTATTTCTAAATGTTTACTTTGACTGAAGTGTTAATAGTTTAGCTCAATTGTTAACTGAACTTTTTCATTTAACTTATTGTTTACTTAAACTGAATTGTTACTTAATTGTTAAGTTTTATTTAATTTGTAGATTGAATGATGAAGTGTGGGAAGTCAGGTTCCATTTCCATGACAGAGATAATCTTGAAAGAAGCCTAAATGTGGATGATATAACATTTTATAATCTGATTGCACTAATAGAGCTAGCAGGATATAGGATCACAGACTTTATGTATTATGTCAGAGATCCAGGTGTTGGTGTTTTAGGAATTGAAGAAATAACAGATGATGAAAAGGTGGAGGAAATGTTGGATGACCTAGTTGTGAAAGGTCAAAATGTTGTGAACATAACAGTCATCAGAAGGGATGCTCCAAGACCTAGTGATTTGAACATTGGACATGTTTGTGAAGAGCAGGTTCCATTGAGTGAAATTGGTGTGCCAGTGGTGTATGAGATAGATACAGCAGGAGTATTGTTTCCTAGCCCAACAAAGCCACAACCAGTGCCAGTGCAGGTCATTAACACACAGGAGAGCACATATTTGAAGCAGAATTGTCCAGCTGTACCAGAATTTGCAATGGACATTGGTGAAGAGAGGCATGAGTACTTAATGGAGCAAGTCCAAGATCAAGAGAAAATTGAGAAAGTTATGGAGCAGAAGAGGAATGAAGAGATTGAGAAGTTCAGGAAAAAAAAGATAGCAAAAGAGAAATACAAGACAGCTAAAAGAAAACTAGAGGTAATGGCTAAAGATTTAAGTGACAGTGACAGTGACACAGAGTTACTAGCAGATGAGGATATCATTGCTAGGCTTGAGGCATTGAAGAAGCATAGAGATGATCCACTTCATCATATTGAAGGGGAAACTGATGTGGATGAGCCATATGAAGCAGTTGAGGAGGAGGAGGAGGCAGCACAGGAGGAGAAGGAACTGGAGGAGGAAGGGAGCATCATAGGAAGAAGGGAGCGGCATACTAAAAGAAAGGGGCCAACCACAAGAACTCATAGTAGTTCTGATTACATTATTGAGGAAGATTGGTTGCCTTCATCTGATGAGGAGAGCAACCCTGGTGACCTAAGTCAAGAGGACAATGATGAGGCTCAAAAAGCATGTTTTAAGCTTGCAGATGATAGGAAGAGCAGGGCTAAAAAGAAGAAACCCAGAGTTTGGTATGATGAGCACAGGGAAAACCCAGAAGAGCAACTTAAGAAGAAACTTTGTTTCCTAGATGTGACCCAGTTCAGGAGGGCACTTCTTACTTTTCACATCTCACGGAATAGGAATTATGCCTTTCACAGGAACTGTCCAGACAGGGTTATAGCAGTCTGCACATTTGAGGAATGTCCATTTTTCATTGCAGCTTCTATGATTGCTCATGAGAGGACATTCTGTATCAAGAAACTAAACTTGCACCACAGTTGCCCAGTAGTAGGAGAGAGCACAAAAGTGACTGCTAAGTGGTTGGCACATGAATGTGAGCAACAGTTGAGGACAGACCCCAACACACCTGTCCAGACTATAATTTCAAACTTGAAGCAAAAGCATGGAATAGAAGTATCTATACATATGGCCTATAGGGCAAGAAAGCTAGCTAAAAATGTAGTCCTAGGGGATCAGAAGGCACAACACAACAGGATAAGGGATTACCTAGAAGCTGTGTTAGAAACCAATCCAGGAAGTAGATGCATTGTGACCACAAAGCATCTGAAACTACATCCCAGCAAGAACCCAAGATTCCATGGCTTGTTCATGTGCCTCAATGCTTGCAAAGAAGGTTTCCTTAATGGTTGCAGACCATTCATAGGTATTACCCACTAACTTGTTTGTAATGAACTATTGACAGTGACATTTGTATGTGCATACCCACTAATTTGTTTGTAATTAACTTGTGATGTGGTGTGATAGGTCTTGATGGTTGCTTTATAAAGTTGACAACAGGGCAGCAAATCTTGGCTGCCACTGGAAGAGATGGAAATAATAACATATTTCCCATTGCTTTTGCAATAGTGGACAAGGAAAATACTGCAAGCTGGTCTTGGTTTCTTACTCAATTAAAATATGCCATTGGTGGTGAGTCAGGCAAGTTTGGCTACTACACAATTATATCTGACAGGCAAAAGGTACTCTCTACTCACATCATCTACTTCTTAGTTTCCAATTGTTTATTATTTTCATAAATGGCAATGTTGTAGTATTCTCAAATTGTAGTTCTTTCAAACAGGGCCTTCTTACAGCCATAAACAATGTATTCCCGAATTGCCCACAAAGATACTGCCTTAGACATATTTATCAGAACTTTCAAACAGCTGGCTTTAGAGGGGAAGAGTTGAAGAAATACATGTATCAGGCTAGTTATTCCTATACAGAGCATGGTTATGTAACAGCAATGGAAGGCATGAAAAAGGAGTGTGAGCCAGCTTGGAAATGGCTTTCTAAGATTAAAAAAAAACATACATGGGCTAGGCATGCCATGGACAACAACTGCAAAACTGACTTGGTAGTCAACAATATTAGTGAAGTTTTTAATAAGATGATACTTGATGTCAGAGGCAAACCCATTAGAACTATGGTAGATGGAATCAGAACAAAGTTGTTAGTGAAGTTCAATGCAAATAGGACTAAGACTGAGACTGCCAAGTGGCAGATATGCCCAACATATGTTGAGAAGTTAGAGGAATCAAAACATCATTCTAGGTTTTGCTAGGCTATCAAAGCTGGACCTGACCTCTTCCAGGTGTCAAGTGGAGAAAGCACATATGCAGTTAACTTGTTGCTGCATACATGTGGTTGTAGGAAGTGGGACATGTGTGGAGTTCCTTGCAATCATGTTGTTTCTGCAATCAACAAGGCTAAACTACACCCAGAAGAATTTGTTCATGATTTCTTCAAGAAACCCATGTATAAGGCAGCATACAGTCCAATAGTTTTCCCTGTCCCTGGGCCTGATTTGTGGCCAAAGACTACAACCCCTGACATTGAACCACCAGTTTTCAAAGAGAAGCCAGGAAACAAAGAGACAAAGAGGAGAAAGAGCAAGTTTGAAAAGCCAGGTCCAAAGGATACATCTAGGATGGCCACTATCACTTGTAGCAATTGCAACAAGACTGGGCATAGATACACTAGTTGCATGCAGGCTCTTAAACCAGCCCTAGCAATGAGAAAGAACCAGCACCAGGTAAATATTTACAGTTTTTTCTCTATTAATCTCATATGGCAGTTTCTAACATTTGTATGTTGTAATTGCAGGAAAACAGAACTGTTTCTACTCCTGGTGCTCCTTCTTCTTCTGCAGCTCCAGCTCCAACTACAGCTCCAACTCCTTCTGCTCCTGCTGCTCCCAGGGCAGCAAAGAAAGCTCCTTCTGCTCCTGCTGCTCCCAGGGCAGCAAGGAGAGCTCCTTCTGCTCCTGCTGCTCCCATGGCAGCAAGTAGAGCTCCTTCTGCTCCTGCTGCTCCCAGGGCAGCAAGTAGAGCTCCTTCTGTTCCTGCTGCTGCAAGACCAACAAAGAAAGCCAAAACAACAATGGCATCAGCAAGGACTGCTACTTCTACTGCTGGTGCTGGTCCAAGTTCCTCTACTGCTGCTGGGCCAAGAGGAAGAAACAAGTCCATCCCCCCAAGAGATGCAGGTAGTGGAAGATTGAGGAACCATCCTATAAGATGATTGAGTGGTTCAACTGTTCTAAGGGGAGCAAGCCATAATTGTGTCAAAACATCATTCTAGGTTTTGCTAGGCTATCAAAACTGTATGTTGCTTGTGGTCAGCTGCTGATGTTCAAAACATCTTTATTATGGAGATTGCTTGTGTTAGGCTGTGATGAAAACTTGGAGTAGTTGATGTTGATGGAAACTTTGGTTGTGATGAGATATTTAATATAAGGTACCTAGTGGACTTGATGTTGATGGTAACTTTGATGGTGCTGCCTTGCTAATAGTTGTGGCTCCTATTTTCTTATTGTTTGATAACATCGACGGAGTCGGAGATACCCAAATAATAGGGTCTAGGGTGCCTCGACATCGACGGTGTCGGAGATACCTAAATAATAGGGTCTAGGGTGCCTCGACATTGACGGTGTCAGAGATACCCAAATAATAGGGTCTAGGGTGCCTCGACATCGACGGAGTCGGAGATACCCAAATAATAGGGTCTAGGGTGCCTCGACATCGACGGTGTCAGAGATACCCAAATAATAGGGTCTAGGGTGCCTCGACATCGACGGAGTCGGAGATACCCAAATAATAGGGTCTAGGGTGCCTCGACATCGACATCACCTACACACACAATTCATCCTAGAACACTAATCACCTAATTTCATCACACACAATTAATGACATAACACTAGAAACTGACCTTAATTAAAAGGATTAAACAAACAACATACAAGCCATAGTTCAAAGCTACAAAAGTAACCAACCCATCATGAGATACAAGACATAGTTCACAAACAACATACAAGCCATAGTTCAAAGCTACAAAAGTAACCAACCCATCATGAGATACAAGCCATAGCTCACAAACAACATACAAGCCATAGTTCAAACACTACAAGCCATAGTTCAAAGCTTGTAAATAAACCCACATGGTCATATCACATCACAATTTATTCTTCATCACAAATAGCCTTGATCTCCTTCAGCTTCCTCTTGTTATTTTGACCTGCTTTCTTCAAGTCAGCAATGGAACACTCCATAGTACTCTTCTCAATGCTCCACTTCTCCTTCTCTTTCATCAGCTCAGCAATGCAACCCTCCATAATAATCTTTTCAATTCTCCACTTCTCCTTCTCTGTCATTAGCTCAGCAATGCAACCATCCATCTTCTCCTTCTCTTTCTTCAGGTCGGCCCAGCAAAAATTCAGAGTCCTGTTATCAGTGCTCATCTTTTCCTTCTCTTTAAGATGATTGTGTTTCATATTTCTAATGCAATTGGCTTGAGCTACATGAATGGACTTCAACTAGTCGACATAAGCCTTCAATTTAGTGATCTCAGCATCCTTTGCAACATGTTGTTCATCCTTATTTGCCAAGCTGTTGTCCACACTTGTTCTGTTCTCAACATCATCCTGGATATGTGGCTGTGGAATGTTATCCTGTGAATTAAGCAGGTTGTTCACATCTTCCACAAGCTTCTCATAATTCTCCTGCAACTTATTTTTCTCTTCTGTGAGATTGTGGACAATATGTGAATGATCCAGGCATGCCATTCTATTATCATGCTAGCTTTGCTCATACTTAATCCACAGTTTGTGAAAAGCATTACGCAACTGCTCTGGCCACTCCTCATCTACCCACTGAACTAAACCACAACTGCTTGCTTCCTGCAAAACAAAAAGTACTAAATTATCTTACTATTCTTCTAATCAGTACACTCTCTAGGTTTGGCAACTTAATTTCAGTGATGGATGAACAACAAGGATACTATACATTTTTTCCTCTGGCCACTAAACTTGGCTATTCAATTAAATTCAGTAGTATTGTACATCAAGGTACATTTAACTACTCCCTCCATTCCCTTATACAAGGCCACAAACTCAAATTCCAGGTACCAAGATAAAATTTAATGTATGCTTGGTAAGACAACTTTTATTTTCGTTAACCGGGATCATTAATATATCTGCATGCATGCAAGGAAGGAATGAGAAGGAAATAGCACATCGTCATTATGACTACATGCATGCAAGTATTAAACAAGTTGCTAGTAAGAGAAAACATCATTAAATTTTGCCTCGTTTACTGTTAGTGGCCTTGTATATATGCAAAATGTATTTTCCATAGTGGCCTTGTATAAGGGAATGGAGGGAGTATAATGGATGAACAGTAAAGATGAACACTAAACAGTAAAGATGAACAATGAACAGTGCGCATGAACAACTCCATGAACAATGAAGATTTATGCTGAAATTTATCTATGAACTGATAAAGTACATTATACTGCTCCAACTTACATCAAGTGAACAAGCCAGAAACCTCCTCCCAGTGCTAATCCCTTCGAATGCAACCCTCTTCACGGCCGGCTTGCCATGCTCACACATCACCGTCGAATCGTCATCAACACCAGCGTAGTTCGAGTCCTCTGTTGTAGCTGGGATCTAGATTCAACTAAAAAGTTCAAATCGAGCAAGGCAGAAAGATTCCCTCATTCGAAACCCTAGCTCAAACAAATCAAAAATGACAGCCGCACTCACCTGCACAGGGGACCCGTACGAGGAGATGTACTGGGCGGCGGAGTCCTCGCTGCTCTCTGTCCACGAAACCATGGCGGCCGGCGGCGAGAGGGGCGAGAGGGGCGCGGGGGGGATCGAGAGCAGAGGGGCGCGAGGGGGAGCGAGGGCAGAGGGCGACTCGGGGGTGGGGGTCGGGGCCTGTCTGAACGACCGACCGGGCGACGCCTGTTGACTCTAACGGCGCCGTTTCCCTAGCCGTTATGCCACGTCGGCATTTGCGGGGCCCACCTGTCGGAAACGATGTCAAAAGAGCCTAAACGGCCGATCAGTGTTTTTTGCAACGGGTTAACAGCTTCTTCGGTGTTTTCTGCAACAAATCAGGCCCTGTGTGGTTTTCTGCAAACCTTGGCGCAAATGTGGTAGTTTCTTGCAATTGACTCATTAGTATTTGATTTGATAGTAAAAGGTTGGATTATTATTTTATTATTGGTCGATGTTCTGTGTGGCCGCAATTTGGATTTGGTTCAGGAGTAAAAATTTGGATCTTCATTATTTGATAGTAAAAGATTTCTATCCATCACTTCCAAATAACTATTTGGGGATTAGTGATTAGGGATGGGAAGGGATTTAAATCCCATCCCATCCCCAATCAAATGGTGGCTTGCAATCCCCTCATGCCAAATGAGGCCTCATACATGAATATTTTTTAAATTTTCTGAACATTTATTGAATGTCAGAACAAATTTTCAAATTTTATGAATATTTTTCATAATTTAGAAAGTGTTATTAATAGGAAACCAGCGGAAATAAAAACAAAAGGCAACCAAAAAAATTGTCACGTAATAGGAACGCAAGTAGCCGCACTAATCCCGCCGGTGGGCGAGAGGTGCGCCTTTGCTCGCCCGGATATGCGCTGAACTTGTGTATCTCCAGCACAAGGTTTAGTTCAGTGTTCAGGAACGAAGACCACTCTCTCAGAATTACGCTAAGAAATATTGTAGCAGATTTCTCTCTCTGGGTCTTCCGATTCAAAAAGACTGAAGATAGTAACTCTGCTAGACAGTGGCTACACTTTCTCTCCTCTGCAATCCCTTCTAGCTGAATTTGTACCCGTACTTCTGCTGTAATTCTCCGACCTTCCATTTGAGTGGTAATATATTCAGGTGGGGAAGCTCTCCCCCCGGTGACCGTTCAAAAAAAAAAGGTTTAGTTCAGTGGTAACTCAAAATATGTGATTCCCTTTTTTTTGGAGAAAAGTTCCAATATGAACACAAGAAATAATAAAACTTACATCCAGATCCGTAGACCACCTAGCGACGACTACAAGCACTGAAACAAGCCGAAGGCGCGCCGCCGTCATAGCCCCTCCCTCGTCGGAGTCGGGCACAACTTGTTGTAGTAGACAGTCGGGAAGTCGTCGTGCTAAGGCCCCATAGGACCAGCGCTCCAGAACAGCAACCGCCGCCGATGAAGAATAACGTAGATCGAAATGATTCAACCCGAAGACACACAAATATAGACGAAAAATAACCAAATCCAAACAAATCCACCGATGATAGATCCGTCGGAGACACACCTCCACACGCCCACCAATGATGCTAGACGCACCACCGGAACGGGGGCTAGGCGGGGAGACCTTTATTCCATCGTCAGAGAGCCGCCGCCGTGTCGTCTTTCTGAACAGGACACAAACCATAACAAAACTCGAAGGAACGACTAACAACGAAGCCCTTCCGTCGGCCCTTGCCAAGATCAACCGCGCCCCCATGGCCCTAGGGCCACTAGAGACGAGGCTGATCTATGGCGGCACCGGCGAGAGGCACAAACCTAGATTTGTTTTGGAGGAGGAGGAAGTGGCGGCTGGGGTCAAACCTAGGCAGAGAATTAGGTTTTTGATCGGCTACTGTTATGATTCCCTATTAGTACTAGTAAATTATTTGATAGTAAAAGGTTGGATTATTATATTATTATTTGTTGATGTTCTGTGTCGCTGAAATATGGATTTAGTTCAGGAGTAAAAATTTGGATTATCGTTACTTGATAGTACAAGATTTCAATCCATCACTTCCAAATAACCATTTGGGGATTAGGGATTAGGGATGGAAAGGGATATAATCCCATCCCATCCCCAATCAAATAGCGGCTTGCAATCCCCTCACCCCAAATATAGGGTGTTGGCATAGGGCACCTCCCTTCCTTCCAGCAAGTCACGGTTGGCCTTTGTATTGAGAAACGCAGCTCTTCAGATGTTGTGCGGGAGCATGCAGTGGACACACATTCTAACCGTCCCATCGTGAGTCCTTTCTCTCAGGTTTCTTCTATAGTTGCCGGCTTAATTGTATTTCTCCAAACAATGCACATGCTCATGCCTTTTCTTTGAGGATATAGCAAAAATACTGCCACATTACAGGCTATCGTTACAAAAAACTACCACTTTTTTTTAATTTTTCAAAAATCTATCACAAAATTGTTTGGCAGTTCCAAAAAACTACCATGTTGCATTGATGACTATCTTAATTAACTTTAAATGTTATTATGACAGCTCGGATCCACTCATCAGGTTGACCGTTAGGTTTGACCATTGACAGGTTATGACAGGTGGGGTCCAAATATTTTTTGAAATGCAATCAGGTCCCTGTAGGAAAAACTAAAAGCAATCAGGTCCCCAAGAAAAGCAATCAGGTCCTCGCCGGCGAGCTCGTCGCCGGAGCCGACGAAGGGACCTTTTGCTGGTCTGCCGGCGTCGCTTTGGCCGTGGCTGCGACAGCCATGGACGGCAGGAAGCAGCGGCGGCGGTGGGCTGGTACCGCCCGTGCTCCTTAGCTGCTACCCACCGGTGCTCGAGCTCCTGGCCAAGCTGGGTGTGGTCGACGGCTGCTACGGCTGGCGGCGCATTCTGGGGCGTCCGACCCGGGCGTCGATGGATGAGGAGCTAAGCAGGCGGCGGCGCAGGCCTCCCCATAGCACGGAGCTCCTCCTCCTCCTCCCCGGCTTTTCCTCCCATGGGTGCTTCCATGGCCGTCCTCGTTCCATCTTCTCTGTGTCCATGGCGTGGTCGTGGGTGGCCCTGGTGACAGCGATCGTGAGTGCGCCGGGCCTGGCGGCGGCGTTTCCCATGGCCGGGTGGTGGCCGGCCCAGGCGGCAACAGCCGTGGCTGCGCCAGGCGTGGTGGTGGCCGATGATGGTCGGCCCTGTCAGCGGTGCTCCCCACCGGCCCTATCGGCGGCGGCCGTGGTGCTGGTTGTGGCAGCCGTGGAGGCTCAGGAGAGAGGCCAGGGAAGAAAGTGAGAGAAGAAAGATAAGGAAGAGAGAGAGAGAGTGCACTTACATGTGGGACCCATATGTAAGTTGACAGTCAAACAAACAGTCAACAAACGGTTTCTTAGGAGCGGGTCCGACCTGTCATAAACAGGATTAATTCTAAATCATATGGTCATTTGAGTTTTTTGGAACTGCCAAACAATTTTGTGGTAAATTTTTAAAAAAATAAAAAAAGGTGGTAGTTTTTTGTAACGATAGCCTGTAATGTGGTAGTTTTTTGCTATATACTACTTTTCTTTTATCTCAGCATTTTTTCCCTGATGACGATGAAGCTGTGGGTACTAGCTACTTGGCTTCTTCTGCAAGTGGGGGTGAGGCCCTGAGAGTTATTCCCTACCTTCTTCTGCATGTGTTGTTTGAATCCATGGACCATGGTGCGCTGCATGTAAGAATTGTTGGACTGTGTAGCCGTGTAGGAGTAGAATCCAGGAACATTGATTTCATCATGCATGATTTGCTAAGGCCTGTGCCAATGCTAATTTCTTAGCGCGGTTTCATAGCCATTTTGCTTATGTGGCATACTATTTAATGAAGAAAGAGAGTGAGGTTGTAGCTTAGCTAAGCTACAACACTTGCACGTGGTCATAGACAAAAGAAGTGTTTAGCCCAATCACATGCATGCATGAGGACTAAATCATTAATTAAGATACAACACATAAAAGACAATGCATTGTATTACTACTTGTTTCTTAAACTTTTAATGCTTCTATGATAACGTGCTTAGATACAATGCATTGGCACGGGCCTAATAATAATTCAGTACGTGTTTATGCACGTGTTTGTGTTGCGCCTGATTGACACTTGTGCCTACTCTGTTTTACCTACTAAATTTATGAACAGCCTGGATTTTTATGACGTTTATGAATCACTTATTATTTTTATGATGTTTCCTTTTTTTTCCCGCCTAATTTCTTCTATCGTTATTTGTTGATGTTCTGTGTGGCTAATTTATGAGTAGCTCGATACAAATTGCATGTCATTACTACATGCTCCCTTCATCCGGGTTTATTAAGCCTCTGAGCCACCGAGTACGATTCCAATTTATAAGTCCCCCCTCTAAAAATCAGCTCAACAACGCCTAAAAGGCAAGAGCTATAAGAGCAAGTACAATATGATGACGTGGGCGGGTTGTAAAGTAAGCCAACTACTAATGAAGTAGTACACATATAAAATTTACTATTGTAATGGCAACTTCTTAGCCGATTGTTGGCTGTATTATTGACCATGCTCTAATGCCACACTAATTAAATTGGGCGTGCATGCATGCGTGCATGGACCAGTATTGGACAGTGCTTGGTGCATGCAGGCGTGGGAGAGAGAGCGGGCGTGAGAAACGGAGCCGGCTTTCCAGGAACCGCTGCAGTTACTACGAAATAAATCAAACGCACGTCTTGGTTCCGCTGCTTTGGGAGAGACCCAATAAACATCACAGCAACATATAGACTAGCTAGCTAGCAGCTCTGTGAAATAGAGTAGTACTCCCTCCGTTCCTAAATATTTGTCTTTCTAGACATTTAAATGGACTGCAACATATGGATGTATGTAGACATATTTTAGAGTGCGGATTTACTATGTAGTCACTTGTTGAAATCTCTAGAAAGACAAATATTTAGGAACGGAGGGACTATTTTGCATATGCTCTGGTCGAAATATCAGCCGGATTTTGCATAATACTCCCTCCGTCCGTAAATACTTGTCATCAAAATGGATAAAAAAGGATGTATCTAGAACTAAAATACATCTAGATACATCTCCTTTTATTTATTTTGATGACAAGTATTCCCGGACGGAGGGAGTACTTCAGTACACACAGTAGAGCCTAGATGAAGGACGCTCATGTGTTTATGTGCATTTTTGTGTTGCGCCTGATTGACACTTGTACCTAGCTACCAGACTATGTTTTACAGCAGACTTCTCTGTTTTACTTGCTGAATTTTGTGAGGAGCTGATCATCACTCAGTGGACGTGGGTGTATATATTTTATATGACGCTTCCTTTTATTTCTGCCGTGATTTCTTCTAGCTCGATATAGATTACGGGTCAGTACTACTCATACTAAACTTCACAGCCACATATATAGCAGACCAGCGGTCCAGCATGTGTCAACCATGTCAAATGAGAGTAGCCTGAACCAGATGCTTGCGTGCGGTTTAGCTTCATGAAATAAAAGTACAGTCTCTCTTTTCAAGGAACAATATGCACAGCAGTGCAAGGTTTCACAATGCAGGAAACACATTCAATATTATCATTTGTGGTCAATGACACCACTCATCCGAATGTGCTGATGAACAACTGTTGATGGTTGAAACTTGAAAGAAAATCCCACCTATAATAAGCCTGTCGCCGGCCGAACTGACAGTACCTTTCTTCAGGAACAAACGGTAATAATATTACAAGATTTTCATTTCTTATATGACCAGGCAATGGGTCGAAGGGTCTGGTTGTTGAACACAAGCAACTACTCCCTCCGTTCCTAAATATTTGTCTTTCTAGATATTTCAACAAGTGACTATATACAAAGTAAAATGAGTGAATCTACACTCTTACATATGTTGGAAATACGTCCTCAGGATCGATCACATCAAATTGCACGAACGCACGCGCACAAAAACTTTTGCCAAAGGCACATGTCGTGCCTCTCTTTTCTCTACTCATGGTACAATCTTCAAAAGACTCACAGCCCGGTTCATATATATATATGCAGCCTGGCCGATGCCTAGCTGACCCACGCCGACCCAAACTAGTCCTACCCGAACACAATGACTAACTCCTAACCGGACTCAACCATGTGACTTTCCTAATTTAATGACCCGGCAACGCTGATCGCAATTACTAATTCTAACCGGACACAGCTAACATACTTTATACCAGGAAACTTCAAACCGACTCATACAGTGATTTCCTATCTCTACTGTAACATGTTTGGATTATTCTAACAACATATGTCTACATACATCCGTATGTTGTAGTCCATTTGAAATGTCTAGAAAGACAAATATTTTGGAACGGAGGGAGTAGTACGTAACTGGATCAAGCAGAGCATGAACACACGCCTCAAGGAATCAGAAGCAGAGATGAAACCAGCAGATCCTGGCGGGAAAAAGGAAAACTTGGAACACATCACCACAATAGTAATAAACTCAACAACAAGACATACTGATTAAATCCTAGGGTTCATCAAAATCTGACAGTACTAATAGGCGAGGTACATACCAGAGAGCTGCATAAGCGAGGTACAAACAAGGCAGCAAAGGGGAATACAGTCTTAAAAGACAACACAGTCGAATCACACGAATGGACAGAACAAATCTCAACTTGTAAACCATGCACATTCCCTTCGCCGTCTTGCTCAGGCCTAACTCGCTTCAGGGGCATGACAAGGGCCTTCTGACGAGGCTGACGAATTACTGACCAAACATATAACCAGAGTTAGCCACGGACTGCAATAATTACAGGAAAACATGGCAGCAAAGGGGATTACAGGCAGCCTTACATGCGTGGGTGAAATATTTTCAAGGGGATGTGCTTTATCTTAAGCCAGTTTGGATCTCCTACTGTTTGACAACCCTTCATCAGCTCATCATGGCAGTAAGAAAGTTCAAACTTCAACAGAGACCGGGGCAGTGTTGGAAGCGACCGGATATTCTTGCATCCTATCATATACAGTGTCTCGAGCGATGTGAGGTGTTCCATTTTGCCTGCTAAGGTGTCCCAGTCGCACCACCCAATGCTGAGGTTACGAAGATGAGGGAAACCCACAAGTTGAGGACCAGGTCCCAGTTGTCTGCAGTGATATAATTCAAGTATTTGCAGGCCCTTTGGGCCACGGTTCAGCTTACCCACCATCCAATCTGGGTACCTTGAGCCACTGTAGAACCAGATAGACAGTTTTTCAAGCGCCACAGGAGGGCACAAGCCCTCCAGTACCTCTGCTTCAACTTCTACAGTGCGCCGACAAAACAGTAGTGTCAGCTCCATCAGCCTTTCCTTGGCAGCTAGATTGGCTTCAACAGCTTCCTCCTTGCTTTTAACATCTCCAAGGCCAATGATCCGCAGCCTGCCACGAAGCTTGTTTAGGTCCCTAAGCTGCTTTATCTCATAACCCTGTCGATTCATTACTACGAAGTCTGATACTGTTTGAAGTGAGCTCAGCCTGCCTATGTTTGGAAAGTTCACGTGCGGGCATAATATGTGCCGCAAGTTGGTAAGGTCAGAAAATGTAAATTCCGAAATTTCGCCTTCGCCAAAATCTAGCAGTTGGATATGGACAAGTTTAGCTAGCGTGCATGGTAAAATAACCTTGCATAGGCGTCCTTTCGGGATAGCTAGATAGCGGAGGTGCTTTAACTGAATAATGGATTCTGGGACCATGAACTTATCAATGAGAATGCTGAGTTGACGTCTCTGATTGAAATCAATGGCCAATACCCGCAACTTCAGCAGCCTCATGCATATACTCTCAAGGACCTTTTCCTCAACTGGTGTATCCCATGCAACAACATTGATGATGAGAGTGCGTAAATTTTCCAATCCAAGGATCTTATTGGTAATTAATTCCCCATCATAATTTTGAACGAAAAGATGGCGGACATGTCGAGGGACTTCTCCTTTCCAGCCTTCTCCTCTATGGCCCCTTTCATTCTCGATTCTCAAGTAATCACTTCCAGCGACCTTGTTTACTAAATCATGCAGCAGATCATGAATTGTAAAGCAATCAGTATTAGAACGCTCTATCAGCGACCTTGTTCCTTTTGGTTGCAGAAATGAGCATGACACTAACTCTTGAATGTAGCCCTCAGCTACATCTTCCATCTCCTCTATTGCATAACTGGTCTTTACAAACCCTTGTGCTATCCACAGGCGGACTAATTGGTTTTTTTCCAGTTTGAATCTTCTGGGGAAAATATTGCAGAATTCTAAGCATCGCCTTATGTCTGGATTAAGCTGCTTATAGCTCCACCAAAGAGCATCCATGGTGTCATTCAACATGTCAAGCTTTGCAACATTTTTCCAAAAACTGATATTAGGGTTTGCCCCAAGCCGTCCTGCAACTGTTACTGCTGCAATAGGTGATCGGTGTAGTTTTCTTGCAATCTCTCTCCCAACTTGTTCAAATTCTTTAAGGGCAACTCTTGTACCACTTAGCGCATAATGCATAAACATCGTCAAGTACTGATCCTCATCCAAATCAGGCATTTCAATAAGTGTATCGGCACACAGAGCTCCAGCTGCTTCTTTTGTTCGAGCCGTCACCAGGATTTTGCTTCCTTTCAGCCCAACATTGAGTGGAGATATTAGTTCCTCCAGTTGTTGGTCATTCTTGTTTTTCACCCAGAGATCATCCAATATCAACAAGAAACGTTTGCCACGCAATGCTTCCTTCAACCTTTTGTTTAGTCCCCTATGATCTGAAATACTGGAGAGACTATCTTCGCTAATATCCTTCAGCATTTCTTGAAATATATCCTCCACACTGAAAGTCTCTGAGACATGGATGCACATGATGGTGTCAAAAAGTTTCTCCTCCTTGCATTCCTCCTTTATGTAATCTCGAATATATCCTGCAAAGGTAGTCTTCCCAGACCCTGCAACGCCATAGATGCCAATCACAGAGTAACATGGACTATAGTTTGGTGCATCACCCTGTGGTATCTCACGCAGCCTTGCCATGATATCGTCACGCAATGCCTCTCGACCAAATACCTCCCGCTTGCTAGCAGCTCCAAGTTCTCTCCTGTTTTTGTTGGCAATATCTTTTGGTGTGCTGTTGCCTGCCACACCCAAGAGTGGCGACTTCTTCACTTCACTGACGGTGTTTTCCACCTGCTGTATCCTTTTCTTCAATTTCAATCTTGACATAGCAGTAAAGAGTAGATCTAACATATCAAATAAGGAGGCATTCTCCTGGAAGTAGCAAAATATTAGACGAGTATGTCAGTCACCTAAATATTGGACAGTCATCCTTGAGCTTTTACATGTACATAGAGTGCATATGAAATGAAGAGCCGATGGAGTTGCTGATGAATTTGGGTGTACCTCACATTTTTTGATGCCAACCACTTGGTATGACCAGTCTCTGTAAAAGCAGGCAGCCTCAAACACATGAGCTAACCAGCTGTATAGTGATGTACCACAGTTCTTGAACAAGTCAAACGAGCTGCACAAGCTAGAGAGCCACCGCCCTGAGGAATGTGAGGCTGTAGTCACCCGATCGGGCTCGTTGTCGGAGGCCTCAACACTGGTTGTCACTGGATCAGGCTTGTTGCTCGAGGCCTCAGAACTGCTAGTCACCTGATTAGGCTCGTTGGAGGCCGCAGCAGCAGCAGTCACCGGAACAATCTCATTGCCAGAGGCCTCAGCATTGGTAGTCACCGGATCAGGCTCAACATCAGAGGCTGGAATATCAATAATCACTGGAATGGGCTTGTTTGTGATGGCGGCACTGTTATTCGCCGGAATGGGCTCCTCTGACCTGGGTAAGAGGAACAAAGACAAGCAGCTTTCCTGTGCCCACTGCAGCAGCCGAGCTGATTTTGTCCGGACGACGCGTGCAATCCAGACGCAGCTGCTTTTGCCGAGAGCAATGCAGACGGCGAAAGCGCGGCGGAGCCGATGCCAGCACCTGACGACAATCTTCTCTTGGGAATCGTCCAAGATGTCTTCGGCATCCTCGAGAGCGTGCCTCAGCATGGCGGCCATCTTGTCCAGCGCGTCCAAATCGGTTTTCACTCTATTCCCTCTCTGCATCATCCTCTCCTGATCCACGACCCTCACCGTCTTCTTCAGCTCCGGGATGATGTGGATCTCCAGCTCCCGGAGCTTCTGCGAGGCGTCGAAGCCGAGGCAGGCAAGGACCTTGGGCAGGAGCAAGGTGATGACGGGGGAGAGCAGCCAGCCAAGCACGGCCACGATCTCGGCAGCTTTCCATTCCAAATCAGCGGCCATGGAAACGGAATGCTGCGGATTTTCCCTGAAGCGGACGAAGAGTGAACAGTGTGAAATTGGGAAATTTTCTACCGGTGAGAGCAGCGATGTTCGGTTGGTTACCTTGTTGACTAGGAAGAAGCCGACGCCGACGCCGACGTCGCCAGCGCCGGTGCAGGCGGCGGCGGCGGCGGCTGGGGTTTACTGTTGACGGGATCTGGGATTGATTTCGCTGCGAAAAGGGGATCTCTTTCTTACCGGGGACGGCAAGGCAGCCTCACGTACGGTCGATGGAAATGCTCGCCGCCGCCGATGTTGCCGAAAAGGTGCTCCCGAGTACGAGTAGCAAATAATGTCGCCGTCCGCCGGCCTGGAGGGTCTCCGGTGGAGGTCTGGCTGGGGTTCGGGAGGATAAGCCTTTACCGGAGGAACGAGGAAGGCGTCCGCCGTACGGGCGCGGTGGATGGCGGCAAGGGGGATCGCCGGCGGGTTTAGAGCTGGGGGGCTGAGCTTCTTGGCGTGGGGAGAGAGGAATGCGCGTGGAGGGTTCGAAACAGGGTGGCGGCTGGACCTGGACGGAGGCTTTTTCTTTGCTTTTTTCAGAGCTTTTTCAGGGCATCTCGACGGCGCAACCCGTGTTTGGTAGCATGTATGGATTTAGCCTAGTTGTTCTCCTCTCATACATGCTGAGTGTAGACATGCTGAGTCCATTCAGTTGCTGTTGTTTGGCAGCGATGTATGCGGTGAGACATTCTGAGTTCGGATTTTGTTTGGCAGCCTGCATGTGTTTAGACATGCTGAACAATTTCGAATTTTGATTTTTTTTTCGAATGATGAACAAAATCAAAAAAATGTGAACACAGATTTAAACATATTTTGAAAATAATAACAAAATTTGAAATTCTATTTTTCTGAAAATTTGAATTTTTTATAAAAAATAAATAAAATTTGTAATTCTAAACATTTGTATTCAAAATTCAAACAAATTTTGATTTTCTTTTGGAATTCCGAGCATTTTTTAATTTTTTTTAAAAATTGAACTTCAGAACATTTATTAAAAATTCAAACAAGTTTTGAAATTTTGAACATTTTATGAAATTTTAAACAATTTTGAAATTCTAATATTTTTCAAAAATGATAAAAATTTGAAAATTCACAATTTTTTCGAAAATTGAAGAAATTTTGAAATTCTAAACATTTCTTGAAAATATAATTAAATCTGGACGTGGTCTGGTGTATGGGGTCGATGGTTAGGGCTAGCATAACTGCCTCCATGCACCCTGTCTGAGATGCATGAGATGAGCATGGCTGAGGGGCCTTTTATACATCACATGAGCATAGTCGAGGTGAGCCCATGCACCCTACCAAACAAGCAAAAGTGGCTCGGATTGGTAACTTTTGCCCTCATGCACCCTACCAAACACACCCTAAATTTCCTCCCACATCCTTCGGACATGGACGCGGGAAGACGCCATCTAATCGTAGCCGTATATATTTCAAACTCTTTCTTAACAAGTCGAACAAAATTCGTGAAAACAAAATAGATTTCATATAAATATGACGGTTATAAAAAAAACATGATGGATTTCAAGCCGCTGAGCCAGCACTCAGTTCTCCGTCGGTGCTTAAAAAGAGTATAAGGTCGTCACGATCTCTCTTCTTACCTACTCCCTCTGTTTTCAAATATAAGTCTTTCTAGAGATTTCAACAAGTGACTACATACACAGCAAAATAAGTGAATCGACACTCTAAAATATGCCTACATACATCCGTATGTTATAGTCTATTTGAAATGTCTAAAGAAATTTATATTTAGTAACGGAGGGAGTAGGTGTTAATGATGTCCTGAACCAAGGGGTACTCACCAAAATAAATCAGCAGGGCCGGTCCGAGGACCCCCAAATAAATTAGTTTAGCAGAACCTTGCGCCGCTAACGCCGTCGCTCCTCTCGGTGAGGCTGCTCACCAGCATACAAACGAGGCCCGGCTCGATGTGTTTGGTAAGCCCAACACATTTTCATTATTATAGCTTTACAGTTCAGCCCTCGTTTGCAAAGCACCAATACAAATACACCAACCCCTAAAAAACACAAAACACACCAGGAAAAAAGAACGTTCCCTAAAAAAGTGGAGAAAAAGAACATATGTGGAAGACACAGGAAAAAAACTTAAGACCCTTTTATACGTTGAAGAAAGAAAAACAGACGAGTCAGTATACAATGGTTAAACTTCTCATATAATATATTTAAGTTGGCTGAGATCCTAAGTCTCAAATAATATATTTAGATTATATGTGGACTCAATCAAGCATGTTTAACTAAAATACTGTGGATGTGCTAGTCATGTCGCAAGCGTTCAAATGAAAGGTTCCTCCAAATGACCTAGAAGGTGTGTGAGTCATGTCAAGTCTGTTTAATCATGTTTGAGATCCCCTTTGTGGCCCTAGTGATCAATGTTGTGTGGGAAACAGACACTGATCATTCTGGCCCATGCAAGTAAACGACTATGTTGGAGTCTCTTTAAACGTCAAGTGGAGCAACATGGAGACCACCTCTTCCAGCTTCATTTGATTCCTCTATCTAGTGTTAAAATGTGTCTTTACATTTTGGGACGGAGGAAATATGCTCTAGAGGCAATAATAAAATGATTATTATTATATTTCCTTGTTCATGATAATTGTCTGTTATTCATGCGTGAATTGTATTGTACGGAAACAGCGATACATGTGTGAATACATAGACCACAACGTGTCCCTGGTAAGCCTCTAGTTACTAGCTCGTTGCTCAACAGATGGTCACGGTTTCCTGGCCATGGACATTGGATGTCATTGATAACGGGATCACATCATTAGGAGAATGATGTGATGGACAAGACCCAATCCTAAGCCTAGCACAAGATCGTATAATTCGTAATGCTAAAGCTTTTCCAACGTTAAGTATTTGTTCCTTAGACCATGAGGTTGTGCAACTCCCGGATACCGTAGGAATGCTTTGGGTGTGCCAAACGTCACAACGTAACTGGGTGTCTATAAAGGTACGCAACGGGTATCTCCGAAAGTGTATGTTGAGTTGGCACGAACCGAGACTGGGATTTGTCACTCCGTATGACGGAGAGGTATCTCTGGGCCCACTCGGTAAGACATCATCATAATGAGCTCAATGTGACTAAGGAGTTAGTCACATGATGATGTATTACGGAACGAGTAAAGAGACTTGCCATGACGAGATTGCACAAGGTATCGGTATACCGACGATCGGATCTCGGGCAAGTACTATACCGATAGACGAAGGGGTTTGCATATGGGATTAAGTGAATCATTGACATCGTGGTTCATCCGATGAGATCATCGAGGAACACATGGGAACCAACATGGGTATCCAGATCCCGCTGTTGGTTATTGACCGAAGAGTCGTCTCGGTCATGTCTACGTGTCTCCCGAACCCGTAGGGTCTACACACTTAAGGTTCAGTGACGCTAGGGTTGTAGAGATAAATGCACACGGTAACCCGAATGTTGTTCGGAGTCCCGGATGAGATCCCGGATGTCACGAGGAGTTCCGGAATGGTCCGGAGGTAAAGAATTATATATAGGAAGTCCAGTTTCGGCCATCGGGAGAATTCTCGGGGTCACCGGTAGTGTACCGGGACCACCGGAAGGGTTCCGGGGGTCCACCGGGTGGGGCCACCCATCCTGGAGGGCCCCATGGGCCGTAGGGGGAGGGGGACCAGCCCATAGTGGGCTGGCGTACCCCCTTAAGCCTCCCCCCTGCGCCTAGGGTTGGGAACCCTAGGGGTGGGGGGCGCCACCCTTGCCTTGGGGGGCAATTCTCCTCGCTGGCCACCGCCCCCCTCTCCTAGGGCCGGCGCCCCCCTGGCCCCTATATATAGTGGGGGGAGAGAGGACAGCTGCACCTCAGCTAGGGCTGGAAAAAAAACTCGAAGCTCGCGAGCTAAATGAGTTACTCGTGACTCGGCTCGAATTGACTCGAACTCGAAGAATAACGAGTCGAGCCGAGCTTTAGTTTAAGATCGTTTACAAAGCGAGTTAAACAAGCCAATCTCACGAGTACTCGTGTAACTCATTAGGCTCGGTACAAAAGATCAGCCACTCCCAATCCAAAAAAAATCAGCCACTCAGCACCCCGCATCCTAGGCATACAACACATGGCCCAACCATTGAAGGCCCAGCCACCCAAAAGACTCATGTGTTACAAGGAAATTACAATTTTTGGTGATGTATATGTTTAATATATACATAATCATTTTTATCATATTTGAGGTTTTATGTTCATATCTTTAACGAGCTTAACAAGCTAAACGAGCCAGCTCGCGAGTTAAACGAGTCGAGCCAATCTTGGGTTTGAGCTTGTTATAGTAACGAGTCGAGTCGAGCTAGCTCGTTAACGTAACGAGCTCTAGCGAGTCGAGCCGAGTTGGCTCGACTCGGCTCGAATTCCAGCCCTAACCTCAGCCCCTGGCGCCTCTCCCCCCCCCCCCGTTACACCTCTCCCTCCTCCCGCAGGTTCTTGGCGAAGCCCTGCAGCTTTTCCCGTTGCATCCACCACCACGCCGTCGTGCTGCTGGATCTCCATCAACTTCTCCTCGCCCCTTGCTGGATCAAGAAGGAGGAGACGTCGCTGCACCGTACGTGTGTTGAACGCGGAGGTGCCGTCCGTTCGACGCTGGGATCATCGGTGATAGGGATCACGACGAGTACGACTCCATCATCCACGTTCTCTTGAACGCTTTTGCTCGCGATCTACAAAGGGTATGTAGATGCACTCCTTTATGCTCATTGCTAGATGACTCCTTAGATTGATCTTGGTGAAGCGTAGAATTTTTTGAATTCTGCTACGTTCCCCAACAGTGGCATCTGAGCTAGGTCTTTGCGTAGCATCTTGCACGAGCAGAACACAAACAAGTTATGGGCGTTGATTTGTTCAATTCTATTGCCGCTACTAGTCCAATCTTGATTCGGCGGCATCGTGGGATGAAGCAGCCCGGACCGACCTTACACGTGCGCTTACGTGAGACTGGTTCCACCGACTGACATGCAGTAGTTGCATAAGGTGGCTGGCGGGTGTTTGTCTCTCCCACTTTAGTCGGATCGGATTCGATGAAAAGGGTCTTTATGAAGGGTAAATAGAAATTGACATATCACGTTGTGGTTTTGGCGTAGGTAAGAAACGTTCTTGCTAGAAACCTATAGCAGCCACGTAAAAACTTGCAACAACAATAAGAGGAAGTCTAACTTGTTCTTGCAGCATGTGTTATGTGATGTGATATGGCCAAGAAGATGTGATGAATGATATATGTGATGTATGAGATTGATCATGTTCTTGTAATAGGGAATCACGACTTGCATGTCGATGAGTATGACAACCGGCAGGAGCCATAGGAGTTGTCTTATTTTATTGTATGACCTGCGTGTCATTGAATAACGCCATGTAATTACTTTACTTTATTGCTAAACGTTGGCCGTAGTAGTAGAAGTAATATTTGGCGAGACGACTTCACGAAGACACGATGATGGAGATCATGATGATGGAGATCATGGTGTCATGCCGGTGACAAGGATGATCATGGTGCCCCGGAGATGAAGATCAAATGAGCAAAATGATATTGACCATATCATGTCACTTTATTTGATCGCATGTGATGTTTATCATGTTTATGCATCTTATTTGCTTAGAACGACGGTAGTAAATAAGATGATCTCTCACTAAAAATTTCAAGAATTGTGTTCCCCATAACTGTGCACCGTTGCTAAGGATCGTTGTTCCGAAGCACCACGTGATGATCGGGTGTGATAGGCTCTAACGTTCTCATACAACGGGTGTAAGCCAGATTTACACACGCAATACACTTAGGGTTCACTTGACGAGCCTAGCATGTACATACATGGCCTCGGAACACGGAAGACCGAAAGGTCGAACATGGGTCGTATAGAAGATATGATCAACATGAAGATGTTCACCGTTTATGACAAGTCCGTGTCATGTGATGATCGGACACGGGCTAGTCGATTCGGATCATGTATCACTTAGATGACTAGAGAGATGTCAATCTGAGTGGGAGTTCATTAAATTTGATTAGATGAACTTAATTGTCATGAACTTAGTCTAAATTCTTTACAATATGTATTGTAGATCAAATGGCCCACGCTCATGTCACCCTCAACTTCAACGTGTTCCTAGAGAAATCCAAGATGAAATACGATGGTAGCAACTATACGGATTGGGTCCGTAACCTGAGGATCATCCTCATAGCTTCCAAGAAAACTTATGTCCTAGAAGCACCGCTAGGTGACGCTCCCGCCCCGGCAAACCAAGATGTTATGAACGCTTGGCAGTCGCGTTGTGATGATTACTCCCTGGTTCAGTGCGGCATGCTCTACAGCTTAGAATCGGGGCTCCAAAAGGGTTTTGAGCACCACGGAGCATATGAGATGTTCCAAGAGCTGAAAATGGTTTTCTAGGCTCATGCCCGAGTTGAGAGATATGATGTCTCAGACGCATTCTACAGTTGTAAGATGGAGGAGAATAGTTCTGTCAGCGAGCAAATACTCAAATTGTCTGGGTTGCAAAATCGCTTGTCTCAGTTGGGAATGAATCTCCCAGATGAAGCGGTCGTTGACAGAATCCTTCAGTCGCTCCCACCTAGCTACAAGAGCTTCGTGTTGAACTTCAATATGCAAGGGATGGAGAAGTCCATTCCCGAAGTGTATTCAATGCTGATATCAGCGGAGGTGGAGATCAAGAAAGAGCATCAAGTGTTGATGGTGAATAAAACCACTAAGTTCAAGAAGGGCAAGGGTAAGAAGAACTTCAAGAAGGACGGCAAAGGAGTTGCCGCGCCCGGTAAGCCAGTTGCCGGGAAGAAGCCAAAGAATGGACCCAAGCCTGAGACTGAGTGCTTTTATTGCAAGGGAACGGGTCACTGGAAACGGAACTACCCCAAATACTTAGCAGATAAGAAGGCCGGCAACGTCAAAGGTATATGTGATATACATGTTATTGATGTGTACCTTACCAGCGCTCATAGTAGCTCCTGGGTATTTGATACCGGTGCAGTTGCTCACATTTGTAACTCAAAGCAGGAGCTGCGGAATAAGCGAAGACTGGCGAAGGACGAGGTGACGATGCGCGTCGGGAATGGTTCCAAGGTCGATGTGATCGCCGTCGGCACGCTACCTCTATATCTACCCTCGAGATTAGTTTTAAACCTTAATAATTGTTATTTAGTACCAGCTTTGAGCATGAACATTGTATCTGGATCTCGTTTGATGCGAGATGGCTACTCATTTAAATCCGAGAATAATGGTTGTTCTATTTATATGAGAGATATGTTTTATGGTCATGCCCCGCTGGTCAATGGTTTATTTTTGATGAATCTCGAACGCGATGTTACACATATTCATAGTGTGAATGCCAAAAGATGTAAAATTGATAATGATAGTCCCACATACTTGTGGCATTGCCGCCTTGGTCATATTTGTGTCAAACGTATGAAGAAGCTCCACGCAGATGGACTTATGGAGTCTCTTGATTATGAGTCATTTGACACGTGCGAACCATGCCTCTTGGGCAAGATGACCAAGACTCCGTTCTCCGGAACAATGGAGCGAGCAACCAACTTATTGGAAATCATACATACCGATGTGTGCGGTCCAATGAGTGTTGAAGCTCGCGGAGGCTATCGTTATGTTCTCACCCTCACAGATGACTTGAGTAGATATGGGTATGTCTACTTAATGAAACACAAGTCTGAGACCTTTGAAAAGTTCAAGGAATTTCAGAATGAGGTTGAGAATCAACGTGACAGAAAAATAAAGTTCTTACGAACGGATCGTGGGGGTGAATATTTAAGTCATGAATTTGGCACACACCTAAGGAACTGTGGAATTGTTTCACAATTGACACCGCCCGGAACACCTCAGCGTAATGGTGTGTCCGAACATTGAAATCGTACTCTGTTGGACATGGTGCAATCTATGATGTCTCTCACCGAATTACCGCTATATTTTTTGGGTTATGCTTTAGAGACTGCCGCATTCACTTTAAATAGGGCTCCATCAAAATCCGTTGAGACGAAACCGTATGAACTTTGGTTTAGCAAGAAACCTAAGCTGTCGTTTCTGAAAGTTTGGGGTTGCGATGCTTATGTCAAGAAACTTCAACCTGAAAAGCTCGAACCCAAATCGGAAAAATGCGTCTTCATAGGATACCCAAAGGAAACGATTGGGTACACCTTCTTCCTCAGATCCGAAGGCAAGGTCTTCATTGCCAAGAATGGATCCTTTCTGGAGAAAGAGTCTCTCTCGAAAGAAGTGAGTGGGAGGAATGTAGAACTTGATGAGGTGACAGTCACCCCTCCTGAACCGGAAGGTAGCGTAGCGCGGGAAATTGTTCCTGAGGTGCCTGCACCGATAGGGGAGGAAGTTAATGATGATGATCATGAAGATTCAGATCAAGTTACTACTGAACTTCAAAGGTCCACAAGGACACGTTCCGCACCAGAGTGGTACGGCAACCCTGTCATGGAAATCATGTTGTTAGACAACGGTGAATCTTCGAACTATGAAGAAGCGATGGCGGGCCCGGATTCCAACAAATGGCTTGAAGCCATGAAATCCGAGATAGGATCCATGTATGAAAACAAAGTATGGACTTTGGTGGACTTGCCCGATGATCGGCACGCCATAGAAAATAAATGGATATTTAAGTAGAAGACTGACGCGGATGGTAATGTGACCATCTATAAGGCTCGGCTTGTCGCTAAAGGTTATCGACAAATTCAAGGGATTGACTACGACGAGACTTTCTCTCCCGTAGCGATGCTGAAGTCCGTCCGAATCATGTTAGCAATTGCCGCATTCTATGATTATGAGATATGGCAAATGGACGTCAAAACGGCATTCCTTAATGGCTTCCTCAAGGAAGAGCTGTATATGATGCAGCCGGAAGGTTTTGCCGATCCTGAGAATGCTAACAAGATATGGAAGCTCAAGCGCTCGATCTATGGGCTGGTGCAAGCATCTCGGAGTTGGAATATTCGCTTTAATGATGTGATCAAAGCGTTTGGGTTTATACAGACTTGGGGAGAAGCCTGTATTTACAAGAAAGTGAGTGGGAGCTCTGTAGCATTTCTCATATTATATGTGGATGACATACTGTTGATGGGAAATGATATAGAATTCTTGGAGAGCATAAAGGCCTACTTGAATAAGAGTTTTTCAATGAAGGACCTTGGAGAAGCTGCTTACATACTAGGCATCAAGATCTATAGAGATAGATCAAGACGCCTCATTGGTCTTTCACAGAGCACGTACCTTGATAAGATATTGAAGAAGTTCAATATGGATCAGTCCAAGAAAGGGTTCTTGCCTGTATTGCAAGGTATGAGATTGAGCACGGCTCAATCCCCGACCACGGCATAAGATAGAGAAAAGATGAGTGTCATCCCCTATGCCTCAACCATAGGTTCTATAATGTATGCCATGCTGTGTACCAGACCTGATGTAAACCTTGCCATAAGTTTGGTAGGGAGGTACCAAAGTGATCCCGGTATGGAACACTGGACAGCGGTCAAGAACATCCTGAAGTACCTGAAAAGGACTAAGGATATGTTTCTCGTTTATGGAGGTGACGAAGAGCTCGTCGTAAAGGGTTACGTCGATGCTAGCTTCAACACAGATCTGGATGACTCCAAGTCACAAACCGGATACGTGTATATTTTGAATGGTGGGGCAGTCAGCTGGTGCAGTTGCAAGCAGAGCGTCGTGGCACATTCTACATGTGAAGTGGAGTACATAGCTGCTTGCGAAGCAGCACAGGAAGGAGTCTGGATGAAGGAGTTCATCACCGACCTAGGAGTCATTCCAAGCGCGTCAAGCCCGATGACTCTCTTCTGTGACAACACTGGAGCTATTGCCATTGCCAAGGAGCCCAGGTTTCACAAGAAGACCAAGCACATCAAGCGCCGTTTCAACTCCATCCGGAATTATGTTCAAGATGGAGACATAGATATTTGTAAAGTGCATACGGATCTGAATGTCGCAGATCCGTTGACTAAACCTCTTCCACGAGCAAAACATGATCAACACCAGAACTCGATGGGTGTTCGATTTATCACAATGTAACTAGATTATTGACTCTAGTGCAAGTGGGAGACTGTTGGAAATATGCCCTAAAGGCAATAATAAAATGGTTATTATTATATTTCCTTGTTCATGATAATTGTCTGTTATTCATGCTTGAATTGTACTGTACGGAAACAACGATACATGTGTGAATACATAGACCACAACATGTCCCAGGTAAGCCTCTAGTTACTAGCTCGTTGATCAACAGATGGTCACTGTTTCCTGGCCATGGACATTGGATGTCATTGATAACGGGAACACATCATTAGGAGAATGATGTGATGGACAAGACCCAATCCTAAGCCTAGCACAAGATCGTATAGTTCGTAATGCTAAAGCTTTTCCAATGTTAAGTATCTGTTCCTGATGGCTTCTCGCCCCTCGTTGGTTACCCCAAGTGGAAGGTTGAGATGTAGTGTAGCGACAAATTTCCCTTGGCAAAGATACCAAGGATCGAATCCCGTGAGACTCCGAGGGTCGACAAGTAGGTGTCAACGGCGCCAGAAACTTAGCGGTTGACGGGACCTGCACACAGATACAGATAACTTTGCTCCCAACGAGTACAGAGAGGTTGTCAATCCCTCCGGCCTTGTTGTTTACAAAGGATCAAACACAAGAGATAATAATGATAGCTATGACTGCAACTAGGAAATAAAAACAGGAAGTAAATAGAAGGTGTGATCAGCGGTGGTAATATGGACCGGGGTCCCATGATGTTCACTAGTGATGTCTCTCTCCCAAAAGGCGATAAAACAGCAAAGCGAGGTAAACAAATTACAGCTGGGCAATTGACAGGATTATGTGCGCAAACCAATGCTAACTGTGCTGCAAAGAAAGGTAGAGGCTCAAAAGCATGGGCGGTACGCCAAGGCAAGTAGACCGAAATCCATCTGCATCTACTACTAATCATCCACCTTGAGATATCTATCCAGAACATCTCGCTGGTATTAAGTTGCGAATCCCACCCAAAGTGTAAACTCAAAGCAACAGACAACATCATTAAAAGAACTTTGCGTAAAGTAAACAATCCTTGCACCCGCAAGTACAAGCACCGTTGTTTTCTCCCTTGTGGCAACAGCACATCCCCTAGACTCATGTTTCTGTTACTCAAGCTAGTCATCAGGGGGCATGAACCCACAATCAAGCATAACGCTCCCTCTTGGAGTTACTACCTACTACTTGGCCAAAGCAATAAACATCAACGGAGAACATGCAAGAATTACTCAAGAACAAAGATATAAAAGAGGTGAATCAAATATATTACTCAAACACAATCTGAACATAGTCTCATAATCCATCAGATCCCAGCAAACTCAGCAAAGCAACAACAGAAAGATTACATATGTGCCTCGATCATGTAGGGCAGCTCACGAGGTCTAAACCATGAAGAGCAAAGAGGGGAGGAGAACATCACATAGCTACTGATCATGGACCCATGGTCCAAGGTGGACTACTCACGACTCATCCGGGAAGCGTCCATGGTGGTGGAGAAGCTCCCGGTGTTCTCCCCTCCGGCAGGGTGCCGAGAAGAGTTCTCCTGATGCTCCCGATCTTGGAAGCGCTGCGGTGGCGGAACAGAGACGAGATCGCGAAAAAGGGTTCTGTCCTCGAGGGTTTCGGGATGAGAGGGATATATATGCGAAGGGGGGCAGCCAGAGGCGGAGCAGGGGCCCCAGGCGCCCCCCTGGCGCGGCCAGGGGTGGGGCCGCGCCAGGTGGCCGCCTGGGCCTCCCCTGGCTCCCCTCTGGCCCATCTTTGGTTCTTCGCGAAGCTTCCTGTACACTGATTTTTCCTATATTTTTCCTGGAATTTTTGGAGCACTTTTAATATGGGGGAAACATGAAATAGAAAAACAACAGAAAACAGGAACTGGCACTGTGGTGCATTGAGTTAATAGGTTAGTCCAAATATGATCAAAAGTGTATGGAAGTGCATCAATATCATAGCAATATCACACAAAAGAAGCATGGAGCAAGCAGAAATTATAGATACGTTATGGACGTATCAACATCCCCAAGCTTAATTCCTGCTCGTCCTCGAGTAGGTAAATGATAACAAGCATAATTTCTTTGGTGACATGCTATCAACCATATAAGAACTTTTAAGTAAAGCAATCAAGGCATGTAATTCAATTCAAGTCATAACAAGCAAGAGTCTATATTAGCATTGTAACAAGCAACATAAGAACATAAAGGTGCAAGAGCTCTCGCTGTCCGTGACTCGAATGTCTCCAAATGGTGTTTGCGTGCAAGAAAGGGGATAGGGATATACGAGAGAGTAAAACATAGTTTTTGTATTGTTGAGAACTTAATCTACTAAAGTTTCACACTTGGTCTTCTTTGGAATCTTATTTTGACTCATCCCCAGACCACTAGCCAGGTACAAGTCAAAATGATCCACTCCCTTTCGATATTTTGAGCACTCATGCAATGGATGAGCGTAAGCAAGAAAGTTGACACTTAGGATGGCAAAGAGAGAAAAATGATGAAGGGGGAAGACAAAAAAGGTGTGAAAGGCTCACATCAATGAGGACAATCATAGGCGAGAGAAAGCCAAATGATAGATATGATGTGAGGAGTAGGGATTGCCATGCAACGGATGCACATATGAGCTAAGGTAAGCTCTCCAATGGAACTAGTGGGCCGGGGTGCATCCAACTTGCTCGCTCAAGAAGACCTAGAGCTCTTTTGAGGAGGCTCATCATTGGAATATACAAGCCAAGTTCTATAGTGTGAAGGTCCCCACATAGCTATATGCATGAATGATAATCTCTATGGAGTACAAGGTATAAGATGGAGTACGAGTGTGGATCTCACAAAAGGAATAGTAGTGTGCCCCCTTCTCTCTTTTTTTATTTTTTATTTATTTTTTGTGGCCTCAATGGCTCTTTCTATTTAACTCTCATTTGTCCTCTTTGGGATCTTTTGATTTGTCCTTTTTGGGATCTTTTCCTCACTTTAGGGGCAACACTCTATAAATTACAAGAAGTATAGAAGATCTTTCACACTTTACTAGAGTACTCAACATAAAGAAAATGAAACTATCATGATGTATGCAAATGTATGCCTCTGCCAGTGTAGCAGGATATGCAATGATACTAGCGCGTCATGTAGCAATGATTAGGGCAAGGCCCAACTAGCATGCGGCTCATCGATCAAGCAAAAGCATGTATGACATGAAGATCAAGTCATGAGAAGATGGATGTTGCATGGCAATGTATCTCGAAAAGGCTATGGAAATGCCTTGATAGGTAGGTATGGTGGCTGTTTTGAGGAAGCATATAATGAGGCTTATGATGACAGAGCGTATCGTGCCAAGGATTTGGATGCACCGGCGAAGTATGCGCCAACTCTCGAGGTGAGAAAGGGCAATGCACGGTACCGAAGAGGCTAGAAAAAATATGGCTAGGTGGAAGTGTCAACTTTCGAATACTCACATTAGTCCGAAGAACTCATGCACTTATTATCGGTAACTCTCAATCTAATTAGGAGGTTCACAAAGAGACAAGTACCCCGAGGAGGAGTGTATGGGGGTTTGGTTATCCTTGCGCATCCTCGACTCATGGTATGTGAGTGTACTCTAATATTCGATCCCTCCAAAGATTAGTGATCCATCTAGTAGCTAAAGTTCTCAACTATTTTGTAGGTTTTCTAAAATAAACACGGATTGCCCAAAATACGACATCTATCACTAATAGGCTAAAGCTCTTGACACCAAAAGTTCAGACATTACTCATGGCAATACCTCAAAACTATTGCAAGTTACTACTAAAATTAAATAGCAACCTCAATTACCTACTTTAAGTTAAGACACACAACTCAGTGCAACAGGCAAACTCTCTTAACAAGATAAACATGAAAACTCAAGAGAGTTCAGCAACTAACTAAACAAAAGCTCTTTAAAAAGAAAAGCATGAAAACTAAGAGCTAAACATGACAGCAGCTATGGAAAGACAAAGAACACACACAACAAAGATAAGCATGAAAATCCTATGTTGTGTTCTAGGTTGAAGTGGAGCGTGTTTCTCTCCCACACAAAGAAAGCTGGGTTCTAACTTGTTATGAACAGCAAGCAAAGCTAAAGAAAACTAAAAAAAGGAAACTAAGAGCAAGACGCTCCAAGCATAGCACATAACGCATGAAGTGATATTATAGTGGAACGAAAGACGAACTGATAATTGTTGATGGAGAAGGGGATGCATGGGGGCATCCCCAAGCTTAGACGCTTGAGTCTTCTTGAATATTTCTTGGGGGTGCACGGGGGCATCCCCAAGCTTGAGCGTTTGACCCTCCTGAATCTTCTTTTATCATATTCCCTCGCACACTTGAAAACTCCCTTCATACATCACTCATCATAATCTGATTAGCGAGGTTAGTACCCACAATAAAATAATTTTTCCCTACTGTAAATAAAGATAATCTTGAAGAGCTACTGTTTCTCAAGATTTCCAAAAGGTTTTTGCAAAGAAAAAGCAAGCTCAAGGTTTGCAAAACGAAGAAAAGGCAAAACAGGACAGAATCTGTGAAAAACAGACCAGCAAGTATTAAATAATTTTTTCGGGGCACTTCTGCAACTCAAATAAAAAAACTCAGAACAGACGCTCAAAAGCCAATTGTATAGAGCACGCTTTCAAAAAATTCAGATTAAAAAGATGATCTAGTGATTTTATTCGAATTTTTCTGTCCAAGGACAGAATCTGTTTTCTGGACAGCACGTCACAACTTTTGAACTTTCTTGCAATCGGAGGCTAAACTTGGCACAAAGCTAAAAAGAAAAGATACAATGATGATGCTACTGTAGTAACAAACATCAAGACACAACAAAAGCAAAATAAAACCTAATTCGTTGTGGGCTGCCTCCCAAAAGCGCTTTCTTTTATGCCTTTAAGCTAGGCATGATGCAAAAAGATCAAGTTGTATCAATTGAACCATCATCAAGATCATCAAAAAGCTCTTCAATAGTACAACTAGTCTTAAGAGGACTTTCAAATAAAGGCCTAATAAAGATACTTCTAGGGAGAAAACCAAAAGGTGGAAAGTCAATGGGAGATTCATTTATAAATTTATCAAAGAGAGGTATTTCTTCCAAAGTCTTCACAGTTTCAACCCCTTTGGCAATAGATGGATTACTTTTGGAACGAGGAGCCTTTGGAACATAAACGAACTTAGGTTCCTTCTTTGCCGGAGTTTCTACCTTTTTGGCTTTGATTGAGGAGAAAGTAGTTCCTAAAGTGTCAAAGATTTCCTCAATCTTGTCTATCCTAGAAGAATCCAAGTCATGGGATTTGATGGTCTCCAAAGTTTTGAGAATTTTATGCATGGACCTATCAAGCCTATTCAAATTCCCTTGGATCTTACGGTCAAACTCATTTATCTTATTAATGCTTGGCATCTCTAGCTCTATCTTTTCAAGTTTTTTCATAATGTGAGCTAGGGTAATGTCCTCTTGAATGCTAACAACAGGGGGATTTCCAACAAGATTTTCCATAATACTAAGAGATTCCCAAACTGGGGCTTCTAGGAAATTTCCATTGATAGCAGAATCTAGAATAAACCTATTCCAAGAAGTAATTCCAACATAAAAATTTCTAAGCAGGATAGTAGTAGATTGCTTCTTGGTGGCTCTTTTTTGAGAATCACTAATTCTATACCAAGCATCTTTTAGACTTTCACCACCTCTTTGTTTAAAGGTGAGCACTTCTGCCTCACCAAAGGCAAAAGGACTAGACATAATGCCAACTAAAAGCAAGATAACTATTTTTGTGATTTTTGGTAAGGGACACTAAAGCAAAAACTGAAAGGTAAACTAACAAGACTAAAAAGAAAAGATAAAAGATAGCGTGCAACTCCCCTATCTTGAAGAGTGGAGTCCCCGGCAACGGCGCCAGA
The DNA here is from genome assembly GCA_902687465.1 of Secale cereale. Classification (NCBI taxonomy): domain Eukaryota; kingdom Viridiplantae; phylum Streptophyta; class Magnoliopsida; order Poales; family Poaceae; genus Secale; species Secale cereale. The sequence goes on from LR738709.1 coordinate 11,444,276, forward strand.
AACTTGCTTGATGGCTTCTCGCCCCTCGTTGGTTACCCCAAGTGGAAGGTTGAGATGTAGTGTAGCGGCAAATTTCCCTTGGCCAAGATACCAAGGATCGAATCCCGTGAGACTCCGAGGGTCGACAAGTAGGTGTCAATGGCGCCAGAAACTTAGCGGTTGACGGGACCTGCACACAGATACAGATAACTTTGCTCCCAACGAGTACAGAGAGGTTGTCAATCCCTCCGGCCTTGTTGTTTACAAAGGATCAAACACAAGAGATAATAATGATAGCTATGACTGCAACTAGGAAATAAAAACAGGAAGTAAATAGAAGGTGTGATCAGCGGTGGTAATATGGACCGGGGTCCCATGATGTTCACTAGTGATGTCTCTCTCCCAAAAGACGATAAAACAGCAAAGCGAGGTAAACAAATTACAGCTAGGCAATTGACAGGATTATGTGCGCAAACCAATGCTAACCATGCTGCAAAGAAAGGTAGAGGCTCAAAAGCATGGGCGGTACGCCAAGGCAAGTAGAACAAAATCCATCTGCATCTACTACTAATCATCCACCTTGAGATATCTATCCAGAACATCTCGCTGGTATTAAGTTGCGAATCCCACCCAAAGTGTAAACTCAAAGCAACAGACAACTGCATTAAAAGAACTTTGCGTAAAGTAAACAATCCTTGCACCCGCAAGTACAAGCACCGTTGTTTTCTCCCTTGTGGCAACATCACATCCCCTAGACTCATGTTTCTGTCACTCAAGCTAGTCATCAGGGGGCATGAACCCACAATCAAGCATAACGCTCCCTCTTGGAGTTACTACCTACTACTTGGCCAAAGCAATAAACAGCAACGGAGAACATGCAAGAATTACTCAAGAACAAAGATATAAAAGAGGTGAATCAAATATATTACTCAAACACAATCTGAACATAGTCTCATAATCCATCAGATCCCAGCAAACTCAGCAAAGCAACAGCAAAAAGATTACATATGTGCCTCGATCATGTAGGGCAGCTCATGAGGTCTAAACCATGAAGAGCAAAGAGGGGAGGAGAACATCACATAGCTACTGATCATGGACCCATGGTCCAAGGTGGACTACTCACGACTCATCCGGGAAGCGTCCATGGTGGTGGAGAAGCTCCCAGTGGTGGTTCTCCCCTCCGGCAGGGTGCCGGGAAGAGTTCTCCTGATGCTCCCGATCTTGGAAGCGCTGCGGCGGCGGAACAGAGGCGAGATCACGAAAAAGGGTTCTGTCCTCGAGGGTTTCGGGACAAGAGGGATATATATGCGAAGGGGGGCAGCCAGAGGCGGAGCAGGGGCCCCAGGCGCCCCCCTGGCGCGGCCAGGGGTGGGGCCGCGCCAGGTGGCCGCCTGGGCCTCCCCTGGCTCCCCTCTGGCCCATCTTTGCTTCTTCGCGAAGCTTCCTGTACGCTGATTTTTCCTATATTTTTCCTGGAATTTTTGGAGCACTTTTAATATGGGGGAAACCTGAAATAGAAAAACAGCAGAAAACAGGAACTGGCACCGTGGTGCACTGAGTTAATAGGTTAGTCCAAATATGATCAAAAGTGTATGGAAGTGCATCAATATCATAGCAATATCACACAAAAGAAGCATGGAGCAAGCAGAAATTATAGATTAGTTATGGACGTATCAGTTCCTTAGACCATGAGGTTGTGCAACTCCCGGATACCGTAGGAATGCTTTGGGTGTGCCAAACGTCACAACATAACTGGGTGGCTATTAAGGTACGCAACGGGTATCTCCGAAAGTGTCTGTTGAGTTGGCACGAACCGAGACTGGGATTTGTCACTCCGTATGACGGAGAGTTATCTCTGGGCCCACTCGGTAAGACATCATCATAATGAGCTTAATGTGACTAAGGAGTTAGTCACGGGATGATGTATTACGGAACGAGTAAAGAGACTTGCCATGACGAGATTGAACAAGGTATCGGTATACCGACGATCGAATCTCGGGCAAGTACTATACCGATAGACGAAGGGAATTGCATATGGGATTAAGTGAATCCTTGACATCGTGGTTCATCCAATGAGATCATCAAGGAACACGTGGGAACCAACATCGGTATCCAGATCCCGCTGTTGGTTATTGACCGGAGAGTCGTCTCGGTCATGTCTACGTGTCTCCCGAACCCGTAGGGTCTACACACTTAAGGTTCAGTGACGCTAGGGTTGTAGAGATAAATGCACACGGTAACCCGAATGTTGTTCGGAGTCCCGGATGAGATCCCGGACATCACGAGGAGTTCCGGAATGGTCCGGAGGTAAAGAATTATATATATGAAGTCCAATTTCGGCCATCAGGAGAGTTCCGGGGGTCACCGGTAGTGTACCGGGACCATCGGAAGGGTCCCGGGGGTCCACCGGGTGGGGCCACCCATCCTGGAGGGCCCCATGGGCCGTAGGGGGAGGGGGACCAGCCCATAGTGGGCTGGCGCACCCCCTTGGGCCTCCCCCCTGCGCCTAGGGTTGGGAACCCTAGGTGTGGGGGGCGCCCTTGCCTTGGGGGGCAAGTCTCCCCCCTGGCCGCCCCCCCAGGAGATCCCATCTCCTAGGGCAGCCGCACCTCAGCCCCTATATATAGTGGGGGGAGAGAGGGCAGCTGCACCTCAGCCCCTGGCGCCTCTCCCCCCCGTTACACCTCTCCCTCCTCCCACAGGTTCTTGGCGAAGCCCTGCAGCTTTTCCCGTTGCATCCACCACCACGCCGTCGTGCTGCTGGATCTCCATCAACCTCTCCTCCCCCCCCTTGCTGGATCAAGAAGGAGGACACATCGCTGCAACGTACGTGTGTTGAACGCGGAGGTGTTGTCCGTTCGGCGCTGGGATCATCGGTGATAGGGACCACGACGAGTACGACTCCATCATCCACGTTCTCTTGAACGCTTCCGCTCGCGATCAACAAAGGGTATGCAGATGCACTCCTTTATGCTCATTGCTAGATGACTCCTTAGATTGATCTTGGTGAAGCGTAGGAAGTTTTTTGAATTCTGCTACATTCCCCAACAAATTAATCAAGCATGATAATTAATGGTATTGAAAGTTGAAGTAAAGAAATGCATGGTAGCTAGCTAGCTAGTACTACTACTTAGTTAATTACCTTGGTTCGATACCAATACAGTTCTTCTTTCCATGGCGGTCCTGGACGAACCACTTTGATGAACTTTTTCCAAGCCCTGCCCGCCGGCGAAGAAAATGAATAAAGGAGTTATTATAATTAGTTGATATCAGGAAACGACTAACCAAAGAGGCCGATAGGGCAATAATGATTGAAATTACCTGTCGACTATCCCATTCACGATTGAGTAGTCTTTAGGATGTTTAAGTAGTGAGTCCAACAGTATAACATGTCCTTCTTCAACTTGAATGTCTAACAAGATCCAATAAAAACTGCAAGCGTACACGTTCACATGTATAAATTAAGAGGGCATGTGAATAACACTCATCAACTACCCTAAACCCCATACACTTACTAACATCTAGCTAGTAAGAAAAAACAGAATTCATAGTATACAAGACAGTGTGACTCACGCGAAGTTGTAAGGAAGTAGTATATCTCCATTGGTATTGAGGCGCTTCAAGAACTCTAGCATCTTTTCCTCTACGTCCTCTCGATACCATGCCTGTGTCCATGTCTCTTCATTAATGGTATTTGGGTCAATGAACCCAATGCCATAGCGTACAGCTTTTTTCATTTCATATATCTTCATCCTGCATAATTAATACCACATGAAAATATAGTGAGGATAATTACAGGTAATGATCTAAGTTAGCTTGAGACTTAAATTACAGAAAGAAATCACTTACAGACAATAGCAACCGATGATAGATTTGTTGAGTGTGTCTTGATTGAATAACTGAAATAGTTCTGAATACTCAACGGACGGAGCTTTCTCATGGAAGTAATGCTCTGTCTTGACATTCACCATGAGGGCCTCTCGATTGTGAGTCTTGCAAATTTTCATGTACCAATCATGCAATTCATACATTCTGGTTAGGAGCTTCTTTACCTCCTAAAGCTCTAGCATAGGTTGGCCGCGGACATATTGTCGTTTTAGTTCCTCCTCTCTAAAAGTTTCCATGGGCTCAAGCCCTAGGAGTTGTTCTACAGTGCATCCGATCTTTGTAGCCTGCCTTATATGATCGTCAATTATTAGCACATCATCATCGGTGCCGGTACTCACATGTGGGGGGATCTTCGCTAGAACAACAAGCTGGGGGATCGATTGTGCCGCCTGTTCTCCCAGCCGGGGAACGGTTTTCCCGTATTATTTGCTAGCTGCTTGGCTCAAGCTTGAGCTCGACTCCGTCTGTTGTCGTCGTGCATGTGGCTTCCTGATTTGGCGCTCATAGTCTGAGTCAACAGGCTTGGGAGCTGGTTCTCTTGCCATATGAATAAAGTGGTCAACGACTTTCACAGGCACTTTCTCCTTTGGCGGCAGTGGCGGTTTCGGTCCAAAATGGACGTCCACTTGGGCCTTCACTATGGCTGTGTTTTGCTCATCGGTCATGTCGTAAGGCCTCTGAGGAAGAGGAGTGAGGCTTGGACCGTATTGACATCGTTTGCCTCCGCCTGTACCTCATGTACTACCTCGACTTGTTGTACCGCTACGGACCATAGCTGCGGTGGCTCTCTTCCGCGATTGCTGAGGCAGCGGAGACGGCTGACGTGGCTGAGTTGGAGCAGGAGAAGTGGCCTGACGCTGTGCCGGACTTGAAGGAGCGGGAGTCTGCTGATGCGGTGACGGATTTCGAGGAGGAGTCGGCTGACGCTGTGCCGGACTTGGAGGAGGAGTCGACTGACATGGTGGCGGACTTGGAGGAGCGGGAGTCTACTGACGCGGTGGCAGACTTCGAGGAGGAGTCGGCTGACGTGGTGTTGGTGGCCTTCGAAAGATGATGCAATCCTTTCTCCATAGGATGATACGATGTATGGCCTCTTGCAGTGTGTGCTCCTCGTCACCTCCAGGAATGTCAAGCTCTAGCCCCGGATATTGGTCCACCACCTCATCAACCGTGACACGAGCATTGCCGGCTGGAATCAGGTTGCAATGGAAGTTTGTTTCGGGGGGATTTGTATGAGCAATGGCGTCCCCCACCTTCATGGATATGTTCTTCATTTTGAAGTGTAGCTCATAGTTAGTGTTCTCCATGATGTCATCCACAGGGTTTCTATCCAGCAGTGTGTCGTCCGGGGCGGAACCCACGCTGCTTCTCGGCATGGATGGGTCAGTGCTATCCAATGCTGGATCATCCGCTAGCTACTGCCACTGTTGAGACCTGTTGGGGAACGTAGTATTTTAAAATTTTCCTACGATCACGCAAGATCTATCTACCAGATGCATAGCAACGAGAGGGAAGAGTGTGTCTACGTACCCTCGTAGACCGGAAGCGGAAGCGTCAAGTGACGCGGTTGATGTAGTCGAACTTCTCCGCGATTCAACCGATCAAGCACCGAACGTACGACACCTCCGCGTTCAGCACACGTTCAGCTTGGTGACGTCCCACGAGCTCTTGATCCAGTTGAGCTTCACGGGAGAGTTTCATCAGCACGACGGCGTGGTGACGGATATGATGTATTTACCGGCGCAAGGCTTCGCCTAAGCACTGCAACGGTATGACCGAGGTGTGTTTCTGTGGAGGGGGGCACCGCACACGGCTGGAACAATGCAACTTGTGTGTCTTTGGGTGCCCCCTTGCCCCCGTATATAAAGGAGCAAGAGGGGAGGGCCGGCCGGCCTCCTATGGTGCGGCTAGGGCAATCCTACTAGGAATAGGATTGCAATCCTATTCCTAGTAGGAGTCCACCAAGAAGGAAGAGAGGGAAAAAGAAAGAGAAGGAGAGGTGGCGCCCCCCAATCCTAGTCCAACTAGGATCCCCTGGTGGGGCGTCGGCCAGCCTCTATGGGCTGCCTCTCTCCTTTCCTTAAGGCCCACTATGGACCATCCCCCCTCGTAGGGGGTTCCGGTAACCCCCTCCGGCAATCCCGTTAAATCCGAAACTTTTCCGGAACACTTCCGGTGTCCGAATATAGTCGTCCAATATATCAATTTTTATGTTTCGGACATTCCGAGACTCCTCGTCATGTCCGTGATCTCATCCGGGACTCCGAACTACCTTCGGTACATCAAAACTCATAAACTCATAATACAGATCGTCATCAAACGTTAAGCGTGCGGACCCTACGGGTTCGAGAACTATGTAGACATGACCGAGACTCATCTCCGGTCAATAACCAATAGCGGAACCTGGATGTTCATATTGGCTCCTACATATTCTACGAAGATCTTTATCGGTCAAACCGCATAACAACATACGTTGTTCCTTTTGTCATCGGTATGTTACTTGCCCGAGATTCGATCGTCGGTATCACTATACCTAGTTCAATCTCGTTACCGGCAAGTCTCTTTACTCGTTCCGTAACACATTATCTCGTGACTAACTCATTAGTCTTTTGCTTGCAAGGCTTATTATGATGTGTGTTACCGAGAGGGCCCAGAGATACCTCTTCGACACTCGTAGTGACAAATCATAATCTTGATCTATGCCAACACCACGAATACTTTCGGAGACACCTGTAGAGCATCTTTATGATCACCCAGTTACGTTGTGACGTTTGATAGCACACAAGGTGTTCCTACGGTATTCGGGAGTTGCATAATCTCATAGTCATAGGAACATGTATAAGTCATGAAGAAAGCAATAGCAGTAAAACTAAACGATCATAGTGCTATGCTAACGGATGGGTCTAGTCCATCACATCATTCTCCTAATGATGTGATCTCGTTGATCAAATGACAACTCATGTCTATGGCTAGGAAAGATAGCCATCTTTGATCAATGAGCTAGTCTAGTAGAGGCATACTAGGGACATACTATTTTGTCTATGTATTCACACATGTATCAAGTTTCCGGATAATACAATTCTAGCATGAATAAAAGACATTTATCATGATATAAGGAAATACAAATAACATCTTTATTATTGCCTCTAGGGCATATTTCCTTCAGTCTCCCACTTGCACTAGAGTCAATAATCTAGCTCACATCGCCATGTGATTTAATACCGATAGTTCACATCGTTATGTGAATAACACCCATAGTTCACATCGCCATGTGACCAACACCCAAAGAGTTTACTAGAGTCAATAATCTAGTTCACATCGCTATGTGATTAATACCCAAGAGTAATAAGGTGTGATCATGTTTTGCTTGTGAGAGAAGTTTAGTCAACGGGTCTGTCACAGTCAGATCCGTATGTATTTTGCAAATTTCTATGTCTACAATGCTCTGCATAGAGCTACTCTAGCTAATTGCTCCCACTTTCAATACGCATCCAGATTGATACTTAGAGTCATCTGGATTTAGTGTCAAAGCTTGCATCGGCGTAACCCTTTACGACGAACTCTTTATCACCTCCATAATTGAGAAACATTTCCTTAGTCATCCAGTTACAAAGGATAATTTTGACCGCTGTACAGTGATCTACTCCTGGATCACTATTGTACCCCCTTGACAAACTCATGGCAAGGTACACAACATGTTTGGTACACAACATAGCATACTTTATAGAACCTATGGCTGAGGCATAGGGAATGACTTTCATTCTCTCTATATTTTTCTGCCGTGGTCTGGCTTTGAGTCTTACTCAACTGCACACCTTACAAGTCAGGCAAGAACTCCTTCTTTGACTGATCTATTTTGAACTACTTCAAAATCTTATCAAGGTATGTACTTATCGAAAGTCTTATCAAGCGTCTTGATCTATCTCTATAGATCTTGATGCCCAATATGTAAGCAGCTTCACCAAGGTCTTTCTTTGAAAAACTCCTTTCAAACACTCCTTTATGCTTTCTAGAAAATTCTACATCATTTCCGATCGACAATATGTCATTCACATATACTTATCAGAAATGTTGTAGTGCTCCCACTCACTTCTTGTAAATACAGGCTTCACCGCAAGTCTGTATAAATCTATATGCTTTGATCAACTTATCAAAGCGTATATTCCAACTCTGAGATGCTTGCACCAGTCCATAGAAGGATCGCTGGAGCTTGCACATTTTGTTAGCACCTTTAGGATTAACAAAACCTTCTGGTTGCATCATATACAATTCTTCTTTAATAAATCCATTAAAGAACGCAGTTTCGTTATCCATTTACCAGATTTCATAAAATGTGGCAATTGCTAACATGATTCGGACAGATTTAAGCATCGCTACGGGTGAGAAAATCTCATCGTAGTCAACACCTTGAACTTGTCGAAAACCTTTCGCAACAAGTCTACTTTGTAGACAGTAACATTACCATCGGCATCAGTCTTCCTCTTAAAGATCCATTTATTTTCAATGGCTTGCCGGCCATCGGGCATGTCAAGCAAAGTCCATACTTTGTTCTCATACATGGATCCCATCTCAGATTTCACGGCCTCAAGCCATTTTGCGGAATCTGGGTTCATCATCGCTTCCTCATAGTTCGTAGGTTCATCATGGTCCAGTAACATGACTTCCAGAACCGGGTTGCCGTACCACTCTGGTGCGGAACGTACTCTGGTTGATCTACGAAGTTTAGCAGTAACTTGATTCGGAGTTTCATGATCATCATCATTAGCTTCCTCACTAATTGGTGTAGGAATCACTGGAACCAGTTTCTATGATGTACTACTATCCAATTCAGGAGAAGGTACAATTACCTCATCAAGTTCCACTTTCCTCCCACTCACTTCTTTCGAGAGAAACTCCTTCTCTAGAAAGGATCCACTCTTAGCAACAAAGACCTTGCCTTTGGATCTGTGATAGAAGGTGTACCCAACAGTTTCTTTTGGGTATCCTATGAAGATTTACTTCTCCGATTTGGGTTCGAGCTTATCATGTTGAAACTTTTTCACATAAGCATCGCAGTCCCAAACTTAAAAAAAAATGACAGCTTAGGTTTCTCGTCAAACCACAGTTCATACGGTGTCATCTCCACGGATTTAGATGGTGCCCTATTTAACGTGAATGTAGCTGTCTCTAATGCATAACCCCAAAAGCAATAGTGGTAGATCGGTAAGAGACATCATCGATCGCAGCATATCAAATAAAGTACGGTTATGACGTTCGGACACACCATTACACTGTGGTGTTCCAGGTGGTGTGAGTAGTGAAACTATTTCACATTGTTTTTACTGAAGGCCAAACTCGCTAACTCAAATATTTTACCTCTACGATCATATCATAGAAACTCTTATTTTCTTGTTACGATGATTCTCCACTTCACTCTGAAATTCTTTGAAATTTTCAAATGTTTCAGACTTGTGCTTCATTAAGTAGATATACCCATATCTGCTCAAATCATCAGTGAAGGTCAGAAAATAACGATTCCCGCCGTGAGCTTCAACACTCATTGGTCTGCATACATCAGTATGTATGATTTCCAACAACTCTGTTGCTCGCTCCACAGTTCCGGAGAACAGAGTTTTTGTCATCTTGCCCATGAGGCATGGTTCGCAAGCACCAAGTGATTCATAATCAAGTGATTCCAAAAAGTCCATCACTATGGAGTTTCTTCATGCGCTTTACACCAATATGACCTAAACGGCAGTGCCACAAATAAGTTGCACTATCATTATTAACCTTGCATCTTTTGGCTTCAATATTATGAATATGTGTATCACACGATCGAGATCCAACAAACTATTTCATTGGGTGTATGACCATAGAAGGTTTTATTCATGTAAACAGAACAACAATTATTCTCTAACTTACATGAATAACCGTATTGCAATAAACATGATCAAATCATATTCATGCTCAACACAAACACCAAATAACACTTATTTAGGTTCAACACTAATCCCGAAAGTATAGGGAGTGTGCGATGATGATCATATCAATCTTGGAACTGCTTCCAATACACATCGTCACTTCATCCTTTAACTAGTTTCTGTTCATTATGCAACTCCCATTTCGAGTTACTACTCTTTAGCAACTGAACCAGTATCAAATACCGAGGGGTTGCTATGAACACTAGTAAAATACACATCAATAATCTGTATATCAAATATACCTTTGTTCACTTTGCCATCCTTCTTATCCGCCAAGTATCTAGGGCAGTTCCACTTCCGGTGACCATTTCCTTTGCAGTAGAAGCACTTAGTTTCAGGCTTGAGTTTAGCTTTGGGTTTCTTCATGGGAGTGACAACTTGCTTGTCATTCTTCTTGAAGTTCCCCTTCTATCCCTTTGCCCTTTACTTGAAACAAGTGGTCCTATTAACCATCAACACTTGATGTTCTTTCTTGATTTCTTCCTTCGCCGATTTTAGCATTGCGAAGAGCTCGGGAATTACCTTCGTCATCCCTTGCATATTATAGTTCATCACGAAGTTCTACTAACTTGGTGATAGTGACTAGAGAACTTTGTCAATTACTATCTTATCTGGAAGATTAACTCCCACTTGATTCAAGTAATTGTAGTACCCAGACAATCTGAGCACATGCTCACTGGTTGAGCTATTCTCCTCCATCTTGTAGGCAAAGTACTGTCAGAAGTCTTATACCTCTCGACACGGGCATGAGTATGAAATACTAATTTCAACTCTTGGAACATCTCATATGCTCCGTGGCGTTCAAAACGTTTTTTGAAGTCCCGGTTATAAGCCGTAAAGCATGGTGCACTAAACTATCAAGTAGTCATCATACCGAGCTTTTGTCAAAACGTTCATAACGTCTATATCAGCTTCTGCAATAGGTCTGTCACCTAGCGGTGCATCAAGGACATAATTCTTCTGTGCAGCAATGAGGATAATCCTCAGATCACGGAATAATTCCGCATCATTGGTACTAACATCTTTCAACTTGGTTTTCTCTAGGAACATATAAAAAATAAACGTGGAGCAACATCGCGAGCTATTGATCTACAACATAGATATGCTAATACTACCAGGACTAAGTTCATGATAAATTAAAGTTCAATTTAATCATATTATATAAGAACTCCCACTTAGATAGACATCCCTCTAGTCATCTAAATGATCACGTGATCCAAATCAACTAAACCATGTCCGATCATCACGTGAGATGGAGTAGTTTTCAATGGTGAACATCTTATGTTGATCATATCTACTATATGATTAACGCTCGACCTTTCGGTCTCTAGTGTTC
>LR738709.1:11462524-11484458 GCA_902687465.1 Secale cereale
CGTCAATCCCGTTAAATCCGAAACTTTTCCGGAACACTTCCGGTGTCCGAATATAGTCGTCCAATATATCAATTTTTATGTTTCGGACATTCCGAGACTCCTCGTCATGTCCGTGATCTCATCTGGGACTCCGAACTACCTTCGGTACATCAAAACTCATAAACTCATAATACAGATCGTCATCAAACGTTAAGCGTGCGGACCCTACAGGTTCGAGAACTATGTAGACATGACCGAGACTCATCTCTAGTCAATAACCAATAGCGGAACCTGGATGTTCATATTGGCTCCTACATATTCTACGAAGATCTTTATCGATCAAACCGCATAACAACATACGTTGTTCCTTTTGTCATCGGTATGTTACTTGCCCGAGATTCGATCGTCGGTATCACTATACCTAGTTCAATCTCGTTACCGGCAAGTCTCTTTACTCGTTCCGTAACACATTATCTCGTGACTAACTCATTAGTCTTTTGCTTGCAAGGCTTATTATGATGTGTGTTACCGAGAGGGCCCAGAGATACCTCTCCGACACTCGGAGTGACAAATCCTAATCTTGATCTATGCCAACACCACGAATACTTTCGGAGACACCTGTAGAGCATCTTTATGATCACCCAGTTACGTTGTGACGTTTGATAGCACACAAGGTGTTCCTACGGTATTCGGGAGTTGCATAATCTCATAGTCATAGGAACATGTATAAGTCATGAAGAAAGCAATAGCAGTAAAACTAAACGATCATAGTGCTATGCTAATGGATGGGTCTAGTCCATCACATCATTCTCCTAATGATGTGATCCCGTTGATCAAATGACAACTCATGTCTATGGCTAGGAAAGATAGCCATCTTTGATCAATGAGTTAGTCTAGTAGAGGCATACTAGGGACATACTATTTTGTCTATGTATTCACACATGTATCAAGTTTCCGGTTAATACAATTCTAGCATGAATAAAAGAAATTTATCATGATATAAGGAAATACAAATAACATCTTTATTATTGTCTCTAGGGCATATTTCCTTCAAGACCTCCTTTCTGGCTAAGTGAGTCGATCTGCTGCTGCTGCTGGTGTAATTTGAGAGCCAAGTCCACGTGCGCTGATTCTAGGCCTTGAAGGTGTTCTGCTTCCTTCTTCCTCTGCTCCTCCTCCAGGTTCTTCCTTCTCACACGGCTTCTGTAGTCGGCCCTCCAGTCCGAAAAGCCCGCATACCATGGAACAAGGCCCTTGCCTCATGTTCTTCCCGGGTGTTTGATAACCCACAAGTGTAGGGGATCGCAACAGTTTCCGAGGGTAATTCAACCCAATTTTATTGATTCGACACAAGGGAAGGCAACAAATATTCTTAAGTATTAGCAGCTGAGTTGTCAAATTCAACCACACCTGGAAACTTAGTATCTGCAGTAAGGTAATTTAGTAGCAAAGTAATATGGAGATAGTGGTAACAACAATAAAAGTAATAATAGTGTTTTTGTAATAGCAGCAATGTAAAAATAAATAAGCAACAAGCAATATGTGAAAATCTCGTAGGCATTGGATGCGTGATGGACAATTATGTCGGATGCGATTCCTCATGTAATTGTTATAACCTAGGGTGACACAGAACTAGCTCCAGTTCATCAATGTAATGTAGGCATGTATTCCGAATATAGTAATACATGCTTAAAAGAACTTGCATGACATCTTTTGTCCTACCCTCCCGTGGCAGCGGGGTCCTATTGGAAACTAAGGGATATTAATGCCTCTTTTTAATAGAGTACCAGACCAAAGCATTAACACATAGGGAATACATGAACTCCTCAAACTACGGTCATCACCGAGAGTGGTCCCGATTGTTGTCACTTCGAGGTTGCCGGATCATAACACGTAGTAGGTGACTATTGACTTGCAAGATAGGATTAAGAACACACATATATTCATGAAAACATAATAGGTTCAGATCTGAAATCATGGCACTCGGGCCCTAGTGAAAAGCATTAAGCATGGCAAAGTCATAGCAACATCAATCTTAGAACATAGTGGATACTAGGGATAAAACCCTAACAAATCTAACTCGATTACATGGTAAATCTCATCCAACCCATCACCGTCCAGCAAGCCTACGACGGGATTACTCATGCACGACGGTGAGCATCATAGATTGGTGATGGAGGAAGGTTGATGATGACGATGGCGACGATCTCCCCTCTCCGGAGCCCCGAACGGACTCTAAATCAGCCCTCTCGAGAGAGATTATGGCTTGGCGGTGGCTCCGTATCGTAAAACGCGATAATTCTTCCTCTCTGATTTTTTTCTCCCTGAAAGAGAATATATGGAGTCGGGGGACACATCGATGGAGCAACAGGGGGCCCACGAGGCAGGTGGCGTGCCTAGGGGGAGGGGGCGCGCCCCTACCCTCGTTGACAGGGTGTGCCCCCTGGCTTGGTTCTTTCCGCAGATATTTTTTATATATTCCAAAATAATTCTCCGTTGAATTTCAGGTCATTTCGAAATTTTTTATTTCTGCAAAAAAATAGCACCATGGCAGTTCTGCTGAAAACAGCATCAGTCCGGGTTAGTTTCATTCAAATCATGCAAGTTATAGATCAAAACAAGGGAAAAGTGTTTGGAAAAGTAGATACGTTGGAGACGTATCAACTCCCCCAATCTTAAACCTTTGCTTGCACTACAAAAAAAAGACACATCCGTAACATTTTGGGCCGAACGATTTTTTTTTTCTGTCATACTTATGACACTTCTATGACAGTAATTGTGACAAAACACGATATCATCATAGATGTGGTGGGGTCCTACTTCTATGACAAAAAATCATGACAGAAAATGGGGTTTTCGTTCTGGGTGGGCCGGAGAAGCAGCTACATGACATTCTTTGGGCCGTCCATGACGGAAAAAACCGTGGTAGAAGCGAGGGCGAGGAAAATATAGGGGAGTTCCTGGTTACGGTGGGTGGTCGGGGCCGAGCGATGCGTGTTTCTCTCGTACATGCACGAGCGTGGGTTTGAGGCGTTGGGCTCTAACTGAACCCGAGCGAGGCGTTGGACTCTAACTGAACCCGAGCGATTGCACTGCAGGCTAAGCGTTACTGAACCCGAGCGATCGATCGATGGCTGTTAACTCAACCCTCTCGAGCGATTCCGCCTGGCGTCCGCGCCGACCCATTTTCGGCCCAAAATTGAAATGCATCGGCGCGGACGCGCATCGCGTCTCCTCGCCATCCGCTGCGTCCCCAACTGTAGGCCACCCAACCGCCACAGGTGGTCTTATTTAGGACGACCACCGACAGCGGGCACACGCGTCAGCCAGTGGAAGCGTTCTTTTTTAAGCACGCGTGCGGCGGGGACCGGCCTCATCCACTTCTCCCGTCCACATCTGCCCCCCACCGCTCGCTTTGCCTCCTCGCCAGCGACCGCAAACCCTAGCGCGCCCATGGGCCTCTTCGGCAGCAGCAATGGCAAGGGCAAGGGCAAGGGCACCCCCGGCGCCTCGTCCTCTCGTGCCCCCCTTCCCCCTCCTTCTCCGGCGACGCCGTGTTTCCGCCCTGGTCGCCGGCGCATGCACATCCCGGTGCACCAAGCGCGGTGGCACTGGGAGTACAGGCAGCCGTTGCCGTACCCCGACGTCACGCTGCCGCACCATTGGAATCTAGATCCGCAGCGGATCCCAGTGCCGGCGGTTCCTCGTACCCAGCGAGCGCACGACGACGAGCTGCGCAGGCGCCGCGCGCTGCTCACGCCGTAGCAGCGTCTGGAAGAGGCTGCCCTGGCAACCTACAGGAAGGTATTCGGGTGGGCTTGCCCTGCTCTGGTCTTCATCGACCTCACCGACGACAGGTTTAAATATATATGTCATGGGACCAAATGTCAAGCTTGCTTCAATTATTGTTGAAATTATCTAATGCAGTAATTCTCGTCCGCTAGAAAAGTAAGCCAATAGCGCAGGACATGAGTTCGAGTACCCCAACTAATGACTAGTTTTAACCCTCATGACTGGTTTACTGTTTTCTATCTTAAAACCGTAATATTTTGTAAAGGCCATCCTCCTATGTCATGTGAGTTGACTAGTTAATTCAATCAACATGGCATTCACCATCAACCCTACAAGGCCTCATTTACATTATGATTTGAAGGCACAGACACCATCTGAAGTCTGAATGTTCCATCTTCTCTAGCCTGTCATTTTATTTATGCTATGGCAATGGGTATGCCTCTGCTACTTATGTGCTGTATAGCTCTACTTATGTGCTTCAGCTCTCTACCTCCGTTCCATTTTCTTTACTTAAATGCACACTTCATCTCCTTTGTCTTAATGATTTTCTGTCCAATGATATCGGATTGTTTCATGATGTAACCGCGAAAGCAAATGATATATGTTGATTTCTGAAAGTTGTGTACTGGATTTTAAAAAGCGAGTGTATGATGAGGAGCAAACTGTAGATCATTTAAGAGTACTAGAAGGCGTCGTTTGATTACGTTTGGCACATCTCTGTTTTATACTTGTATATTACTGCTTCTTAGTAATTAATGCTCTTTGAAACCCAGTATGTTTCTTAGTAATGCTCTATATGTTTCTTTATGCAGCTTCAGTACCAGATAATATATTCTTTTGCAAGCTATACACAACTATTTGAAATAATATGCTCAAGCCTATGCAAACTGGAATTTGAATAGTCTAATGTGGAGTTGAAAGCCCGATGCACTCCATCCATATTTTTGCTGGGTTTTGTCTCCGACCATCGTGTCGTGATGATTTTGCAGGTACCCCAAGAGGCTCTTGAGTTTGCTGGAATGTCGATTAACTTTCGTTCCGGCAAATTCGGGTACTCCATATGTCCTATTTTCAGCAAAGGTCATGCTGAAATTTTCCGTGAATTTTAGCATGACTTTGCTAAAAATAGGACATATGAGGTACTTGTGACTAATGCATGGGCCGGGGTATCTTAGTACTTAATTAAGTAGGATCAACTGCACCTTTATTCTTTGCCGATCATGGGTACGATGGCAAATTCCTAGATCTCTTTCCTTCTTGTGCATTGACAAAAAAATGATTTTCAACATTTTCTAAATTATATAATATATTTGTAATGGAAGATTCGATCATGCTAACTTATGAAAACCTCAAGTCCACGTTTTTCACTATCTATCCTATGTAGATAAGGCTTGTTCTTTGCACATAGCATTACCAAGCACATGCCCACTGTATGCAGCATGTCTCATCAGTCAAGCAACATTGAAGCACCTACTGTGATCATTGCAGCATCAGAATATAAACACTGCAACAAAGCATAGCTGGCCGGCATCTAGACAGTTGATATACTTTAGAGACATACTAGATTAATTAAGTCTCGGTCATACTTAAGAGTCTGCCATACTACTTAAGAGTCTGCCATACTACGTAACAGTTCACAAACACTTCCCACCTTCCAGATTCTTCACAGTTCACAACGATACTAGTGCAAAAGTTAAAAATCATCAACTATACTGATGATTAGTACCACTACCAGCTTCACAGAGGATGACTAGATGGGACCCATAGCCTTCAGGAGGGCTACATGCTCTGCCCTGATCTTCACGTCCCTCCCACTCGTCTTTAAACCGCGTGCATGCGACATAAGGTGCTCATACATCCCATTCTTGGGAATTGGCTTAGTGGTGCAGTATGGGCACCTGAACTTGCCCCACTTGTAGTACGCCGCCTTCCCCTTCTCCCTGATCTTGTTGGCTTCATTCTCAATGAAGGACTTGTGGTTCCACTCTTCCACCTCATCTCCAGAGTTGTACTGCACATACAAATGATTTGCATAAATATATACTTCCCATTTAGAGTAATGTAATTAACAAACATCAGATAATTGCCATTTACTGGAATTTAATGAACAAACAAACATAATAGCCCATTCATATAGGGCATCATCAACGAACAACATCTCACACAGATTAATAAACAGACAAAAACAGCTTGGGGTTACCTCCTCGTCGTCGTCAGAATCAGACGGGTCGTTGAACCCAGCGATGTCCAGCTTCCTCTTGTTGCCAGCAGCTTCCTCATTCTGCAATATAAGTAATTAATTCAATTATACTACTAACTACATATAACACAATATGCAAAGGTCAAGCAATCTGCAATGTGCTTCTAATAACCTAAAATGTAATTTGACCTAAAATTATCCAAAGATCAAGCTTTCTACAATGATAGCTTGGTCAAACTAAAATTTTAGATCATGTTGACTATTTTGAAATTGCACACTAGTTATTTTAGTTTATGGATAATGAAGTGAAGCTCCTAACTATTTTGAAATTGTGCACTAGTTATAAACGTACCGTGTTCATTTCAACAATTAATTGAGGGAATATGCACAACAAATCTAATAACATATACAGCATATAACAGAATCTGAGCACATGCGGCAATCCAGATTCTAATAAAAATAACCTAACTAAACATCTAATTAGAAAACCCTAACCACTACATCCACTGGATGATTCAATCACGGATTCTACATATAACTGCCTATATATTAATCCAATACAAAAAAACCCTAACCACACTACATCCACTGGATGATGCAATCACACCAAACTTAACCTTTCACTATAAATCAATCAATCAAACATCTAAAAACCCTAATTAATTATGAGATGGGGATCGATGTAGCAACTAGCAACAAAAAAAACCTAACACCTAAATCTACTGCTTAATGGGGGTAACTAGAAACGGAGGGGACTACTGGCAAGGATTACCTGCAGGTCCACGTGCTCGCCGTCGGCCTCCGTAGGTCCATGAGATGGGCCGCTCGACGCCGTCACGCCAAGCTCCAGCACGGCGGAGGCCGCCACGGCCACCTTCTTCTCCTCCACACCCGCCGCCGCAGCGACCGATCCAACGCTTGGGGATGCAGCACCTCCTGCACCCGCACTGCCGACGAGGGCCTGCACGACATCTGCTACGGTCTCCGTGCCCGTCCTGTAGAGATCTCTTTCTGTGATGGCAGCTTCGCCACGGCCTTGCTCCATCCGAGCCAGAAGCAAGCAGGAGGAGAGAGGGAGGCGGTGGTGGTGAGCGAGCAGGTGGGGTGGCCGGTAAGGGATACGACGAGGCAGAGGAGAGAGGAGGGAGAGGGAGACGATTTGGGGGAAATGGGGTGGGCGATGCGTCCGGTGCCCGTTCCCCTCCTCTTATACTAGGGGCCTTTTTTTGGAAAATATCCAGACACACGTGCACGCGCACGACCACGGGGAAATGGAACCGCCAACGTATAATACACGTATAATACTTTCGATAATGGCCACCTTTTCCGAGAGGAGCTCTCGGTAAAGCATCTAACCTAGATCTCTTTCCTTCTTGTGCATTCTCGATAATATGTATTATACTTTTGTTGTTGTTTTCTTCCATGCTTGGCAAACAACCTTAGCACATCATAATTACCGTCTTGTGTTTTCTTCTTTGGATGGGCCTCATCCGGTTCTAGAGACCGGCACCCCTCCGGTGGCCCCGGCGGTCTAGGGCGTTGTTCGGCACCTAGAGGGGGTAGGCCACGGAGAATAACTGCTTCTTCGTGTTAGTGCATGTCATTGCGAGATGACAGACCAAGTCTAGGCCCGTTTTGTCACGGGATCACCCACCAAAGACTCTGTCTCGGGGACGAACGCAGCTGGTCCTCGACGTTCCCGCCCGTGCGTGTGGTTTGTGAGGCGCGTGCCACGTCAAGGACGTGCGTTGCTTATTCAAATAGCACACCATGTCCATTTGCCCATTTGCTCATGTACGTACATTTGCCAACGTCGATAAGTACTTTGCCGATCATGGGTACGATGGCGAATTCATGGGGCCTCCTTCTCAAGAACCCAACCCTACAAAAGAAGATCGCGATCTAGCTGTTACCGCGGAGAAACCAAGTTGCAACAGGCATCGTCTGGCGTTCAGTTCTCAGGAGACGCCTCCAGCTGCCGACTTCACCGAGTCTCAGATAGCCGAGGTGCAAAATATTATCAGCATGATCACAGTGAAGAAGGCGGTCTGTGAGCAGAACTCGGTCCCATTACAGGAGAAGAAGAAGGCACGGAAAAGAAAGAGTAACACGGGTGCGAGCCAGCCGGCACCGAGTACGACCCGTGCTCAGGACGGGCCACCTTCACCTAAGGATATAATGAGGAGGGTGCATGTGGCGGGTAGGCCGATACTACCGACTAATATGCTCAATGCTGCAACCGGTGCTATGCGGAGTCTGCATGACAGTGTTCTTTCTTTGGAGAAGCGACGTCTCAGAGAGAAGGATGTGGCATACCCGGTTTTCGCGGCCAAGGTGCCAGAGGGCAAGGGCTTTGTGGATAACTCCATCGGGGGTACGATCGTCCGTAGATCTCTTCTATGTGATGGTAGTTTAGATGATCGATATCGACTTGTAATGTGAAGACAAACTCGCTACTCGCGGTCTCAAGACTTGTAATATAATGTTCTATCTTTGTTCGGTCTTTTGAATTCGGAGACTAATATGATGAATTGTATTCGGAGAGTAATATGATGAATTGTATTCGGAGACTAATATGATGATTTATATTCGGAGACTAACCTTCTATTGTATTCGATGAATCTGGTGTTGTCTAAATTCTGTCTAATAATATATTTTGTATCATGCGAAAATATCAGAAAAAAAACCTAATATTCATACTAGTGGCGCACCACTCAAGATACTAATGGCGCACTGTCCGGATGATACTAATGCCGCATCACCCATCAGTGCGCCATTAGTATGCCAAAGCACATGTGTACATGTGCCCCCCTGGGAGGCATACTAATGGCGCATAGATGGACATACTAATGGCGCACTGCCTAGTGCGCCATTAGTGCACCAGATACTAATGGCGCACCAGGGATGCGCCATTAGTAAACAAATCTAATGGCGTGGTGCTAGTGGCGCACCACTAGTGCGCCATTAGTTGACAAAAGTGGTGCGCCACTAGCATGCCTTTTCCTAGTAGTGTCAGAATCAGATCAATAAAAATAAGTGGGATTCTGGATTTCTGGATTCAGGGTATAGGCAGAAGAAATTTTGGTAGGAAGATATTGATTAGGTGAGATCTGGCCTCGTATGCATGGCAAGAAAAATCGGTAATAAAACCAGATCCGGAAGAAGGTGTGCTTTCTTTGGATACAAATTGGTGGGGTTGATGCTTGACAAACTTTTTTTTGGAAAGTCGGAAAGAAATCGGTGTGAGCGAGAGGTCGTGCGAGATGGTCGAGTGAACAAACTATGTATAGACAACCAATTTTTTTGTAATCAATAAATAAAGGGATTAAAAACCGATGAGAGGTGAGACGAAAAAACCAGATGACAGTTGGAGACAAAAAACCATGGAGACAAGGCTAGTGTCGGTGTCAAAACCGGTGGATCTCGGATAGGGGGTCCTGAACTGTGTGTTTGAGGATCGATGGTAACAAAGGACTGGGGACACGATGTTTTACCCATGTTTAGGCCCTCTTTATCAAGGTAATACCCTACTTCCTGCTTCATTGATCTTGATGAATATGCGATTACAAGAGTTGATCTACTTCGAGATCGTGATGGCTAAACCCTAGAATTCTAGCCTATGATGTTGTGATTCCGTCTCTATGGACTAAACCCTCCACCTTATATATGCACTGGAGGGACCTAGAGTTATACATAACTATCTTGCAGATGAAGGAAACATTACACCCGGACATTTAAACTTGCCATTCTATTCATATAGGAGTCCTATCCGGATACGGGAGTTAATCTTTAGCGATGATCTTCACGGCCCATGACGAGTAATCCGGCCATCCGTTGACCCCTTAATCCAGGACTCCCTCAGTCAGCAACTCAGACATTAGGAGTAGACATTCACCTACTCCGTAGTGAATAATAGAGATAATATTCTATGACAAATTAAGTAGGTACATAATGATTTCATAATGAGATTTTTTTATATGATCTATGATACGTCCTTAAAATCCTTTATTTGTTTAAAACCTATTATTTGCTTCCTAAAGAAAATTACAATATTGGACGGTATTAGTTGATTTGGTTAAGTTAGTAAAGATAGATCATTGATTGCGTGTACGTTAGGAAAGTGCTGATTTGCAACAAAATATCTTAGGGGTAAACAAACCGTTGAATAAGAAACCATTGTGGAGGGGGTGGTGGGAGGAGGGACTAAAAAACCAAACGAAGGTGGGAGGTTGACACGGACAAAACGGACGAAGCGAAGACCAGCAAGTCGTACCTTAGGAGTAGAGTCATGGGGGCACAACTGGTGTAGCTGGTGTACTAGGTTCCAGCACAAGAATCGATCTCCCGTGGTTCTTCACTAAAAGCATCTTCAACAGCCGCGCTATATAAGCGTCACGCTGGAAAATCTGTGTTTTTTGCACGCTCGTGGCAGCTCCGGGCGCTCCACCGGTCGCGCAAAAACCGCGTGTGTGAAATAACTAGTTCAGCGCGCGGGGCAAAATGGCATCACGCGTCGTTTTTTGCTGCACCCGCTCCCGCGCGTTGCACACTCGAGCGCTCGCGGCCGTCCCTCTCCGCCGCGCCGCTTTCCCCGCGCCAGCGCCGCTGCCGGCGATTTCGCCCGATGGACGGCCGCGCCGACATGCCCCTCACCCCGCCCTACACGCGCGACCCCTGTGCCGCTTTCGCCGCTTCCACGCCGCCGCCGGTGATTTGTTTGTGTGAACTTTTATGTCATGAACTTTGTTTAATGATTTTGAACTTGGTTGGATGATGATGTGCTCATGATTTTGAATTTTTATGTCATGAACTTGTTTGGATGATTTTAAACTATGCTATGTCTTGTTTTGATGTGTAAAATTACATCATATTGTCTTCAAAATGAATATATACAAGCGCTGGCTGCTCGCACGCGCTGCAGTTTATAGCGCGTTTGCTGGAGCGGTTCGCGTGCGCTATATTTTCCTGTGGCCACTGGAGCCAGCGCTCCGCGGCGCGGAAAAACTAGCGATTCGGACGCTGTAAACGGCTTTTTAGCGCGGCGCTCGTAGCGCGGCTGTTGGAGATGCTCTAATTATGTGTTATATGTTTGCATAATTGGAGAAGAGAAGGTTGATATCAGGTTGATTTATTGGCAAACAATATTTATTTAATCATTTGTCTGTTGGGACAGTTTAGAAAGATCCAGAGTATGATCGTAGGTAGCTAATAAATCCAACTTGCTAAGATGTTAGCACGCACATGTCGCCCTATAAGGTCCGCTCAGTTTTTTCTTCTTAGCTCTGCCACCTATTTGTGTCGTCTTCATACACACATGCTAGCTATTTCAAACGTGCATGCATGTTGTTGATGTCAAGAGATTAGAGAGGTACCACATCAACTTGAGTACTTAACACTACGTGCATCATCTCAATCTAGTTATTACGAGGAATCTTTGCAACCTGAACTCTCATTAGAGGCGTGGCGATCATACAAATAGCAACAATGACATAGCCGGTCGTTGGCATGCTCCGCCGCCGACCTTGACTTGATCTCCGTCTCTGCCGCCGACACCCATTCCCATTGTCTAGACATGCGACTAGAATCCGTAAAGTGGAGAGCTTGGCACATCATGCCTGTGCGGCCAGGTGGTGGAAGAGTTGGGGTCGTGGTTCACCATTGACACTGAGAGGTCGTTGCCGAGCTCAATTGGTTATGCACCAACGCCGCTCAAATAGTTATGCTCCTGATGTTGCCCCAACGCCGCTCAGTTTTTTTTCTTTTTCGAAAAGGGGGTTTTTCCCGGCCTCTGCATCAGAACGATGCATACGACCATGATTATTAAGAAAGGCAAAATAAAGTCCAGTACAAGTCTTCCTGTCTCGAGCAAGGAAGCAAACAAAAAGTTCATCAGGAGCCAAAAAAAAAGAGCAGCCACAACCGGCCGGTAAACAAAGATAGGAACCAAACGCCATCCAAATCGGTTGAAAATAGCCTGAGCTATCATCTTCCATCAGGTAGACCCAATAACCAAACGCTCCCTGGCCTCCATTTGAGTGAGTAGCGACCACATACGGATCAACGCAGTGGCCCGGAAAATAACCTGCAAAAAGTGAATATTTGTTGTTCTGTTAAAGACCAAATCATTTCTGCAGTTCCAGACTGCCCATTATAAAGCACATACTCCTACACGAATGTGTCTCGCTGTGTCGACATTAATCCCATCTAACCACGTCCCAAATAACGTGTTGATGGAATTCGGAGGAGCAATGTTGAATGTTATGTGAACCGACCGCCACAATTTTTTTGCTAGAGGGCAATCCAGGAAGAGGTGTTTGATAGATTCATGTTGGTCACAAAAGCTACATCTTGTAGATCCTGTCCAATTACGTTTCGCCAAATTATCCTTAGTTAAAATAACTTGTTTATGAACAAACCATATAAATACTTTGATTTTCAAAGGTACTTTGACTTTCCAAACATGCTTCGATCGAGCAACACGCTAGAATTGATAACATCCAAATACATGGATTTTACCGAAAACTCTCCATTCTTAGTCAGTTTCCAGCATAAACGATCGGGCTGTTGAGACAGTTGGACATTCATAAATCTTCTCACCAGATGAAGCGACGCTTCCCAACGGTTTCCCACTAGCGTCCTCCGAAATGAATATTGAGCGGAATGGACTGCAACACTGTTGCAACGTACGTGTCTCTACGTTGGACAATGTTATACAAAGAAGGATATTGGAGAGCGAGGGGCATCTCCCCTAGCCATGTATCCTCCCAGAACCGCGTAGTGGTGCCTGATCCTGTTATAAACCTAGTCCTCTTGAAAAAGATTGATTTAACTCTCATCAATCCTTTTGAGAAAGACGAATCAGTCAGTCTCACTGTCACCTGGGATAAGGTTTTAGAGTGTAGGTATTTGTTACGCAGTATCTGAGCCCAAGGGCCTCCGTCTCAACCGAAAGCTTAAACAGCCACTTGCCGCTCAGTTGTCATCGGCTTCATATATCATTTTATTTTCCTTTTCACTGAGAAAATATAATAAAACTCGGATCTCGCTAATGAACAACAATGTATGGTGAAAAGAAGATTGCTGAGAGTACCTCGAGGGCCCCTTGCTTCTGCCCTTGGAATCATCGCCCAGCTGGAGGAGAAGGTCGATGTGCTCAATGCCCCAATTGTCGCAAACTGAGCTGGATTGTAATAAATCATATTACTGTTTATTACTAGTATATTATTACGCTTTAACAAAGCATCGGATCAAAAGATGGAGTTGTCACTAGAAAGCGACAGCCCAACAGCAAGACAACAAGTATGGACCGCTGGACCCCAACTCTAGCATTAGCACCACCATCTTTCTCCAGCTCAAGCATTAGCACCACCAATTCCTCCATCACGGCAAGAAAACACACCCTTTCTCATCCAAGGCATGGATGTCGCATTGGGGGCTATGATCCCCTTGATCAAGAAGCTCGGGAGCCTACTCGTGGACGAGTACAACCTGGAGAAACACGTGAAGAAAGGTGTCAAGTGTCTGATCACAGAGTTGGAGATGATGCACGCCATTCTACGCAAGATCGGCGCCAAGCCACCGGAGCAGTTCGACGAAGAGGTTCTCATCTGGGCGGGCAAAGTGAGGGACCTCTCGTACAACATGGAGGATGCCGTCGATGCTTTCATCGTGCGTGGGGAGGAGGATGGCCATGACGGTGGCTCCACCAACATGAGGAACAGAATCAAGAAATTCCTGAGAAAGACCACCAAACTTTTTACCAAGGGTAAGGCTCTTCATCAGATCTCTGACACCATTGAAGAAGCACAACGACTCGCCAAGGAGTTGGGCGAGTTGCGCCAAAGGTATATGATTGAGGCGCACGACAATGGTGGTGGTGATGCCATTGACCCTCGCCTGAAGTCGGTGTACAAAGATGTCACTGAGCTCGTTGGGATAGATCACGTAAGAGATGAGCTGATTGAGAAGCTCCGTGATTGTGATGAGAGGTCCAAGGACCACTTAAGGACCATGTCTATTGTTGGATTTGGTGGGTTGGGCAAGACAACTCTCGCCAAAGCAGTGTATGACAAGATCAAAGTGGAGTTCGGCAGTGTAGCTTTTGTTTCCGTGTCTCGGAATCCTGACATGACCAAGATTTGCAAGAAGATCTTATTTGAACTTGACAAGATCAAGTATGCAACCATCAATGAAGCTGCTAGGGATGAGGGTCAACTCCTGGATGACTTGAGAATATTTCTTCAGGGTAGGAGGTACGTACGTTGCAGCAAAGATTGTCATTATTCTTTCCAGGGGGCCATGAATGTTAGTGAATATCGCGTCCCAAGTCAGTTTTATTTTGGTTCTATTAAATGGATACTGTTTAGGCCTTAAGTTTATGTATTATATGAATCTTCCAATTATGCACAATATATGTTTCTAACCGATTAACCTTAGCTCGCAATACCACCTCTTAATTAATTTATCGCTATCTTATGGACAAAACATGTACAGACCTAGTTATATTCGTTGATTTGCAGACTAATGCTTTAAAAAATACAGGTACCTTATTGTAATCGATGACATATGGGATGAAGAAGCATGGGAATTTATCAAGTGTGCTTTATTTGACAACTGTCTCGGTAGTCGAGTAATGACTACCACACGCATAGGCAGCATCTCTAAAGCATGTTGCTCTTCTGGTGATGATATAATATATCAGATGAATCCTCTTACTGATGATGACTCCAAAAGACTCTTCTACAAAAAAATATTGCCTCAAGGAAGTAATCGCCCTGTTGAATTGGAGCTAGTATGTAGAGAAATCTTGAAGAAATGTGGCGGAGTACCACTAGCCATCATTACCATTGCTAGTATTTTTGCTAGTAATGGTCAAGATCTACAGATAAAGCCAAAGTATCATTGGGACAACATACTTGGCTCTATAGGTCGTGGACTTACGGAAGGTGGTAGTGCGAAGGAGATGCATAGAATATTGTCCTTTAGTTATTACGATTTACCTTCTCATTTGAAGACTTGTTTATTATATCTCAGTATATTTCCAGAGGATTTTGAGATAAGGAAAGACCGGTTGATATGGATGTGGATAGCCGAAGGCTTTGTGCAAGGTGGAGAACAAGAAACTGGACTATTTGAGCTCGGAGAGAGTTACTTCAATGAGCTCGCAAATAGAAACTTGATTCAACTAGTAGATGTTGATGCTGCAGGCAGTGCAGAAGCTTGTCGTGTGCATGATATGGTGCTTGATCTGTTATTTTCCTTGTCCAGTGAACAAAACTTTGCTACAATATTAGGTGGTACTCACCAAAGCAATCTTATTTCACACAGCAAGAGTCGCAGATTATCTTTTCAAAACAGCATGTCAGAGCCCACCAACCATCGGGTCGATGCCAAAAGTATGCCACAAGTGAGGTCTGTTGTTCTCTATGGAACAAATATTGATCTAATCCAGACTATTTCATGCTTTCAAGTTTTACGTGTATTAGATTTGGAAGGTTGTGATCTTGGGAGAAATCACCACAATATTGATCTCAGGCATATTGAGAATTTATTACACCTAAGGTATCTGGGGCTAAGAGGAACTTCTGTTCGTGAGCTCCCTGTGGAAATAGGGAAGCTCCAGTTATTGGAGATACTCGACTTAGCATCAACTGCAGCAGTGATTCCGTCAAGTGTTGTCCGTCTAAGACGTTTGATATGCCTAAATGCGGCCAATTCAGTGTTACCAGCTGGGATTGGCGACCTGACGTCACTAGAAGAGCTGACTGGAAAATTGGTGGATGTGAAAGAGTTAGGGCAACTGGTCAAGCTGAGAGTGCTCTTAGTTTACTGGAATGGGAACGATGAGAGCATGTGTAATTATTTGGTGGTGTCCCCGGGCAAGCTGCGGAAAATGCAGAATCTAACAATTTCGGGTGTAGGGGATGCAAGGCTTGATGTTAGCTGGGATGGTTGGGTGCCCACCCCACAGCTTCGGTACCTTTGGTTTGAAGGATGCACCACCACATTACCTAGGTGGGTTAATTCATCATCGTTTCCCCTCCTCTCCTCTATGAGTATTGAAGTGGACAGAGTGCGGCCGGAAGTTGACATTCAAATCCTCGGGGAGCTTCCCGCTCTTCGTTTTCTCTGGCTTTGGGTCAACAAATCTCAGCACACTCGTGTCGAAACATTTGTCATTGGCGCTAATGCATTTCCATGTTTGAGAGAGTGCCGCTTCCATGAATTTCTCACGGGGCCATCCATGTTTCCTCGAGGAGCTATGCCAAAACTTGAAATCCTGCGGTTCTCAGCCCGAGCGTCGGATATTGCCAGTGGTGACCTGGATGTCTGCATGGGGCACCTCCCTTCCCTACAGCAAGTCGGTGTTTTCCTTTGGCTTGAGAAAGGCAGCTTTCCAGATACGTGCAAGGAGGAAGCGGATGTTGTGCTGAGGCATGCAGCGGACACCCATGCCAACCGTCCCACCCTTTTCACTTGCCGTGAGCCCTTTCTCTCAGGTTTCTTTTGTAGATTATGGCTTAATTCTATTTCTCCAAACAATGCACATACTGATTGCTTTATTTTTTTAGATTATTAACCCCAATGACAACTACGATCCCTTGTGTGCCGGTCAAGCTCCGGTTGAGGCTTGGCTTCTTGTACAACAGGGGGTGAAAGTTACTCCCTCCCTTCTATGTTCTGGAGCTGTTGTGGAGCAAATTCTGGACCTCGAGCCAGGCCGCCCCGATCCCGCAATACCCGCGTAATCCTGCACCCTCTAGCTGGACCATGCAAAGACGATGATGACGACGACGCCGCCACGATGCGGGCATCTCCATCTCCACTGTCAAGCTGGCTTACTTCCGCTCCGCCCTATCTCCTTCCCTCGCCTCCGCCACCAAGGATGCCACCTCCCGCAAAATCCAAGGCCGCGGTCCGGCTGTCCTCCCCGGCGAGCTCGCCAAGCACACCATCTCCGGGGGCACCAAGGTGGTCACCATCTTAGTCTGTTCTAGTCTTCTCGGAGAGTGCTGTCTCCGGCTTAGTGCTTTCTCGTGGTCTTTGAATCCACGGTACGCTCTCGTATATGTTGGACTTTTTGGTATTGTGCACTCCGTGTGGGTATATCGCTGTCATTTCAGTATGAAGAAACACATGAATCTGTAACGGGAGAAATACTAATTCCTACTATGATCTTGTTTTATCTTTGCCCTAACTAGCAGAGTGGCCCGCCCTATGTGTGGGCTAGAATTTATTTTCTTCTTCTATTAGCGACGTGTGTGTTTCATCGGCTTACATAATCTTATATACGTCATCTTAGATTTCGAGTGTTTTTACACAAAACTCTGACCATTATTTCCTATATGAATGTTTTTACAAAACTATAAATGTTGTTTGAAATACATAAATAATTGATTATAATTTAAGTTTTATTACTTTTAGCTGACCAATCTAAATATATTTACATACTAATTGTCAATGTCAGTAAAGTTTGAGTGGACGGATTGTTCTCAATATATAATTTGATGATTCAACATAAATATTTAATTAGACACTGAATAGTTAACACCTTATTAAAATACATCCCAAATATCTTCTAGGTAATTTAGATTAAAGGGACGCGGATTTGGTGAACATGGGTGCGCGCGCACTCTTTATGACTAGTAAATTTGGAAAAATGCTAGAAAAAATCAAAAAAATATGAATTTATTTTTATAATATACATAGTCAACCGGTATACTCACCTATGAAGTTTCACGAAGAAATCACATCCGTGGTAATCTGGGCAAAAATGACAAAATTGAAACTAATTGAGGCTATGTTAAAAAACACTGTTTAATGAATAGTATGGTTACATTTGTATTTTCTTCACTAAGAATACCATGGGTGTCAATACGTCATGAAATTTCACACGTGAGTAGAATGATCGACTAAGTTTCATGCCGCGAAATTTCAGTAATTTTTTAATTTTTTTCTAGTATTTTTTATGAACTTATTGTTCACGTGGGTGCGTGCGCACCCATGTGCACCTTTGTATTTTCGAGATTAAAGAGCATAATTTAAAGATAGGTTTTCTTTCTTACTGGCCTTATCTCATGTATTATATTCCATTTACAATATTCATTTAGTCTAATGTCATACGTCTGAAACATGTGTTATGGCCCACACATCTAACATAGCGTTTTTATCAGGACATGGTCATAGAAATTTTCAAAAAAAAAATCCAGCTCCATAAGTCCCGAGAGAATATTTTACGATTGTGGCCATGCATGTTGTTTGACTCAAGTTTTATGTTAGGCACACTAAGCAGATTATCACATACTTATCCGGCATGATGTGTTTCCAATTTTATTTTTTGCTCGCATGACATCATGTTACATCCTTTTCATGACACTCAAATCGTAGACACGACACATTTGCAATGATCAGTCCATTATTCTATCCTAATGCTATATTTGTCATGTATATGATATGTTATAGTCCTTGTCAATCTAATAAGAATTTTGTACATGGCTGATCACCACACCTCACTTGCTGATGTAGAAAATAGTTAAGCTTTTATTCACCTAATAAGAATTTTGTACGTGGCTGATCACCACTCTAAAGTTAATGGATTACAAAAATCGCCAAATTTGTCTGGTTTAGCTTGTTATGACTGGCAAAACACCATTGCTCAGCCCCCACCATCGTAGCTTGTGTATTCATGTGGATATGACCCACACATGTACTATGACTTACTAGAATAGTTTTTGCTTTTATTTATTTATAGCCACTTAATTGTCGCTAAAATTAATAATTCTATACCCACAGGTATATTAAGTGAGATGCCATTGCATGGATGTACTATGTGTGGTGATTGCTCGAGATGGCCTTCCGACCAATAGACGTATTGTGCAAATTGTATAGAACATTACTGTGTAGTGGCGGAGCTACGCAGCCAAAGCTGGGCGGGCCAGCATGAAGGAAGATCACTGTTTATTGTTCTTATGACCCAGTTTACTTTAATTCTACACTGTATTTGATGTGGGATGGGCGGGCCATGGCCCATTTTCATGACATGTAGCTCCGCCAGTGTTACTGTGTACATCAAATGTTAGTTTCAGCTTGTTGTCATGTACAGCTTATGTAGCCGGCCGGTTGAACGAACAAATGCAGTGTTTATCTATTTTTTTTCATTTTAGATTATCACACTATCTTTTTAGTCAAGATCCGAGGAATGAAAAAAAGGACACTTCGTTTGCTTATATTGGTTCCTGATGTCACCATTACATCAGCACACGCAATGAAGTTTGATCTGTTCTTTTTCCTTGAATTCTGGACTTTTAGTTTTTGACATGAACATGTTGCTCGACTATTCTATCTATAGGTCGGCACCATTATTTATGGCCCGTGATATAACCGACATATGAGATAATTCACCGTATTTGGATAAGTAGGCCCAATATTATTTTTTATTTAAAATAAATAAATAATATGGATCGCATGGATGTCGCCGGATGAGGCTTCGATTGTTAACATGATACAAAGTGGCATGATATTCTTTTAGTTACGCTAATCAGTTGTAGGTCTTGTTTCTTTGCATGACAACTTGCTGACATCATCAGGACATGTCGGTTTAATATACTTGACGGACTCCTCTATTCTTTCCAACTTTTCACGTGCTTTGTATGTGTCGGTTCAATATACACAACTTTATAACTTTAGACATGTAACATAATATCTTTAAATCACAACCGTCAGTATTATTGATCAACGATGTATATCATTTTGGCTTATCTGGAAGGACGTGATGTTAGAATTGGTGATATTGTTGTCTTTCATTAAGTTTTGTATAGAAATTCATCTATGTAGAAAAATTTATACTTTATTACTTATATAGTACTATATGTTTTGTGAATTTCTGAATAAATTACCTGAATGTAGAATAATATGTGTAGTCTTGGGTGGAACATTTCATTAAATACTTCTTAGAAAACATTTGTATACGATTTTACATTGCACTATAATTTGTGATATTGTTGCGTTTCAGTTAGTTTTTGTAGGCATTCATTTGTACATATATCAGAGTATAAGTTTTGACCCGGGATTCTTTTTGGATATTACGTTAGTACACTGGGTGAAGATTGGATGTTATGCGAAAAGATACAAAACATACTTTTAACATCAGACACACATTTACTACCTAAATTTTTACCACATGCCACTATTAGTTGCATGCACCTAAAAGAGACGAAACTGTACATGTTTTAAAAAGTGTTTTGACGTTTTATAAATTAGGGGCAACACGAATTATCCTAAGGGGGCAGTTACATCTCTTTAGGTTAGATAACTAGATTACTCCCCACACCAAAAAACATCAAGAATATTAGGCCTAATTAAGTGAACAAATTAGAAGATCAATACGTAAGTATGTCGTAGAGGTATGCATTGACATATGTCATTGGTTAAATACAGATCGCTAAGGTTGCACTGACATGATGCCATTTTAGTTGCTTCAATAACTAAGAAAGATCTAGAAAAATAGTATGATTGAATCTAATGTGGAAATGTTTGCTTGTTGTGAAAAAATAGCAATGCAAATGGAAAAAACGTTAGTTTTGTATTATCACCTTGCTTCCAGAACGCGGCCATTGAAGAATTGATGAATATACCTTGTTGTTGTGGGACAGCCTGGCAGACTATTTATCAACTTCAGCCATACTACTAAGCCAAGAAAATAATACTAACATACCATGTAAGGCTAAGCCATACATGGATGTTGGAAATATGCCCTAGAGGCTATAATAAAATGGTTAATATTATATTTCCCTGTTCATGATAATTGTCTATTGTTCATGCTTTAATTGTATTATTCGGAAACAGTGATACATGTGTGAATACATATACCACAATGTGTCCCTAGTAAGCCTCTAGTTGACTAGCTCGTTGATCAATAGATGGTTACGGTTTCCTCACCATGGACATTGGATGTCATTGATAACGGGATCACATCATTAGGATAATGATGTGATGGACAAGACCCAATCCTAAGCCTAGCACTAGATCGTGTAGTTCGTTTGCTAAAGCTTTACCAATGTCAAGTAACTTTTCCTTAGACCATGAGATTGTGCAACTCCCGGATACTGTAGGAATGCTTTGGGTGTACCAAACGTCACAACGTAACTGGGTGGCTATAAAGGTGCACTACGGGTATCTCCGAAAGTGTCTGTTGGGTTGGCACGAATCGAGACTGGGATTTGTCAATCCGTATGACGGAGAGATATCTCTGGGCCCACTCGGTAAGACATCATCATAATGAGCTCAATGTGACTAAGGGGTTGGTCACGGGATGATGTGTTACAGAACGAGTAAAGAGACTTGCCATGACGATATTGAACAAGGTATCGGTATACCGACGATCGAATCTCGAGCAAGTACTATACCGATAGACAAAGGGAATTGCGTACGGGATTGATTGAATCCTCGACATCGTGGTTCATCCGATGACATCTTCGTGGAGCATGTGGAAGCCAACATGGGTATCCAGATCCCGCTGTTGGTTATTGACCAGAGAGTCGTCTCGGTCATGTGTGTGTGTCTCCCGAACCCGTAGGGTCTACACACTAAAGGTTCGGTGACGCTAGGGTTGTAGAGATATTATTGTGCGGTAACTCGAAGGTTGTTCGGAGTCCCGGATGAGATCCCGGACGTCACGAGGAGTTCCGGAATAGTCCGGAGGTGAAGATTTGTATATAGGAAGTCCAGTTTCGGCCACCGGGAAAGTTTCGGTGGTCGCCGGTATTGTACCGAGACCACCGGAAGGGTCCCGGGTGTCCACCGGGTGGGGCCACCTATCCCGGAGGGCCCCATGGGCTGAAGTTGTCAGGGAACCAGCCCCTGGTGGGCTGGTGCGCCCCCCATGGGTCTCCCCTGCGCCTAGGTTTGGAAACCCTAGGGGTGGGGGGCGCTCCACCTGACTTGGGGGCAAGTCCCCCCCCCCTT
>LR738709.1:11484547-11524485 GCA_902687465.1 Secale cereale
GCCCCCCCCCCTAGGGCCCCTATATAAAGAGGGGGGGAGGGAAGGGCAGCCGCACCCTAAGCCCTGGCGCCTCCCTCTCCCTCCCGTGACACATCTTCCTCCTCAAGTAGCGCTTGGCGAAGCCCTGCTGGAATCCCGCTGCTTCCACCACCACGCCGTCGTGCTGTTGGATCTCCATCAACTACCCCGCCCCCTTGCTGGATCAAGAGGGAGGAGACGTCTCCGCTCCGTACGTGTGTTGAACGCGGAGGTGACGTCCGTTCGGCGCTAGGATCATCGGTGATTTGGATCACGACGAGTACGACTCCATCAACCCCGTTCTCTTAAACGTTTCCGCTCGCGATCTACAAGGGTATGTAGATGCACTCCCCTCTCCCTCGTTGCTAGATGACTCCATAGATCGATCTTGGTGATGCGTAGAAAATTTTAAAATTTTGCTACGTTCCCCAAAAATGGATTACTTCAGTCAAGCTAAGTTTTTGAAAGAATATATTAAATGAAAATATTGGACAGAATAGGGCAAGCCTTACTTGCTCCACGTTTATGAATAACAATTAATTATTCAAAATGATTGTTTGTTAAATCATGTTATTTCCGACATCATTAACATGAAATCTCAGTTTAACGTAATCTTTACATTCGTTTACTTTTAGTAATAGAGAAAATGAACGTATATGCCAAGTGGGTAATTGAGTTTAAACAGAAAATCCATTGATGCCGGAGCTGGCTCACGGTTGGCAGAAATAACCAATAGAATGATAAGAAGCTCGTAGTTAATACAAATAACTAAGGGTAGTACGTCAGCGATGAGCTGAGCACCTTATATAAGTTGATTCCTCTCGGCTGCAATTAATTTGATCCAACTAACTCCGAGCAACTAAAATATTGTCGCCAGTAAACCTGTGCACCAAGCTGCCGCTAAATATCTAGCAAACATTGACTGGACTTAATCCAGTCAAGAAAATCTAATTAAACAACAATATCATAGGCAAATTAAGTGTTTTCTCGAGCCGAAACCGTAGAACAATCGTTCTACGGTAATTTTCATTAATTAATTAAAGTACAAAGATTACAAAAGCATGCCCAAACCAGTGGATCAACCAATGCCAGTTCTATGAAACATCAAAAGGTTTACAGATGTTGAACTATCCAATTATTGATCAATGTGGCCTTTTCTTGCTTAGCATTGGTGCTGGTAATCTGAAGGCTTTCTTTGATGTAGAATTTCCAAGAGTCGAGGTGGATTGGTGCTCTTCTGAAAATCTTGTCATTTCTAGTTAACCAGATGCTCCAACATCCCATAATAACAATTTCCATAGCAATATCAGATGGCAGCTTACACAGAGTGAGAAATATCTCATCATAGGAAGAGATGCATCTGTCTTTCTTGTGAATGACTAAATTCCAACATGTCCATGCAAACTGGCAATCCCAAAACAGATGAGTGATGGTATCTTCAGTGCCTTCACCACATAATGCACAACTGTAGTCCTCTAGGTACATATTTCTGCGGTGAAGCATGTTTCTCGTATTGAGTCTGTCATGAAGAAGGAGCCAAAAGAAGATTTTATGTCTGAGTCTACATGCCGTTTTCCTGAGCATCTTAAAGACGCAGTGAGCAGAGCTTGGACCCATGAGTACTTTGTATAACTTCATGGAAGAGTACTTCAGTGTATTGTCACCACAGGACCAGATATCTTTATCAGCAGTGTTATCTCTGTTCATGATGAGGACTTGCATTGCATTGTACTGGTTAAATGCTTCCAGAGATAAAGGCCTATGGAAGTGCTGACTGAGATCATCAAGTTGTTGTACATTAGCAAGTGTTGATTCTTTGTTGATAGCGAATGAGTACAACTTGGGGTATTGAATCTGGAGAGGAGTGTCTTGCCATCGGTCTGCCCATAATCTGATAGTGTCACCAGAACCAGCTTTGCATACATGTAATTGCCTGAATGTAGGGAGCAGTTTGAGAATTGTTTTCCACCAGAAGGAGCCAATCAGTCTTTCTCCAGGCAGAGAGTTTTGGTAATATGATTCCTAGCTAATGTTAACCCATGGTATATCAGTCTTGTTGATAAATTTATGCAGATATTTCATCAGCACGGTTTTATTATGGGTGTGCAAGTCAAGAACACCAAGGCCACCATGAGATTTTGGTTTGCAAACTTGTTCCCATGAGATAAGTGCTGAACCTCTATCCTGTGTGCCATATTTCCTCTAGAAACAATTCATGAGGTAGGTGTAGATTTGTTTGAGCACAGTCTTAGGAATCATCAGAGTACACATGAAGAAGGTTGGCATGCTAGTAAACACTGTTCTGATTAAGATTGTCCCTAGTGGAGAGCAAAGTGGAGCAACTCAAAAGCCTACTTTCAATTCTTTGCAACATTGGCACATGATGTCTACACACGCTTCTACTCTTGTAGACTATGTTGGGCCTCCAAGCGCAGATGTTTGTAGGACAGTAGCAATTTCCCTCAAGTGGATGACCTAAGGTTTATCGAACTCAGGGAAGTAGAGGTTGAAGATGGTCTCTCTCAAGCAACCCTGCAACTAAGATACAAGAAGTCTCTTGTGTCCCCAACACACCTAATACACTTGTCAGATGTATAGGTGCACTAGTTCGGCGAAGAGATGTTAAATGGCAAGTAATATGGATGGCAAAACAAAGTAATATAATTCTGTAATAAAAAGTGCAGCAAGCAAACAAGTGGTAAACGTGAGCACAAATGGTATTGCAATGGTGGAAACAAGGCCTAGGGTTCATACTTTCACTAGTGGCAACTCCCAACAACATTAACATAATCGAATCACATGATATTTCCCATAAAACATGCAAAGGGGACACACTCGGAGGTCATTCCTTCGTGGTCAAGAGAGGACGAGAATTATGTAGGGCTACAAAAGCACACCTCAAAGTTTGTAGTTCTCAATCTAAGGATTTCCCAATGTCAGCGCTGCCATCCAAAGAGAGTCCCACAATCACCACAACATATCTAAAGGATAGTCAAAGACAAGCACCAAGAGACTCTCACTCTTCAATCAACACACAAGAGAGGAAATCACTCATGAAAATATTGTTCTAATCCATGTCAATAGACCGATGTCACCTTGGTCTCGGGGATTATACTAGATAAAGACAAGTGAGTACATCAATCCAATACATAGAGGAAGGGGAAACATCATGGGATCACCCTAGATTAACATAGCCTATGATCACAACAAAGATCACATCATGGGAGAGAGAATTGACTACATAGCTAATGGTAAGAACCTCAGCCCCGAGGAGGAACTACTCCCGCATCATGGAGGGAGAAAGCAACGTCGATGGAGATGAATCCGGGGGCACTTCCCCGTCCCGGCAGGGTGCCGGCGCAGGAATTCTGGTCCCCCGAAGCTTGATGGCGATGGCGGCGAAGATCGGAATCGCGTCTGGAGAAAAGGGGTCTGGAATCAGGGTTTCCTCGACGGACCTTAAATATATGCCAAAGGGGGTCACCAGAGGGGGTCAGGGGTGCCCAGGCGCCCCCCCGGCGCGGCCCAGGGGGGGGCCGCGTGGGCAGGCCGCCTGGAGCCCCTGTGAGTCCCCCCCGGCTGTACTTTGGCCGCACGGTAGCTCCTGGAACGCTGATTTTTTATATATTTTTTCTGGATTTTTCCTGGCAGTTCTCGTTACGTGAAAACCTGAAATACAAAAACAGCTGAAAACAGAAACTGGCACTGGGGTGCACTGAGTTAATAGGTTAGTCCAAATATGATCAAAAGTGTATGGAAGTGTATAAATATCATAGCAATATCACCCAAAAGAGGCATGGAGCAAGCAGAAATTATAGATACGTTTTGGATGTATCAACATCCCCAAGCTTAATTCCTGCTCGTCCTCGAGTAGGTAAATGATAACAAGAATAATTTCTGTGGTGACATGCTATTAACCATATAGGACTTATTCATAGTCATATGACAAAAGCTTACTGAGACAATGAATCTGTAGTAATTGAGTTGCCTCATGAGAAAATCACAAATGACTGAAAGTTTTACAATATGAAACTGAAACATCAAAAAGATTTGCAATGAACATGATGTGCAAATATGATAAAGTGATATCTAGCTTGCCCCCTTTAGTGAAGCAAAACATAAATGCAGGGGCACCTTCAAGGTTTAAGTGATGACTAGATACAATGATTTCAAAATAAACGATATCACAATCATGCAAAAGACAATGCCACTTTGGGACAATGCACATTACACTCAGAATGACAATCATGCTCTCAGTAGTTGGTGCTTGAAGAAAGAAGGTGGAGACTCATCATAAAAGTAAAAGAATGGTTAAGTGCTAGAGCTTTTTATTTTGAAAACATGGAAGCAATTTTGTCAACGGTAGTAGTACTTCATATGTGTCATGCATAAGACATCCTATAAGTTGCAAGCCTCATGCATCGTATACCAATAGTGCTCGCACCTTGTCCTAATTAGCTCAGATTTCCATGGGTTATCATTGCATTACATATGTTTCAACCAAGTGTCACAAAGGGGTACCTCTATGCCACCTGTACAAAGGTCCAAGGAGATAAATCGCATTTGATTTCTCGTTTTTGATAGATCTCAACTTGAGGACATCCATACCGGGACAACATAGAGAATAGATGATGGACTCCTCTTTAATGCATAAGCATATTCTCATAAGAGATGGAGGATTAATGTCCAAGCTAAAACTTCCACCATGATACATGGCTTTGGTTGGCGGCCCAATGTTCTTCTCTAACAATATGCATACTCATTCAACCCATGGAAAATCACCCTTACTTCAGACAAGACGAACATGCATATCAACTCACATGATATTCAACAAAAGTGTGACAGTTGATGGCGTCCCCAGAAACATGGTTACCGCTCAGCAAGCAACTTATAAGAAATAAGATACATAGGCAACATATTTTTTACCACAATAGTTTTTAAGCTACTTTCCCATGAGCTATGTATTGCAAAGTTAGTTCGCTTAGTACAGGTAGAGGTTAGCAAAAGACTGGGAGCGACCAACTAAGAGAGCAATGACGGTCATAATCATGCAGAGCGACAAAGCAATATAGAATCAGGCATGGAAGTTATATCGCTACTCAGAAATAAAAGATCATCAAGGCTTGACAGACTTTCTTTACAGTCTTAAATATGCGTGAGCATACGCCAAGTCAATCAAAATAAATTCTTGAAGGAAGATATTACTAAACCATACCACATCATAGGCAAACAAATCAAGTTGGTACTCCAATAACACATTGGGAATCCCCCAGCTATTTGAGATTAACCATAAGAAAACCTGAACTACTAAGCGCCATCATGCACGTAGCATCTTTATCATAGACATATTAACCAATGCAACGGAAGCAAACTCTCTTAATAAGGTGAGCATGGTAATTAAAGAGAGTTCAAGCAACCAACTAAACAAAAGCTCTTTGAAAAGATAAGCATGAATACTAAGAGCAGAGCATGATAGTAGCTATTAAAAGACAAAGAACACACACAACAAAGATAGGCATGAAAATTCTATGTTATGTTCTAGGTAGAAGTGGAGCGTGTTTCTCTCCCACACAAAGAAAGCTGAGTTCCGACTCGTTATGAAAAACTAAAAAGATAACTAAAAGCAAGACGCTCCAAGCATAGCACATAACACATGAAGTGATAAAAATATAGCGGAACGAAAGACGAACTGATAATGTTGATGGAGAAGGGGATGCACGGGGGCATCCGCAAGCTTAGACTCTTGAGTCTCCTTGAATATTTCTTGGGGGTGCATGGGGGGCATCCCCAAGCTTGAGCGCTTGACACTCCTGAATCTTTTTATCATCTTCCCTCGCACACTTGAAAACTCCCTTCATACATAACTCATCATAATCTGATTAGCGAGGTTAGTACCCTTAATAAAATAATTGTTCCTTTCTGGAAATAAAGATATTCTTGAAGGTCTACTGTTTCTCAAGATTGCCAAAAGGTTTTTGCAAAGAAAAAGCAAGCTCTTGGTTTGCAAAATGAAAGAAAGGCAAAACAGGACAGAATCTGTGAAAAACAGAACATCAGGTAGTAAATGATTTGTTCGGGGTACTTCTGCAACTCAAATCAAAAAACTCAGAACAGACAATTATATAGAGCACGCTTTCGAAAAAATTCAGACCAAAAAGATGATCTGGTGATTTTATACGAATTTTTCTATCCAATGACATAATCTGTTTCCTGGACAGCACGTCACAACTTTTGAACTTTCTTGCAATCAGAGGCTATACTTGGCACAAATATGAAAAGCAAAGATACAATGATGATGCTACTGTAGTAAACAACATCAAGACACAAAAAAAGCAAAATAAAATTTTATTCATCGTGGGCTGCCTCCCAAAAGCGCTTTCTTTTATGCCTTTAAGCTAGGCATAGGACTTTAATGATGCTCTTGTAAGAATAAGAGCTGAAGAACAAAAGAGGGCATCAAGAAGAAAATGCCAAATACATTTAAGCCTAACATGCTTCCTATGCATAGGAATATTGCAATAGAATAATTCATTGAAGCACGAAGCAACTAGCATAGGAAGGCAAAACAAGCATAACTTCAAAATATTCACCATAAAGAGAGGAAACTTCTTATTATTAAGATATTTAGGACCAAGCCTCCCTCTCTCATTATAAATTTCAGTGGCATCATGGATGAACTCAACAATATAAGCATCACATAAAGCATTGTTACCATGATCCACATGCAAAAAGGTACTCTCACTCCCCACATAAGCATAATTTTTCTCATTGGTAATAGTGGGAGTAGGACTATCATAAACAACTTGAACACTATAGATTGGAGTTATAACATCATCATGGTAGAGAAGAGCATTATCTTTGCTAGCAACTATATTTGTAAACATGTTGTCTTTATTCTTACTAGCAAGAGAATTATCAATTATTACATCACTAGTGGGGATAGGGTTTGCAATCCTATCATCCCCAAGCTTAGAGCTTCCCATATCTTCACTTTCAGAGTTGGTACCAAAAATCTTTTCAAGATCATAAGCAGCATTATCATCATTTTCCCAATCACAATAAGTAACATGCATATCATAATCAAAATCATCTTCAATAGTACCTACGGACGTATCATCAAGATGATAATTAAGGCAATAAACTTCACCTTCTTCTTTAAACTTACAACCGTTAGGATAAAAGTTGATAGGAGGAATATGCTCAGGCCAGGTTGATACCCATTCTTCTTCCTTCTTGCTCCTCCTCCTCCTCCTCTTCTTTTTCTTCTTCTTCACCTTAGGAGGGGGTGATTGGAGATGAAGCTTCTCCACATATCCTGGTTTATCATTAGAAACAATAGGGGAAAATTGGGAGGAACTCTCCTTTTTATTAGCAGAAATATAAGAGACATTTTTATACTTTGGTAAAGTTCCCTCCTTTCTAATCTTATTTATGTAATCATTTTCATGTCAATTAACAAAACAATAGAGATGGCAATTTTGCAAAGTGTTTTTTATTCCTATGGCATTAACATCCAGCCAAGAAGTCTTTTCTGATAACTCTTCACACATCAAAAATAACATAAGCTCATCATAAAGATCAGAGGTGATCATGTTATCACACAACCGGTTAACAGTTATGTTTTGAAAGTTCATGCATTGGAAATTAAAGTGACCCTCTATACGGCAAAGTTCACAAGTAAAAGGATAAAGGTCACACAATTCTCTAGCAATTTCATTTAAATCTCTGACCCAAGTGATTGTTCTTTCATGCTTATGTTGCTTACAATACTTCTCTTCTTCAATCATAGGCCTTTCACAAGGTCTATCCACTCCACAAAAATTAACATGCTTATATAAAACTTCATTTTTAGGAATTGGATCATGCATGTTGCAATCATCATGAACAATTTCATTTTCTTTGCAAGTCTCTTTAAAAGGTTTATGATGCTTGATCCAATCCTCCTTAGGCATATTAAGATGTGAAGCAAAAGATTTGAGGAAATCAACAAGGAGTTGAGAATCAAGCCCAAACTTAGCACTAAACTTATTAAAACTTGTAGTTTCAACAAAGGACTTAATGCAATCATACTCATAAATTATACCTGACTCTTTACCTTTGTCGATCTCCCAATCTTCAGTGTTGCGTTGAATTCTTTCAAGGAGTTCCCATTTAGCATCAATCTTTTTGTTTGTGAAGGAACCCATAGAGGAAGTGTCGAGCAAATCTTTATCCTGTCGAGAAAGCCTCGCATAGAAATTAGTAATAATCATATCTTTGGGGAGCCCATGGTTAGGACATTGTAGCATTAACGTTTTCAGTCTCCCCCATGCTTGAGCTATGCTCTCTCCGTCATGAGGGTAGAA
Organism: Secale cereale; assembly: GCA_902687465.1. NCBI lineage: Eukaryota > Viridiplantae > Streptophyta > Magnoliopsida > Poales > Poaceae > Secale > Secale cereale. The sequence goes on from LR738709.1 coordinate 11,492,911, forward strand.
ATTATAAACATAATTCCTATTCTTATGGACTTCATGAAGAGGATAAAACTTGGAGTAAAAGAGAGACCGGATCTCTTCCCAATCAAGCAAGTGTGAGTTATCGAGAAGCTTATACCAATCTGAAGCTTTATCTATAAGTGATAAGGCGAACAATTTCCTCATGACAAACTCCCTTGATACACCTGCAAGCTTAAATAATGAACATAGTTGTGACAGATATAGCAAGTGTTCATCGGGATGTCTGTCTCCTGCATAACGATTAGCCAAAACATAATCGATAATACCAGCTGGTATTTTATAGGGCGCAATTTCAGTAGGGGGAGGAGCAACCACCACAGGTGTGGGGCGTCTTCCCGCAAGCAATGATCCAATAGCACGGTTTTCCATAAACATAACTAGTGAAATAAAAACAGAAACAAAAAGATTTAATTGCAAGATCTAAAGATATACCTTCAAGCGCTCACCTCCCCGGCAACGGCGCCAGAAATAGCTTGATGTCTACACACGCTTCTACTCTTGTAGACTATGTTGGGCCTCCAAGCGCAGAGGTTTGTAGGACAGTAGCAATTTCCCTCAAGTGGATGACCTAAGGTTTATCGAACTCAGGGAAGTAGAGGTTGAAGATGGTCTCTCTCAAGAAACCCTGCAACTAAGATACAAGAAGTCTCTTGTGTCCCCAACACACCTAATACACTTGTCAGATGTATAGGTACACTAGTTCGGCGAAGAGATGTTAAATGGCAAGTAATATGGATGGCAAAACAAAGTAATATAATTCTGTAATAAAAAGTGCAGCAAGCAAACAAGTGGTAAACGTGAGCACAAATGGTATTGCAATGGTGGAAACAAGGCCTAGGGTTCATACTTTCACTAGTGGCAACTCCCAACAACATTAACATAATCGAATCACATGATATTTCCCATAAAACATGCAAAGGGGACACACTCGGAGGTCATTCCTTCGTGGTCAAGAGAGGACGAGAATTATGTAGGGCTACAAAAGCACACCTCAAAGTTCGTAGTTCTCAATCTAAGAATTTCCAATGTCACCGCGGCCATCCAAAGAGAGTCCCACAATCACCACAACATATCTAAAGGATAGTCAAAGACAAGCACCAAGAGACTCTCAATCTTCAATCAACACACAAGAGATGAAATCACTCATGAAAATATTGTTCTAATCCATGTCCAATAGACCGCTGTCACCTTGGTCTTGGGGATTATACTAGATAAAGACAAGTGAGTACATCAATCCAATACATAGAGGAAGGGGAAACATCGTGGGATCACCCTAGATTAACATAGCCTATGATCACAACAAAGATCACATCATGGGAGAGAGAATTGACCACATAGCTACTGGTAAGAACCTCAGCCCCGAGGAGGAACTACTCCCGCATCATGGAGGGAGGAAGCAACGTCGATGGAGATGAATCCGGGGGCACTTCCCCGTCCCGGCAGGGTGCCGGCGCAGGAATTCTGGTCCCCCGAAGCTTGATGGCGATGGCGGCGGAGATCGGAATCGCGTCTGGAGAAAAGGGGTCTGGAATCAGGGTTTCCTCGACGGACCTTAAATATATGCCAAAGGGGGTCACCAGAGGGGGTCACGGGTGCCCAGGCCCCCCCCCCCCCCGGCGCGGCCCAGGGGGGGCGCGTGGGCAGGCCGCCTGGAGCCCCTGTGGGTCCCCCCGGCTGTACTTTGGCCGCACGGTAGCTCCTGGAACGCTGATTTTTTATATATTTTTTCTGGATTTTTCCTGGCAGTTCTCGTAACATGAAAACCTGAAATACAAAAACAGCCGAAAACAGAAACTGGCACTGGGGTGCACTGAGTTAATAGGTTAGTCCAAATATGATCAAAAGTGTATGGAAGTGTATAAATATCATAGCAATATCACCCAAAAGAGGCATGGAGCAAGCAGAAATTATAGATACGTTTTGGACGTATCAGCACAAAGTCTTCAATTTAAGGTTTGATATTGCAGAGTGACAGCCGCAGGTAAGTGTGAGGAAGAGTACCAATCTTACAGCCCAGAAGGATTGATGAATCTTGCATTTTCTCAGGAGGAGTGTTGATAGAGACCATAGTGGATTTTGAGTAGTTTTTTTTGATCCCTGTGAAGTCTGCATGTTATCTGCCTGAGCCAGCAGGATGGTATCATCAACATACTCAATAATGGGATAATCTGGGCTAGAGTTGCGCCTCAATGGGGAGCTGACAAGAGAGTTCTGCATGGCTTCATTAATCATTGTCTGAAGAACATCATCAACAATGACAAAGATCAGAGGAGAGAGTGGGTCTCCTTGCCTCACACCTTTCTTACAAAGAAATTGTTTACCAGGGACCTCATTAAAAAAGGAGATGGATCTATTAGAAGAAGAAAAAAGCAGTTTGGTGTTAACTACTCATGGCACATACTTAAAAAGGAACAAGAATCTGTGACAAAAAAGATCAGATTTCTACTAAAACGTTGTTTGAGGGAATTCATCAAAATTTGGCTGCAACCCTAACCCAGGATCTACTTCCATAAGGATTTAACTGGACCAAACTAAGATCAATACACATTTATGTGTAAAGCATGTACCTGTTGAGTGGAATGACCAAGAGAGGAGATGGTGTGACTCATAGAGGGGTCCGGTGGTTGCGGAGAATCCGACAGCCGCCTCTTCTGGCAGGTCGGCATCATCCTTGAGATCAAGAGTTGTATTGAGTTCATAAATGAAATCCAGGATTTGAACAGTCACCCTCATCATCTTGGAGTCTCCATCGTATGTGATGCTTGCCCACATGTTGCCATAGAGACTAAAATTTGGCAAATCTGTAGTCTCGTTCGACTTGATGTTGTTGATATCGATGCCGATGTGGTCAGTGGCATTAGTGACGTCCACCTTCTTCGGATCCCATTCGTTCCAGCATGTATTAAACTCCACACCAATTGTTTGCGGTGATGATTTGCCGGTCTCTGGGTTGTTGAAGATCCCGAGATAGCCACCACGCGAGTCCGCCGGCAGGCTCGGCGGGAAAGGCCCGATGTAGAACGCGAGGCCACCGCCCCGTGAATTGCTCCTTTTGCCTCCGATGGCGAAGCAGAAGGTCGTTTCAAAGCTGGCCCGCTTCTCGGTGCGATCATCCCACAGGTGCATAGATTGGTTGTGTGCCACCTGTCCAGTGAGATTAGCAATATCATCTGTTAGAACAATTCGGTCGTTGCCGGGATAGGAGCCACCCATGAATTTGAGCTGCTCTTGGTCCCAAAGACTCGCGGTGGAGAAGTTGTAGTCAAAAGATAGCGCGGCGGCACCAATGCGAAGGGTGTAGGTTGCAAGAAACATGGAGCAGATTAGATATGTGGGGATGACAAGGAGGAGGCCTCTTGGATAGGTCATGGCTGGACAAAGCACAACAAAATCAAAGACCAATGACAGTGATCTTGCTTATGCGAGAGAGGGCAGGCAGGATTGTCCAACTATTTATAGTCTAGTTTCAACAAGATTGGGCATGTATGCTCATGGACTAGTATTCGATTAAAAGGACCTGAGCATGTTGTGGCTTTCTGAAAGTTTCCTAAAAGTTTCTGGTTTCTTCACGACTCTCTCTGAAACATTGAATCTACACGGAAAGATTGAATTGAAATGTTGTTCCGGCTTACTATTGTTGATGTATTTCCAGTATGGCCAACACAATTCTATTTTTTTAGATGTCATATTTCTAGCATATTTGCTCCCAAAAGGACCCTAATCTGTAAAATTTCAGGTTTTGGAGCTTGGAAAGAAGGTCAATGGATCTGTGAGAGATTCGTTAAAATGCTTGAAGGGTGGAAATTGTGTGTGCAAGGGTAGAATGGATGTGGAGGAGTTCTCCAGAGGTATTTTTTTACACAATGCTTGAAATGCAAAATTTTAGAGGCATTTTGGGAAGAAGTCCTCAAATAGGCGTACTTTAATTGAGATGTTTTCGTAATTCGCCTGGAAATGAAAGTGTTTTGAGGTCTTCATTTTTCATAATTCGCCCTCAAACGTACAACGGTGGGAGGAGTTCTCGAAATGAACGAGTGGCTTTTTATTTGCCAGGTTTTCTTCCATCAAATCAGCTCAAGAAGTCATCACAAATCAGCTCAAGAAGTCATCAGTGGCGTGTTGAGATTTGCTTTTCTGTCACAACTAGCATTTTTCTTGCGCTTTTTGGTATCTGTCTAGCGTACTGTTTCCTAGACATAGCAAAGCCTTTATTTCCAAGGTCGTTTCATAGGGTGATGGTCTATGAGGATGTTGTGACCAGATTCCATGTTTGATTGAAACATGCATCATCAATATCGTCATCAGTTTAGACTCTAGATGAAACGCACCATCTTGGATGGAGGTGTGTAAACAAGTCGGCACGGATATGTGTAGACATGGTAAAAGTGACCCCTTAGCTGAATTAATGTTCTGTAGGTAAAGGATTATGTCCTCATAATATTATTTGTTGTTGAAACACTAGGCGTCGGCCCATGAGTCTGCATAGGCAGCTTCCGTGTTTTGTACTGTGTTGCTCATCAAAAACAAAAGGTAAACATAAGAATCGTGTTATTATTTCACAAGGCAAGAATATCGCAGTCAAATTGAAGTCTCCCAAGAAGTTGCGATGATGCTGTGGCCAGTGGACAGGGTGCGTGTTTATAGACCAAACACGTCATCATTGTCGTCGTCATCAATTTAGACTCTAGACTCTACAGGCACCGCGGAGGTAGGTTCCTACACGATGCTTGCTGTCAATGATGGAAGTGTGTGATAGACAGGTCGACATGTGCGGACCAATCAACCACGCCAAAAGTGTTGGGACTTCTTGCACAAGATTACCGGCGTAATCCAAGTCTCGCCTCTGCTGTATTGATATTTTATAATTAAAACTAACACATTTTGGGAAACTTAAGTTCGCATAATAATTTTGTGTTGTAGAAATAATAGTCATGGCTCATGGCCCATGCACTCACACCGGCTGGACTCTTTGACAAGGTCGGACCGGAAGTAAAAGAGAATCTTGAGGGAAAACAAGTTGATGATGGGCTCTCGCATTGGCTATCTTGGACAGGCTATGTCTCACATCCTTCAGTGATGACACTCATAACACACGGATGCAACATCTAACATGTATGTTTTTCAACATCGAGCCTCGTCACTCAACTCACTTCATGACAATGATGTAAAGAGATGCGTCAGAATTTCCAACTGACGGTGTCAAACTTAGCTTTCATTGAATAGTTCAGTATCCGACTAATTGATTGAAATTGAAGTCTTACTCAGCCACGCATCATGTTACCACAGAGTGGTAAGTTTCTGCACATGTTTGAAACCTTCTCGTCCTTAAAAAATGTGAAGGACAGATATATGGTGCTATGAAACAAGGGGACGAAAGCTACAGATAGTTAGTGCTAACTAACAAAGCTTAATAGTAACACATGAAAATATAAACGAAGTTACTGTCTCAAATACGATTTTCATCTCCCGAAAGAAAAAAAAAAGAAGCCGAATGCATAATCACCAATTTTATGGGTCAAATAGCATTCATGAAAGTGAAACTGCATGAGACACTAAAGAAGTTGATCTTGGCCTCTAGAGATGTAATTAATTCATGAGGTGCTACCACTAGTAGAAAAAGGGCCTTTAGTCCCGGATTGTAAGAGTTTTTAGCCCCGGTTGCGCAACCGGGACTAAGGAATTGGGACTAAAGGCCCCCCTTGTAGTCCCGGTTGTGTAACGAACCGGGACTAAAGGGGCTCCACGTGGCCGCTGCGAAGGACGACCTTTAGTCCTGATTGGTGTAAAGGCCGCCACGCGTCTGGGGCTAGGGTTTAGGGTTTTGGAGGGGTATAGTGTTTTGGAGGGTTTCGGGGTTTCATTTTGTGTTTCCTTTATTTTATTAGTTTACCATTCAATTCTTTTTCATTTAGGGTTTTCATTTTCATTTTATGTTTTACATTCAACTCGACGCTACAACATACAGCAATGAAGAAACCATTACACAACATCGTCATGAATATAGAGAAGTGACCTCTTTCTCCGTGCTTGGTCGAACAACAAACTTGAATTTTCATATATATATATTCGATGCTAGTACATATAGTACACGTTCATGCATATATACAATATAATATCCCTTACGATTCCTAATATCTAATTACCAAAATCCCCTACCAATTCCTGGTGGTATTCTCCGGTTGGTAAGAATTCCGCTAATTCCTCTTGAATTGCTCATACGCGATCCTTTGGTAGGAGACCGTCCTGCATCCGTTGGATCTAATATAAAGAAGGGGATCAATATATATGAATGAAACTCAACACAATTGATGGTAATAAAATATAATTGTGAATATTGTTTAGGTATTTGAAGTTGTTGTAAAAATTTGTCCGTCTCATAGCTCGTGTGGTGAATGAACTTGCAAAAGTAGTATCCACATAAATTTTTTGCTATGTTTTGCAAATATAATTTTTTGCTATGTTTTCTTGCGTAGGTGCATCGTGGATGCACCGAGCTGGGGTTTAGAAAAACCAATCTAAAAAAATAACACTTTTTTTCATTGTATTGACTATCCACGGCTCCACTCTACAGGATTCAGGCATTCAGTTCAGTAACTACATTAGCAACATGCACCGTGTCTGCTCGTGCTCTGAAACTGAAGACTAACACTAGAGTTTGGTCCATTTTGCACTCTTTGGCCTTTGGGGGTTACATGCTATATATTGTAGCATCCGGCAATAGGCAATTCATGTGCATCTTCTCCAATTAATTATCAACTATGCAGGGTACTGCACAAGAACAGAACAACCACTGAACCCAAAGGCCTTGATCTGAATTATTATTACACTAGCGCCATGCCCGCACAATCTCCAGTGAGTTCCGCCGCTCGCACACCTCATCGACGCCTACATTGCTTTCGCCGGTGGCACCACGTCGACTGTTGTCGAGCAAGTGTCAACGTCAAAAGAAGCTTCAGAAACCAATCCTGAAGCGTCTGAATCATGAAAACGGAGGGCACCCTGAAGAAGATCCTTGCGCACGGTGTAGCCTTTCTGAAATAAAACTACTACTACACGTTTATCTTTTCCAGGAACAAAAGGCACAATAGTGCAGGGTTTCTGATTCTCCTCCAACATAAGATTCATTTGATGTTATCAGTTGTGCTCAATGACACTCCATCCATCAAAGTGTGCCGATGAACAATTGTCTATACTAGTCATCGACCCGTGCATTCGCACGGGCTAATCTTTAAGATGTTGCATAACATTAATGCTTTGTCATATATAAATAATTGTCCTAGCCCATATCATTTATTTTCACATCATGCATGAGTTATATGAGATTTTGTATTTGTAGGAAAGAAATTAGAAAATAATTGAACTATCACATGATTGTAATTTCTGAAATATTTTTAAGACTGCCTGCTTTAACAAAATCATCTATGATTCCGCACTAAGAAAATTCCTACCTATCTAATGGCAGAGTGCATAAACTAATGTCTAGTACTTTGCTTGACTCCAGCTGTTCCTTGAATGGCGTAATCTTGAGGTGGCCTGTAAATAGATATATGCATCCCATTCTTTCGCGTATCTTAAATCATGTTTCTTTTTTCAACAAAGGATTTATTTCATTTTGAAAAAGTACCTAATTTTTGTTATTCATGGCCACCTGCATCTAAGAATTGAAATCCTCAAGAACAAAGACTTCAACAGTCGAGAATTTTGGTTGTTGGGTTCTTAATGAAAAAAAGGAACAAAACTGTTTTTGGAAACCCCAAATGCTATATTTTATGTTGCTACATACAATCTAAAAACAAACGGACCTAGGCATTGAACGGCCTGCATCATACACGTACATCTGCAAAAAGAATACACTATGAAAACATTGAAAATAGCATGGTCAACATGCAGTGGTAGTCCAATCTTTATATTTCAAATAAAAAATAGAGTGCTAGAGTTCATATATTGTTACAAAGAAACTTGAAGCAAATTAAGCAAGACACTTCTAATGGGTCATTCTTCGAATAAAAAATCATTGGAATTTATTCAAAAATAAATATGTCATGAATTCATTTTTCTTGTTAATAATACCATTAATTAGTTGATCAAAGAGCTATATTTGATGTTGCTATTTGTAGGAATAGCAAACCAACAATTTTAGAATCGAAGGAGATAATTTAGATGCTCGAAATTCTATGTGAAGCGCTAAGCACCATCTGCATAAAACAACATATCAATTTATCGTATATAGTAAACCAGGTAGCCATCTATCTCAAATTTTACCTCTTAACACTTCATCGGTGGCATGCCAATAGACAGCAGAAGATAAACCGGTCAACATACTCTAAAATTCTGTAGGTGCCATGCAATAATGTAGCTGTGGGGTCGGATCTTTCCTGTAATCGTTGCCTTTGCCTGAAACTGTAATAAGTATAAAGCATCAGTACATGCTTATGGACCTATAAAGGTTTAATGCGTGACAATGAAAGAGGGAATTAAGGCGCTATGACTATTTTAGCTAACTGAACACTCGCCAAGTCATCATAAGAGTCTAATTAATTCGAGAGTATATACTCGGACATTATCATACAACCTTAGATAGGAAGCCTTGCTCCATGCCTCTACCAATAACAATGCCACATTAGACCATGATGTTTCTGAGTCCAGTTTTATTGTTGGAGGGGCGTTTCATTTAGTAAGACAAATTCAGGAAGCTACCAATCAATGAGTTGTTATTAGAGCATAAAGTACAGTTTCTACCTCAACAGTTACTTCTCGGGAAGATTATAATTACCTCCGTGTTTAAAATGTATGGCTGTAGTCTTAATTTAGGATTGTGTTGGTAATTAAAAGCCATATATGAGATTAACAACCTTAAGACATTCATCCCCACACCGGTGATGTCTACTGCACAAAACTGCTAATTGCGTATCTTTAAGGTCATTGACTCATCGACGCTGGTGAATTTGTAAAACGTCCAAGTAGATAATCGATTGACATGTTGTCCCGCAGACCATGCATACTGCAAAGATAATAGGAATAAATAGATCAAAAGGACATGTGTGATCTCATTACGTAGAAGACAAAATACAGGAAAAGTAACGCAACAGCACGGATAACAATTTAACTGAGAAAAGGGTTAAAGGGATGCATATATTATATCTGTTTTTTTTTCGGGGTGCATATATTATATCTCTTGCAGGTCCTGACGAAGACAACCATTGATGTGTTGGTACTCCAGTAAAATCTAGCAGCTATAATTGCTGGGACATTCATCTCCAGCTACAATGAAGATTTTGTTGCTTGCAGGAATTGTGGGAGATGTGTTGAGGATTCATGGTTTCGTTTGATAAAGATTTACACTTTGCCGATGGATGCTACCAGGGTTTCCTACTTTCTTCATCGTTTTGGTGTCATCCTGCTCGACATGATGGAGAAGACACAACCATCGCATAAACCTGTATTAGAAACTGATTAAGGTTGTGCCATTAGTATATTAATTAATCTATGGCTATTCAATTGAATTAGGATCTGTACTCAGAGTCTTAGAGTGGTAGTTTTCCAAGCATATCAATTCAAGAAACAAAAGACATCACTAATTACCTTACAATCTGGACGAAATTCCTTTTGATCAACTCAAGCATTAAGAGCTAATAAATTTAAAAAATGAACGATAGTATCGGTCAGCAGCAAGCACCTTAATGTTACTAATCCTCCTGATCACCACATGCTTTTTATGCGTCTCTAGCTACAGCCAAGCCCCATCCTCCATCTATATGAACTTGTCCCTTCTCACATAGAATCAACCACGTACACTGCTGGTGTTTGGCAAAATAAAAAGATGTTGGCAGAACCGGCCGGACAGCGATAAGAATCGCCCGTCGAGGCATGGTCCAGCTGAGTCCTGTTGACAGAATCGGCCGGACAGTGATGACCTGCAAACATATGTTGGGAAAGCAGCAGAGCAGTATGAGGTGGAGAATTTAACAATTAACATGAGTTGGCAGCTAATCAAGTGCACCAATGATTGAAGTGGGGGTTGAACAACAAACAACAAAGCTTCGCGTCCCTGAGGCGGTAGGCCACCCTCCCTGCCGAGTTGCGCCATGGAAGCGTTGGGGAGGACATGATCGGTTAAACGGCCAGATTGAGCCCATGGTGATGCATTGATACTCTGCCCATCGAGCTGCCCCATGGAAACGTTGGGGACTGACGCAAGATTGAGGCTTGATCGAGGGTTATAACTTGGAGAAGGCGAAGCGAGGGGACGACGGTCTATAGGAGATAATCGCTCGAGGACAGATGCGTTTTTTTTTTTGAGCTCTAGGACAGATGCGTAGGGAGCCTGGTAATCGGATTGGTCAAAGAAAACTACCCAGCTATCTAATAGCTGATTTCTCCCGTAAGCAAACTCCGATTGCCCTTTGTCGTCCTTGGTTATTATTCTTGAGAATCAATGTACGTGGGATAGTTTTTTTTTTTCTTTTGACACGTACGTGGGATAGATGGAATGGACTCCTATCCAGTAGATCTATACCGTAATAATTCGGTCCCGCACCAAATAAACGGCTCATAATTTCTGATTAACCTGGTAATTTCTAGGGAGTCTCTAATTAGTATAGGTATAGATAGATGGTTGAAACAAGACAGCAGCATCCGTCCTACAAGCATGTCGCCGGACTGACATTCTTCTTGTAAGGATAAATATCTTCTGACCCGAAGTTGACATTCTTCTAAAGACTGACATCGGTCCGTCCTACAAAAATTGTCCCATTGCCTGCCTTCCTTCAGGCACAATATTACAAGGTTGTCTTCTTCTCTATGACCAGGCATTCTAACCGGAGATTGGCAATTAACTGGAACACACGCCTCAAGGAATCAGAAGCAGAGGAGGAGCAAATCCTCATGGCAAGAACCAGAAAAGGAAAAAAAACACAATAATAATATCCGGTTCATTGACATACATAGTACATAATATAATATAGCACACTGAATAAATAGTAATAGCAGTCATCAAATCTGACAGTACTTCCATCTTCGATACAAACTTTGACACACAACACGATACAATAAATATACTAGCTTGAGAGTCGCACAAGTGAACTACAGAGAGTTAAACGCCCAGCTGCAGCACATAATCAACTCCCTCACACTGAGTACTGAATTCCCTCACGATCAAATTGAACACTAGTAATGGTACGGCATTATACGCCTGGCCCACTCTCAAATCACACCGACATACAGAACAAATCTCAGGTTGTAAACCATGCACCTCCCTGCTGGCTGCTCATTTCCTTCGCCGTCTTGCTCAGGCCTGAAACTCTTCAGAGGCATGAGAGGCAACATCTTCTGATGAGGTTGACAAACTGCTGAACAACCATAAGCAGAGTTAGCAACGGGCTATAATAATTAAGGAAAAACAAGGCAGCAAAGCGGATTACTTGTGTGATTTGAATATTTTCTCAGGGATGTGCTCTATCTTAAGCCAGTTTGGATGCCCTTCTGTTTGACAACTCTTCATGGTTCAAACTTCAACAGAGACTGGGGTAGCGTTGGAAGCGACAGGATATTCATGCATTCACATATCGTCAGTTCCTTGAGCGATGTGAGGTGCTCAATATTGCATGGTAAGGCATCCCAGCTGCAGTACTCAAGATTGAACACACGAAGAGAGTGTGGCAGTGTTGGAAGCAACTGCATATTAATGCATCTATATATCTCCAGAATCTCGAGCGATTTGAGCTGCTCCATATTGCATGGTAAGGTACACCAGTTGCAGTAATAAATGTGGAGCTCTCGAAGACCAAGGAAAGCCCCAAGTTCAGGACCAGCTCCCGGTTGGCTCCATTCAAATACCTCAAGTTCTTGCAATTCATTTCTCTGTTCACCCATCATCCAATCTGGGTACCTTGAACCTGTGTAGTGACGGATACTTAGTTTTTTAAGCTCCATTGGAGGGCACAAGCCCTCAAGTACCTCAGCTTCAACTTCTGGACTGCACTTTGTATCATCACCATCGCAGTGCCGTGTTCCACACTCTTCACCCCATCCCAACATCAGTTCTGTGAGCCGTTCCTTGGCAGCTAGATTGGCTTCAAGAGCTTCCTCCTTGCTTTTAACATTTTCAAGTCCATAGATGTGCAGACTGCCACGAAGCTTGTTAAGGTCCCTAAGCTGTTTTACCTCATAACCTTGTTTATTCCTTACTTTGAAGACTTGTATAGTTTGGAGCAAGATCAGCCTGCCTATGTTAGGAATTTGCATGCCCCAACTGATTATGTGCCGCAAGTTGATAAGGCCAGGAAAGTTGAATTCCAAAATTTTGCCACCACCAACATCTAGCCGTTCGATATGGTGAAGTTTAGCTAGTGTGCTTGGTAAAATTATGCATGTTCTGAGTATTCTGAGAACAAGATAGCGTAGGTGCCTTAAGTTACCAATAGATTCTGGAATCGAGAGTATCTTCGGTTCTTCCTGATCTTGTGCCTGAATGGCAACTTGCAGTACCCGTAACTTTGGCAGCCTTCTGCATATATTCTCAAAGGTTTTTTCCACAACTTGACTAGTGTTAGCATCAAAAAAAATGAGAGTCCTTAATTTTCTTAATCTAAGGATCTTCTCAGTTATCAATTTTCCATCATAAGAATGAACAAAAAGATGGCGGACATCTTGGGGTATATCTCCTTTCCAACAACCTCCTCTCCGGCTCCAATCATTCTCGATTCTGAAGTAATCAGTTCCCACGACCTTGTCTAATAAATCATGGACCAAATCATGAATTGTAAAGCAATCAGTATCAAAACCAGTTCTTCCTGGCTGCAGAAATGAATAAGAGACCAACTCTTGAACATAGCCATTAGCTACATCGTATTCCATGTCCTTTGTTTCACAATTGGTCTTTATAAACCCTTGTGCTATCCACAGATCAACTAGCATTTCCCTATTCAACGCAAGCCTTCTAGGGAAAATGTTGCAGAATTCTAAGCACCGCCTGATGTCTGGATTAAGTTCTTGATAACTCCACCAAAGAATATCCATGATTTCATTAAACGTTTCATGGTTTGCAATGTTTTTCCAAATGTCCATATCTTGGTTTCCCCCAAGTCGTCCTGCCACTGTTGCTGCTGCAATAGGCGATCGGTGTAGCTTCTTTGCAATCTCTCTCCCAACTTGTTCAAATTTTTTTTTAACATCACCACTTTTTCCACCCAATGCATAATGCATAAACATCTCGAAGTATTGCTCCTCATCCAAATCAGGCATTTCAATAAGTTCATCAGCACCCAATGCTCCAGCTGTATCTTTTGTTCGAGCTGTCACCAAGATTTTGCTTCCTTTCATCCCAACATTGAGAGGAGAGATTAGTTCCTGTAGCTGCGGATCGTTCTTGTTCCCCACCCAGAGATCATCCAATACCAAGAGGAAACGTTTGCCACACAATGATTTCTTCAACTTCTGTTCCAGCTCCTCACGGTCTGAAATAGTGGAGTGTTGATCGTTGGTGATATCCCCCAACATTTCATGAAATATATCACCCACATTGAAAGTCTTGGACACATGAATGCACATGATGGCGTCAAAAAGTTTCTCCTTACATTCCCCTTTTATGTGATCTCGAAGATATCCTGCGAAGGTTGTCTTTCCAGACCCTGCAAGACCATACATGCCAATCACCGAGTAACACAGAGCATCACCCTGTGGTGTCTCACTGAGCTTTGCCATGATATGTTCACACAACAGCTCTCGACCAAATACCTTCCGCTTGCTGGCAGTTCCAATATCACTCCTGTTCTTGTTGGCAATACCATTTAGCATAATTTCACTCTTGTTCTTGTTGGCAATATCATTTAGTATGCTCAAGAGTGGTGAATTTTTAACTTGCGTGACAGGTATTTCTACCTTATGTATTCTTTCCTTCAAATTTTGTCTTGAGATTGTAGTAAGTACAAAATCTATGTCGGCATAGTCCTGTAAGAAGCAAAATCTCATATGAGTCACATACCTATTCTATCTGTTATAGATAGATGACTACAATACAGAATGAAATAGATATCACTGGCGCAACAGAATATATTGTGCAGAAGATTGCCCATAATAGTTGCAAAAGAGAAAAACTGGCCACAAGGAAATAAGACAAAGTTGTGTAGGTGTTCGGTTTGAGTTCAGTCTCATTCTACTGTTGCTTCGAATGTTGAGTGTAGGTGTTGTGTGTCGTAGTATCTTACCATGGTTGCTGGTTTTTATGTGAGTCTCCCGTCCCGCACAAGGTTTTAAATAGCGGGCTATGCCAAATAGCGGCGGACCTCAAAATCAGTTATAACGGAGCTGTAGTGGGCTATAGCGGGCTATTTGTACATGAGACCATTTAGCGGCACCCTGCTGAAAAGGTTATACCGGGCTATAGCGAAGCTAAAGCCGGCTATTTAAAACTATGGCCGCGCATGGCCCAAAAGTGTAGTGTCTTGTATTTGAACAGAGCAATATTGTTCGTAACAGGTGACTCTTACTCTGTTCCGACTGAAAAAAACAACTGAACATAAGAAAATAAATAAACAGTAATTTTTTTCTCACTTTGAAAGCCTACAGTTTGCTTAAAGTGGAGCATGTCCCGGCAGCAGCAGATCAACTAAAATGTTTTAGTTTGGGTTGGGCTATATCTTAAGAGAGTTGAGGAATATCACTGCTCATATGATTTGGTAGAACCAGGGAAGTACATGTCCGTCAAAAATACCACTAGTGCAGAAACCCCTTACAGCTTCTCCAATAGGTGCTCTATAATAAGGCGTAACCGCTTTTTACAACAACAGGAACAAAAACGATGCTCCAATAGGTGCCTTGCATGCGAAACTTTTTTCTCCAAATTTGCAACAGCACGAAAATACAGCACGGCTGGAGCAAAAGAAATCGTGACACTTGTGAGCCGCCAACCGCCGCGGTGAAAGTTCCATCGCGGAACCCGCACATCCACCCGCCTACCACCAGCGGGGATTTCGGCCGTGATGGCCACAACGCCGCTGGTCCGCCCTCCGCTGATTCCACCGCGACCCCGTCACACTACCCCCACTCCGGACAGCCATTGGAGTTCCCGCCGCCCACCGATTTAGGATACGCCAGCTAGTGATACCCCCTACAGCTTGACACCACCATCTAGAGCTTGACTAGTGGCCGCAAGAGCTCCGTGGGCAGCCGCCACCGCCTCGACAGAGTCGAGCAACAGTTGCTTTAGTCCGCGTCACTGTTTTTTCAGGCAACAGTCGAATGACATGTGTCAATGACTTTGTAGGCGTTTCGGCACCGACGTGGTTACCATCTATGCTCCGACGAGCAGCCAGCCGGTTTCACCCTCCTTTCACACAAGGTGTTCGACTAAATTTGTACAAGGTAAAATTTTGTTAACTTGTCTGTTTTTTCGTTCTGTGCGAAGTACATACTTTGATGGAGATTTCCATGTTATTGATGAGCTCATGTGACTCATGTCTTTTCGATGATTCCTCGACAGATGAGCAGTACGACATGGCTCCAGAGGACATTGGTTTGCTGGTGATGATGCAAAATTGATTTGGTCATGAGTTCATACAGAGAGAACGACTAGAGGCTCAGGCAAGATTGATGCGTAGCTATTTTGTCCCAAATCCTACTTATCTATAGGGGTACTTTCAGCACCGGTTTAGGATGTCTACCGGCATGTTTCTTCACATTTGCAATTTTGTGAAGCAATATGATCGGTCCTTCCAGCAGAGGAGGAATTGCACCGGACTGCTTTGATGGTGTCCTAAATTAGGGGGTGCTTACCACATCGGCTCATGCTCAAAGGGCATGGTCCAAAGACCCATGTGACGATCAACCAATGGGCCACGTTCGTGAGGCCCGTAAGCGCCAAGATGGATATCTTCCAGAGACCTAATGCATACTCCAAGACTTAGAGGTCGTCATCATCATGATTACCCATAAATGTAACCGACATATATATATATAGCCTGTTTGGGACTGCTCTGCTTCTTAAAATTCAGCTCCGCTCCAGAAAACTCAAGCCAAACGGGGTAGCTCCACGATATGCCGCTCCACAGAAAAACTAGAATCTGGGGTACTACTCCCAGTTTTTTATGAAGCTCGTGAAGGGGTTCTAAAAAATCCTAGAAGCTAGAGTTGGGGAGAAATTACCCACCACTGCCACCAGTAAGTGGATACCCCTTCGTTTCTCCCCTCTCATCCAATCAAAAAGATCCTTTCCATCAAATTTTCCATTCTTGAAGCTGGAGCTACATGGAAGCCAAACATTATCTTTGGTAGTGCTACAACTTCTGTATGAATCTGCTCCAAAGTGGATTTGGTGGAGTGAATCTGATTTTGGTGAAGCGGAGCAGTCCCAAACAAGCCCATACACACACACACACACACATGTGTGTGTGTGTAAACCTAGGCACCCCAGTATCTATATAAACAGAGGGTGGGGACCATAGACGACAACACTATACATAGATGATCTCAGGGTAGATCAACCTATAATTTGTACTCCCTCGAAATCAATACAACAGAGAAGGATGTAGGGCATTATATCTTCGAGAGAAATCGAACCTATTTATCTGTGTGTCTCATGTTACCATCGTACCAAGGCTACTAACTCAGGACCCCCTACCCGAGATCTGCTGGATTTGACTCCATCATTGATGGCCCATACATGTCCCTCTGAGTAGTCGGAGAGGTTCAATGGCATTCATAGTCCACAACCAGGTCTACATCGGCGCAATTTTCGCGCCGGAACACCCTCACTCCAGGTCGATCGACCAGTTGGGGCAAATTAAGGCTTCAAACGCTCGTGAAGATGTGGAGCTTGATGAATCAAGATCCACCACTCTCTCCTCTCCCATGATGTTATATCAGACCGAGGTAAATCAGGCCATACTTTTTCAAGCACGGATGTGAAGTCAAGCTTGGGACAAAAACCAAATCTAGCCGGAACAAGCTTAGAGCTTTGATCCGACGGTCCGGGAGTCAGACATGTCTGGCCCCGCAGAATAACCTAGGGTTGATGTCAGATCGATCCTCACAAAACTCATCATCGGTGTCGATGTCAGAACGGATCGGAGCCAAACTTTTGCTCCCACCCATCCGACATGTCGAGTACCGCCTGGATAACGCCGGACCAATCAGCATCTACGATCTTTCCCTCCTGGTTTAGAAGAAAAGTGAAATTGTTCGATAGTACTTCTCTCGCTTTCTGTCAAAGAAAAGAGAGATCGTGAACTGTGAGGAGGAGGAAGCTCTAGCGGCGTTCCGCCTTAATATTCAGGATGAATGGGTAACTAGAGGGATAGCTTTGCAATGACATGAGGACTTTAGCTGCACTCTGCAACATAATGACAAACTATTGCGCCATGGAAGACACTTGCTCAGCCTGAAAAGGCCATCAAGGCCCCAACTCGGAGTTGCATAGAACAACTAGAGAAGGCAAGCACAGTTGCCGCAATTGCAGGTGCAAGCGCAGCAGCGTGGATGACCTCAGAGAACTGTTCTCATGCAAGAAGAGCCGGGTAAGCAGCGGCGAAGACAAGACACAGCTGGACACAATACTCGACCAGTGATGCGCAATCCACTCCCGCATCATCGGATAAACTCGCCACCCACAAGAACATGCACTATTGGGTCCTAAGGCAAGTGCCAAAAGGAGGCCTAAAGCTTCTAGAAAACCACGATAATAGAAAAACCCGTAGCATAGAAATCGACCACGACAAGAGACCATATCCATTCGAGGTGAGAGACGCGCAATGGAAGAGGGCTCTTTGAGAGATTTCTGCTATTGAAAACACGATGACATCGGATAATAAGTGGTCTGATGACACGACCACTTTTGATCGTCAATATCAACCGATGGGAGTCCTCGACCGAGTAGTTGCACATCTTGTCCTCGACCCCATAATTGACGGCCACCGCCTGTCAAGGGTTCTGTCTATATCTGCTGCATCTGACTAGACAATGCTCAAGCTAGTGATCGGAGGCACAAATGTTCTTGGATTGGAAACACACTTGGTGAGCTCGTTCCTTCCTTTGAGTTCTTCAGTTTGGTAGCTAGTTTGAGGATTGGGTCAGTGGAGCACAAATTCGATAGTGGTTTTGTCAGTTCGGACAGTTACAGTTTCAGATAGAGTAGTGTTGGGAGACGAGCATATTTGGTAGGCAAACGGTATCCGATTGAGTTGAATTTTGAAGGGCATATTAAGAACTAAACGTTTATGGATTGCGGGTTGTTTAGTGTTTAGGCAATAGAGATGATAATGATGTGCTAGGGATGATGCCAATGGCCCTAGTAATACTGTATTACTTGAAACCCTGAGGTGATTTCACCCCATGTTTGCATTAATATGCCAATGCTTGTCATAACTAAAACAAGAGTTTTGGGTATGTTCACTCTTGATGGTGAAAATAGTGGACTTGTGCCCAATCTTGTCATTAATGATGTGTATTGTGATATTCCCACCATTGAGCCATGGAGCTTTGCACGTTTGCATTTTCTTACAAATTGCATAGGTTCAAACTAAGTGTCAATTTTTTCATGAAACGTTGATTAATTTTCATTTCGTTAAATTTCCGGCAGTCAATATGTCCAATTTTTTGCACTTAATATTCCACCAGGATCATACCATTTGTTGTTTGTTCCATGAGTGGACGTCCTAAGACTTTTGTCTTTGGCATTGTTGTTCACGGGATATCTTTCAATCTACATATAAAAAAAATAAGAAGGCCAGTGACAATTGAGCGGTCATTGTTGTTGTTTGTCGATCGTGGATCTGATTGGTTCGGTTTTTTACTTTTTTTTTCCTTGCGTATGCATAGCTTTGGTTTTGTATGACTTTGCTATTTGTTGGTGTTTTTTTGTGCGTGTGTTGGAGGTGGCCATGTGCATCCTAACTATACAGAGGTCGGGTGTGCGCTTAATGTGTTTGTGTCCTTTTAGTGCTGCATTTTGAGTGAATAAAACACACCCTTTATCGAAAAAGTGACAATTGAACGCAACGGTTTATAGGACAGGCTTCATGAAGTCATTTAAAACAATCAAAATATATTTGAAAGTTAAACTAATCAGTTTTTTCTAGAAACATATACATATTCTTAAAGTATCTGTAAAGTTTATTAAATAATACAATTACTTCCAGGGTACAAAAATGTCTAGCCCAAATACTAAAACCCATTTTAATCTATGTATATCACATCTGAACAGATATGTTCACAAAATTTAGTACACATATACAACTATATGCTTATATGCATATTTTTTCATAATTTTTGAAGATGTGGAAAATGTATGTTCACTGAAAAAAATAACAGCCTGGAAGAATACTGGACCACGTGACCTGCTCTTTACCAGTGACATGCACTTTACCAGTGACATGCACATCACAAATGTACACAGCCTGGAATCCTGGACCGCGTGACCTGCTCTGGCATGTTCCTGGGCACCGCGATGGCACATGATCGTCCTACTGATTTAGGGATTAGGGTTCATCATAGGATTATGTTTGAAGTATGCGTTTACACCCCAAGCAAATCCATATTAATTTGACTCCTTGTTTTGTTAATCATGCATCGGATTTCTAATTCTCGACAGTCTGTATAGTTGTGCCGTCCCTTCGTCTTTCGTCCAACCTTACTTACTTCATTATTTATTTCAATCTTTGGAAAAATTTCACCGATTTTTATCCAAAAACGTCCTGAACAGGCCTACCTCTTATTCACTTACCAAATAAAAAAAGTGATTACTAAAATTAGTGTTGTCAAATCAATTCTATTTTTTACACCATCACATTAATATTGGTAGGTAAATCCCTCAAAAGAAATAGTTTTAGGTAAATCACAGGTAATATAAACTACTAGACAATTTATCTCGGTTACAATGCATGGTTAATTACTTATCAATAATTAACCTCTTCAAAAGTTTATCCATAATTAAAAAATACATTTAAGATAGATAAGTAAATCATATGTTGATTACCATTTTACCCCCTAGTGTTATGGTACTCTCTGCTTTTTGGAGGTAGTAATCCCTCGGGACTTATCTTGGAGCAAGGTGTCAGATTAAGTTGAATGAATGGCTCACATTCATTAGGGTACCCTGAAACAGCTTTGTTTTGATGTATAGCGGTGTGGATTAATGAACTATAGTTGTATATGGTTTCATCATTTGTAATAAAAACTATGAAAATATTATATAGTATTACAACAAACACTGCAGGAAAATTAAATAAAGTCGAGTATGAAACATAGAAGGCCAGTTTAACCTTGGCTCACAGTATTAGAAAGAGGATTTTATAAATATTTTGCATTTATAATTGATTTCCATAGATGAAAATGAAACCATGTTTATTAAAACTCTCTACATTGAATAGAATATCTCAAAAATCAATTTTTTTGCGAGAAAACTTCGGATCCATTCATCAACTGCCAGGGTAGTACATTGATATACCATTCGGATTTTAATATATGACACCCCTAAAAAAATAGATGGAGAAAATTAAAAAAGGATATTGTGTTTACATGTGTACATAGAGGGCATATATATTGAGATGAGGATGGATGTGTTGGGTTATGAAATTGGGTGTGTACCTGGTAACTTGTGATGCCATAGGACTGGTCTCGATGAGTTCGTGCAACCTCATACACATGAACTAACCGGTGGAATATTGATATAAAACAGCTCTTGAATAAGCCGAAGGATGTGCAGCAGCAAGAGAGCCACCACCCCGAGGAACCCGAGGGTGCTGCAGTATCGACAGTCCTCGTCGGAAGTGCATCGTCTTCTGACCTGCGTAGGAACCATCGAGACAAGGAGATGTTCCGCGCCCACTGCAGTAGACGAGAGGATCCGCTCCGTGCAATTCCCATGCAGCGAGCAGTACAGGTCTGCACGGCGATGTACAGACGATGCGGCGGATGATGGTGGTTGTCTTCCTCCTCAGCTCGCATCAGCAATACAATCATCTTGTCAAAAAAATTGGAGTCCCAAGCAATACAACCAGCTGGTAGAGAAAATGGGATGTCTCGCTCTTCCCCCTGGGCTGGCTCCAGCAATTGTCGAAGCATCATGTAATTAAAATAGAATTGTATAGCTCCAGAATCTTCTGGCCGCAGCCTCTTGAGCTCCAGAATGGTCTTCAGCATGTCTGCCCGCAACGTCTTCGTCGGTCTCATCCTCAGCCTGCGGAGCCGGCTCAGCTGGCCAAAACCGCCGTCTTCTTTCCGCGGCCGCGTGTACAGCTCCCATGAAATCTTTTCCAGGTCGGCCTTCAGCATCTCCACATCGCGCCTGCCTAGGAACCGACACAAATGTCTCAGTAGCCGAGCCAATCCCTTCTGGACGACGCGCGCAAACCCCACGCACCGAACGATGCGGGTGGACACGGCGTAATAGAGGATGTCTCCGATGACGATCTTCTGCTGAGCATCATCAAGGATGTCTTCCGCTTCATACCAGGCGTCCCTCAGCCTGGCGGCCATCTTGTCCAGCTTGTCCACATCGGACTTCGCTTTATGTCCTCTCCGCATCAGCCTCTCCGTATCTACGGCGTGCAGCGTCTTCCTCAGCTCCGGGATGATGCGGAACTCCAGCTCCTCCGGGATCTTCTGCTCCAAGCCCACCTCAAACCCAAGCCTAGAGAGGATCTTGGGCAACAGCAAGCCGATGATGGGGGACACCAACCAGCCAACGATGGTTATTACCGCCGCAACGTTCCATTCCAAACCACCGGCCATTAGATCTGCCGATTTTCATGCCCAGAAAGAAGACTCCACGATGTCAGATGGGGAAAAAAATAATTTAGTGGACGCAACGAGGCTGGAGAGAGAAAAGTGATGTATATCTGGCTACCTTGTTAACGATGAAGAAATCTTTGCCCCGTAGCTGATGAAGATTTCGCCGTCCGGCCGCGTTGGAGGACGGCAATGGGAGTCGCCGCCTCGCCGGCGGCGGTGCAGGATCTGGCTGGGGTTTAGGCGCTCGCTCCTTCCTGAGATGGGATTCTGTTCTCGGTGCGTGGGGAAGAATGCGCGTGGGGTTTGCAGCTGGGAGCCGGCCTGGGACCCGAAGCGGAGCGGGCAATCATACAAGAGAGAGAGAGAGACTAGACCTTGATCTGGACATGTGATGTGAGCCCACCGGCGCAGTCGTACGCCTCGGCGACGGTGGGAGGACAAATTCACTGTTTTGACTCTTTTTTCGTAAGCACGATTTGACCCCATATGCAAAAGTTTTTTGGATCTGACCCTTTTTCTACCGTCATTGTCTTTGTCGGTAGGGTAGCATATCCTACCACCAAGGTCTTTGGCGGTACGTTTTGTGTGAAAAGGACCCTATAGCCATAGTCTTTGGTGGTAGGGGCATGCATGAAATCATAGTAAGGGCACGCATGTAATAAAAATCTGTTTTTTGCGAAAAAGACCCTACCGCCATAGCCTATGGCGGTAGGGTAACACATCCTACCACCATAGACTATGGTGGTAGGGTCTTTTTTGCAAAAAACGAAGCTGACGGTGCAGTTAAGTCCTACCGTCAAAGGCCTTGGCGGTAGGATGTGTTACCCTACCGTCAAAGACAATAACAGTAGGAAAAGGGTTAGATTGCAAAAAAAATTGCTGATAGGATCAGATCGTGCTAAACTAACGTAAAAAGGTCAAAACAGTGAATTTGGCCACGGTGGGATGCCGAACGTTGGCACCCGTGACTCCGTGAGGTGCTGGCTCGTACGCACATCGCATCATTCTGTCGAGGCATGCCTGCCAAGACTGACCACACCACCACAACCACGCTCAACCAAGTCATGGCCCTTTTGACACCAAACTACTCCCACCAGGTACCACTACCATGTAAAACCCTCTAGCCTCGCCACTCGCCAGCATATTTGCACTTCTAGTTCTCGAGTTCTTAACAAAAAAGAAAAAGAAAAACGTCTCCCGGTTTATACTGCCATACCCCACACGCAGCCTACACATAGACATACATACATACATACATAACTGATTGTATGTGTTTGTGTACTATATTTCGAACAAATAAGAAACCCCCCCAAAAAGCAGACAAATACGTGTGCAATATATTAATCCACATTATATTTTTAAATAGAAATTCATGTAGTCACTAGTAGAAAACAAGGCTATAGTCCAGACCAGAAATGGGCATTAATCCCGGCTCACCTACGAACCGGGACAAATGGGTGTATTAGTCCTATTTCGTGAGGCCAGGGCGCGGTCTTTATTGGAGTTCTTGTAGTTTGCTACGACTCGGTTACACACGCTAATGACGACGCGTGCATTGCTGGGTTAACTATGTTTGTCCCTGTACGTTTGTGCCACCTTGGTTTACGACTAGTCATGTCGATTCGGGTTCTGTCATATGATGCTAGCGACTTAATTATATACATGAGCAAAAATACGTAAACCGTCCCGACCAAGGTAAAGATAGCAGCCGTGGATTAGCTTGTGTGAGGTCGTAAAGTAATATGATGTGTTACATGCTAGATCTGTGTGATCTAGGATCCGTGTCCCGACAGAAACCGCTTGAAATAAGCGGGTAGCTATCTTAAAAAACAATTAATAATTAATAAAACTATGACGGTGTAGCAAAAGGGATAGACCCTTTTTTTTATTCAAATGATCAAATCTAGCTAACGTATGATTAAATGGTCAAAACAGTGATCTTGGCCTGTGTGGGCAGACGTGACACGAACGGAGATGAGATAGCAGTACTCCACTCTAACCTTTTCTTTTTGACAGGACACAGGAGTACTCCACTCGACTTTGCGCAGGCAGCGGTAGGTGGTGACATGTCGCGCTAGCTTTGCAGACCACTACGTTGGTGGCGCCGCAATGCAAGACCGGAGTCTTGAACTCTTTGCACACGGGCAGCAAATAGTACGTACTACATGACCCTTTTGTCTGCACGCAGTACTACTTGGGTGAGCGTTGTGTGCATGTACAAGTGGTTACACGGGCCAAAATAGAGGTGATGCTCTATGCCCTCCTGCAAAAGTGTCACGTACGTCTTGCCCATAATAAGCATAGGCGTTCCTCTAAAAAAATATAGACGTTGTCCAAGTCAGTTTTTCTGAGACGCCGAGTCATCTTCTTTATCAATAGTCCTTTTGGTCATTTAGTTTATACTAACAAATATGCCCATGCGTTGCAACGGGAGAAAAATAATATCACACAATTCTATGCATGACTCAAGACCGTCCTCTCAGCTTCACATCCTCTATTTCAATATAGCACCCAACAATATCTTATCCTCCCTCGCAAACTACCACCTCACTTGTGTGTGTGTGTGTGTGTGTGTGTGTGTGTGTGTATGTGTGTTTGTCTTATAATTGCAAAGAATGACAATCCGTTAAGATCTAAATTAATAATTGAAAACCTATTAGAAATTGAAAGCGAAAGAGCCGGTGCGTTGCAACAGATACTACAAAATATAAATATATGGTTAGAAACTTCGAAAAAGATCCACTCAAACAACTTTACGAGTAATAAAACATTCAAAGCAGGACAACACTTTACTAAAAAATTGGGTTAGAAAACAAATTTCAAACAACTCTTAGCTATAAAATATTAGAAAACTGACAACAGAAGAAAAAGCAAACTAAATCGATGGATAGACAATCATGGTTGTTTGTCAATTAATGTTTACCGTTTAGAACAATGATATAACTTACCAACGAGAAACTGACTTGCTACTTAATAGGTTCATGGTTGTCACATATATATAAAGATGGACATCAACATACTATTCATGAGCCAATCCTAACCACCACTGTAGCATTAATTAATAAATTGTTTTTTACATAGATGATCTCTGACAACTTTCTTTGGTTGATGATTCCGCCCTGCTAGTTTTAAAGCAATGACCAAGCCTTCTGGTTCTTTCAAAATAAAATTGCCAGGCTTATATATGAATTTAATTTCCTGAGAATACACATAATGATCAGAAATTGCATTAATCAAATATAATGACAAAGGCTTTCACAGTCTTAATTAAATATATATGCACAATGGATTTTAAAAGGCACAAACGCTACAAAGCAAGTGCGCGATCCTTCCTGTCCGAGCGGCCGCGCGCAAGACGTAGGATTCGTGTAGAGATCCATGCGTTTTTTTCTCCCAATCGTGTGGGGGGTGGTGCAATATTATTGTTCATTAGGGAGGGTGTAGAGATGAGAGAGCCCGGAGAGGAAGAGGGCAAATATTATTGTTCATCACAGTTGGGTGAGCAGTTACATAGCAACAGCTAGGAAATTATGTGGATCCATGGGGAGCATTAAGAGGCAATTTTACTATCCATCAAATGGATTTTATTTATTTGATGGGAAATTTTTGGGGGATTCACATAGCTTGGGACCATGGGGATATATGCAGGGATTGAGACTGAGAGGCAAACATTTTTTGACATTTTTTGCAGAGAACGGATTGGCAATTTTATTCAACATACCTGGAGCTATTTATTGAATTTTTGCATTACTACAAGCATTAGTTAGATAATTATATGCTAAGCAGATGATATTTTTCAAAAATAATACTTGAGGGTAAGAAGAAGGTTGTCTAAACAGAACTAAACAAGGCAAGGCATTTCAATTTTATTTTTGCATAGTGGCCTGAGCAAGATTGTCTGCACAATCATATATGTTGCTGCATGTAGGACCTCCTGCTGCGAAGATTTGTTGATACTGGTATTCTTTTCAATATTGACTGAAGAATCATTGCGAAGAGTCCTTAACATGGTTTGTTGCAAGTACTGGTTCGTTCTCCCAGGTATACATAAGGACTAACGGTATATTCAGACCCAACAAATATCAAAACAAATGGAGAATCGCCATTTCTATCAAATGATGTCCGTGGTTGTGGGAGGATTCAATGTTTTGTGACGCGCAGCTGCAATGCAACAAATATTATCGATTTAAGACATAATATATCTGGGTACATGATAATGCCTATTTGTATGACATGGGCAAAAAAATCACAATGTAATTTGGAAGTAAACAGATTATATGAGTAACCTTGACAATGATGTTGCACCTTCTTCAACCAAAGGCCTAAGGGTGCGGAGTTTGGTGTAATACGGCAAAAAAGAAACATAAGTGGTCGTGGACTTGTCCGACCTGAAACATTAGGAAATCAGTTGCAGACACAGCCCAAGATTCAGTTGCTAAAGAAAAATTAACCCATATGTTACAGAGAATTGCAGGTTGCTAACTCGAACTAACCTGCCACAAGAAGAGGCACCACAGCGATGTAAAATCTGGGAGGGGCGCCATGGAACGACTTGGGCGGGTGGGAATTGGCGGGCAGGGAGGGGCGCCATGGAGCCACTTGGGGCCGGTGCGGAGACGGAGGTCGTGGAGCAGTGGTCGTACGTGGACATGAACAGCAACAGACGGCCTACTAGGAGGAATTCATGTCCAAATTCAAGCACGCCATTGCCCATAGCGCACATAAAAACTTTCAGGACTCGCTCGTCTAAGTCATCAACAGCAAGAAAAATTACACAAATACGAACATACGGGTTCCGCTTTTTCTTCCGATGGTGGTTGCCCATCATGCGTGCTGCTCATGCCGATTTTTCTTCAGCTGGTGTTTGCGCGCCGTGCGTGTTCTTCGTGCGAAAATCTCATGGAGTCAAACCTGCTGGGCCTCAGGCGGCTGCCAACGCAGTTCCTTGGATCTGGGGTTGGCCCAGTAGAAGGAGCGTCACCCTCCTTGAACTCGCGGGCAGCAAGCCTCGGGTCAACGGCCTCGAGGAGGCGTCCAACGCCACCGCAGCAGGAGAGGCCCAGCAGCAAGAGCAGCTCGGTGTCCTCGCCAAACATGCCGCCGGCGAGTCTCAGGTAGGCGCCCGCGAGGATGCGTCTCCGGCCGGCATTGTGGAGCAATCCCCGTCCAGAAGCTCGCTGCATCAGGCGGATCTTGACAACGGATCTCGATGTTCTTCAATTTATTTGGACTAGCAAACATGCCCGTGCGTTGCAACTGGAGAAGAAAATTTATCATGAGCTCCAATAAGCATTGCTCAAGACTGTTCTTGCTGCTTGCCCTTCTTCCCACCTAAGCTGATGGTGCATGTGATAAATTTATGTGAATCAATGTAGATGGCTCACCATCAAAGGTAGGGACCACATGAATGTTGACATCGCGGATTGAATGGCCTCGAACATCTCATCCATCAAAGGCATTCCCTCGGTCGGCGTCTACGTCGCATTGAGCAACCACGTCTCCCTCGACATTACCCGACGTGTCGTGACCGGCCGCCAAGGGAGGAGCATCCGTCGGCAGGCTTGAGAGCTTGTATGACTACTTGCGCATCATCCATGTGAGCAGCCTGCATTACAATAGGTGCAATGGCACGTGCAAGGTGGCATTGCGCTCTTTGATGTGTCGCTTAAACGGCGTCAACAACGACTTATGTTGCCGTGCGCTTGCCATTGCGGTGGTGGAGTTTGGTTGGCGTCATGTCATCATGTGATGCGGAAGGGGCTTGGGCTCTTTTAGACTTCCTTTTTTTAATTTCATCTATTGTTTTAGAGTTTGTTTTTAATTTAATTGCCGGATAGAAGATTAAGTTTGTACGGATTGAGCAATGATGATGTGAATGCATGTGCTAGCATAATTTTTTATATATTGCCAAGCAGTGTGGTTAGCTCACTCCAAAAAAAAAAAATACACACACATACACCGAATGACAAGATTCACAGAGATTTCACATGGTGGTGCAGTGAAAAATGTGAGGTGGAGACGTAGAGTAGTGCTGGTGGCTGATTAGTCAGAATTTCTGTTGGCTGATCGACGCCTCGCTTTGCCTGCAGCTGATCTCATCTGCATCCAGATCAAAATAAAAAGAAACCCAGCCCAGCCGGCCCAACCGTCCAGGCCCATCCTGGCTGCCACGCATCCTGAGGCCCACCCCAGCCACACACGTGCGTGAGGGGATAAGTCCCAGGCTGTTGCTCTCCAACCTGTGGCCAAGATCTCACCGCTTGCCTCCCTCGATTCCCCTCGCTCCTCTCGCTTGCAAGCCCCTCTTCAGCCAGCTCTCCCTTCCCCGACGGATTGGGATCAGGTGACATGCGCTACGGTGACATGCGACCAAAATTCAAATTTAAACATTGCGAAAAAATCTAAAAAAAATCATGCATGTTCACAACACATACTAAGATAACCCCTAAAAATTTCAGATCAAAATTCGAAACATACATCGAGAAACAAAAAAGAGAAATCTGTCATGAATAGTTCCCGAATGGTTCTCTGTAGACTATTCACATCTGAGTTTCTCTTTTTTATTTCGGAAGCGTGCTCTGCTTCCCGCTCGCTAGGCTCTCTCCCCTCTCCAGCTTGACCTCGCCTCCAAGCCGAGCGCCTCAGGCTGCAGCTCGTCGGCCATGCTCTCCGACTGCTGCGCCTTCCCTCCCGGCCCGCAGCCAGGTCTCCATCTTAGGCTGCGACGCACACCACCACGCGCGAGCTGGAGTAGTAGGGAGGTTGCGTCAGGATATTCGAATCCGCCGCCTTCCAACCTCGCCTGCCGTCGAGAGGAGGACGACGCAGAGGAGCGCCCATTCGTCCGCCGCGTGGGCCACGCAGCTGCCTCGGCCCAGCTCGCCCGCAAAGCCGTCGCCGGCCATCTCTCTTCCCTGCTCAAGTGGAGGTTGCGGGGCAGGGCCGTCCATCCTCCCGCGCGAGGCACGACGGCCGTACAACCACCGCCACTGTCCCGCCTCGCCATGCAGCCTCCGCCGCACACGCCCCGGTGAACTATCTCCATCCTCCCGCGCGAGGCACAGCGACCGTCGGTGTGCCCCGGAGAACTACCTCCATCCTCCCGGCCGGCGCCTTCCATCCTCCCGCGCGAGGCACAGCAACCGCCAGCGCGGCGCATGACGGAATGGGCGAAGCCGCCGACGCAGGTCTGAATGGATAAGACGAAGGGGAGGATAGCGGGCTGAATTCAAATGACTATAGGGTTTTCTTTGTAAAAGTGAAACGTTTTCCTAGAGTGCCACTAAAACATGGACTATGGGTTGATTTCATGTAAACTGAGGGGCATTTTTGTAAAACTACCACGACGGACGACCATAAGCAATCGCTGGTTTATTAGTACTAGGAAAAGTGCATGTGCGTTGCACCGGGAGAGAGAAAACACCTCACACTTTATAAACTTCATGTTCGTGTTCAAGGCTCATCGAAATCAATATCTTGTGGTTCAGTCCAGTTCAACTAATAAATATATAACACTAATTTTATAGAGCGCAAGTGTTTGCATAACCTCACAAACTATTTCATATTTCACATAGCCTTTTTTTTCTTCATGTAAAGGTTATTTTCACATCCAAGGTCTGGTTCAACTATCTAGTGGTATAACGTTTCAAACCCAACCTCTGGCACATCTATTAGTGCACATTCTAGCAATTCTAGTGGCAACCACAAATGCAGAGTAACATATGACAGAAGGTGAAATAGAAATGGGGCAATATCAAGTAAACTCGTGTCGAAAAAAATGATGTCCACCTTAATCTTGTGAGTCAACCAGAGACCAACATCAAGAAGGAGCTTATTTCAAGATGCATCTAGCTGATCATCTACATGTATACTTTTGACAATAAGATCATGTCCTACTCCCTCAGGCACTACAATTAATGATCATTTCCTTTAGCTTCTTTCTGTATACACAAAAAGTCCACCTTCTCCTTAAAATGGAGATTTAGGAATTAAGCAGCAGTCCTAGTGTCCTACCGAAGACAGGAAAAAAAATCTAGGTTATCCAGCTCATAATAACACAAATTATGAGAAGAATGGCACATCTGAACATTGGTGAAGCATCTCGTCAAACCCAACAAATGTTAGAAAAAAGAAGAATATAAAGCTTTACAAAACTATTGAATGCATGTTTGGAATAGATCAGGTATGCATAGAAGGTAAGACTTACCACATCCCTGCTTGTCAGCGTAGCATACTTTGCAAAATAAAGGCGAACTTACCACATCTCTGCCTATCAACCTAGCATAGATTGCAATAAACCATACATTAGCAAGGAATCGTCGCGGTGAATACTATGGACTTCATAATGCAATAGCCAAAAAGAAAAGGTAAAGATAAATTTATTTTCCTTTCACACAAAGGAAGTGGTCTGCACACGAGAAATAAACATTTTTTTAGTTAATCAGATAAGATAAGCGAATGATAAGGTCGCTCCTTTTTGGTCTACCTTGACATGAGGCGGGTGCCCATAGCGAGGCCGATCTTTGTGAGCATTCGATCTAGGGCGTCCTCCGTCTTCGTGTCAGTCAGGGCCGGCGGCAAAGCATAACATGCAGTACTAATTATTTGACCACAAAATCATCGAGCAAATGTTAACACATCTACACATATATACATTGAGCTTTTTGACATAATTTTAACATATTTATACAACTTCGTATACAGCAACACATCTGCACATATATTCACATGCATATAGCAGCAGCAGTAGCACAACCTAGCAGCTAGAACAAGATACAATAGCAAGGATAGTAGCAGTAGCAGTCCTCACGCACATGATATCAACAGGCTTAAGGACTATATATATATATATGCTGGTGTGTGAATAGTCTGACTAAACTAATACGATGAACTTGTTACTGAAAAGATTGTCAATCCAGCTAAGCACATCAGGAATCCAACCTCCCAAAATATTAATTCATTGATTTTCTTATCATGTTATTCCATAAGTAATGCACCTAGCCTAACATACATCTTGGCAGCGTTCCTATCATAGTTTCCATTATCGGTTCGTAGTACAGTTGGTACATTTCATTTTGTATTGTAAGAAAGAAAGCCAATACACTTCAACGACAAAGGAACGTAGAAAATATTTTGCAAAAACAATTGAAAATCTCGAATTAATCCAAAGAAGGAAAAAAAATAGAAATAAGAAAAGAGAAGACCCACGAATATGTTTTGAATACACGATCATTTTATCAAAATCATGAACATGATTTTATTTCATGATATTTCTTTCCAAATTGTGTTTTTTTATAATTTGTAAACATTTTTTGTACAATCACTAATATTTTTTGAAACCGTTAAAATTTTATGATATCCTGATTATTTTTTGAATTTACACACATTTTAGAATTTCTTAAACACCATTTTCAAACTCGCAACTTTTTAAAAATTGAAAATCTCGAATTAATTCAAAGAAGGAAAAAACAAAAAGAGAAATAAGAAAATAGAAGACCCACGAATATGTTTTGAATACACGATAATTTTATCAAAATCGTGAACATGATTTTATTTCACGACATTTCTTTCCAAATTGTGTTTTTTTTTATAATTTTCAAATATTTTTTGTAAAATCACTAACACTTTTTGAAACCGTTAAAAGTTTATGATATCCTGATTATTTTTTGAATTCACACACATTTTAGAATTTCTCAAACACCTTTTTCAAACTCGCAACTTTTTAAAAATTGAAAATCTCGATTTAATTCAAAGAAGGAAAAAACAAAAATAGAAATACGAAAAGATAATTTTGATGAGGGTGGGATTTGAACTCTGGTCTCCCCATTGGGGGCG
>LR738709.1:11534087-11589783 GCA_902687465.1 Secale cereale
GGGGGGGGTTGTGAACTAGGACGATACTCCAGATCGCGGCGGAAGCCCCCCGGCGGGGGTCGGAGCTGAGAACGACGGCCACGGCTGTTCTCGAAGCAGGGGGCAGCGGCTTGCTCGATCTGCGTCGGATCCCAGTGTGCGTCGCGCGATGTGGTGCGCCATTGTGTTGCAGGATTTGTCGTCGACGGCCTCAGTCCCTGTAGCGCACCGGCAGCAGCGTTTTTGCGGTGGCGGAGGCTGGCGCCACGCTGCACGCAGATGTGTCTGGATGGCGAACAAGTTTTTTGTTTCTGAAACAGAGCGGTTGCTGCAGAAATAGTCACCCGTGCGATAGTTTGATTGGACGGTTGTTGGCGGCGTATCGGACGGTGGTACAGGCGGCGGATATTTTCAAAATATCCGCCGGCCGACCCGTAGTGGCCGCCTTAAAGAAAACCGCGAGATGGGTTCTCTCCAAGAAAAGGAGGAAAAAGAAAGTGTTGTTTCTCGAAACCGCTTTCTGCCTTCCTTTCACTTTTATTACTAGGTAACTTCGAGAGCCTGTCTTTCATTCCTTCTCATCTTGAATAGAAGGATCTGGCACCAGCTTCAAAGCACTGACAGACCCACCCTACTATAAATAGTTCAGTGCGGGCCGTGACTTCATCCGCAATTCAACACTATCGTCGTTGTACTTGCACTAGTCTTGGGCGGAGAGCAAGAAGCTCAAGGTATGTGGATGGCCAGTATAAGAGCGGCCGCAGCAAGGATCTCCCGGCCGGCGTGGTCAGCTGTTGGGCTAACGGTGACGAGGAGGATGAACGGCATGGGCCATACCCGCGCGCCGCGCTACTTCAGCGACAGCATCCGCTCCAGCAGGGTGCTCAGCGAGGAGGAGCGCGCCGCCGAGAACGTCTACATACAGGTAACTGTGCACTGCCGGTTTAGCCTTCTTTTTGTTTTTGTATAGGTGCTGTATTACGTCCATGGTCCATCTGAAGCAAGTAGAAAAAAAAGGTTTGGACTAAACCAAACTGTATATTTATTCTGCAGAAGATGGAGAGGGAGAAGCTGGAAAAGTTGAGGAGGAAGAAGGCAGATCAGGAAAAGGCCGACGCCGCAAAGACGGCCAAAGGAAACAACGAGGTAACAAACCAAACAAACCATCTTTACAGGCCACCAGTGTAATTAACTTGCGGTTTCCCTTTTATTTTTGGGTTAATTATCCATTTGCCCTCAGTGGTGTCCATGTGCTCAGTTTTGCCCTCAGATGCGAATTGTGCTCAGTTTTGCTCCTAGTCCATGCACAGCGACTCGTTCCGTGAATTCTACCGTCTCCGTCAGGTCAACCTTTTGACTCGACCCTTACAGGTGGGACCAGGCGGCAGAGACAACCAATTGTATTCATACTGTTGCACGCGTGGCTTGTGGGACCCAACAGAGAGCCGTTGAGCAGAGAGCCGTTGCGGGTGTGCTATATATATAAGCGGGCGAAAGAGGCGCGCGGTGACCACGGCGACAGAGAGCACGGCGACAGAGAGCACGGTGGTGACCACGGCGAGAGAGAGAGAGATAGCACAGTGGTGACCACGGCGAGAGAGAGCACGACGGTGGGAAGCTAGCTGCGGAGGGCGCGGCGGCGTTGAGATCCCCTTCGGCTCCGAGCTCCATGTCTTCCTCAAGCTCCCGCGCCACCTCGGGGATGCAGAGCCGGGTGCGTGTGGACATTCCTGTCTTCATCTGTCCGCGGTGCCGGGCGGGCGTTGATCGGAGGGTTTCTCACACAACGAGGAACCAGAATCGTCCGTTCTACGTGTGCAGCGAGAATGGGGTAAGAATCGGGGCAATTGCACCATTTTCGTGATCGGGATCTTTGAGCAATGGGTTGATCTGTTTATTGTTCATGCAGGTGACATGCTTCTTTCTTTGGGTCGATCCTCTGGCCAAGACACTGATGAATGAACTGCAAGAAGAGCATGAAGAATGGTTGCACATGCTGCCACGAACGGCAGTGGCCGCAACACGAGCTCCGGAAGAAGAGATGGAGGGCAAAGAACACACTGACAGAGAGCTAGTTGTTGAGCTTAGGATGTTGCAGAAGAAGGTTAGGAAGTTTGAAGATCAAGCACAAATACCAATACCCATTTGCAATTACTTTTGGGCCGTGGTAGGTATGGTACTCGCGCTGGTTATAATGTTGAAAATGTATGGAAAGGCATGAATTATGGAGGAATTTGTAAGCTTGAAATTGTATGAGAAATTCACCTAGTTTAAATGTTGGTCAAAGCTGTTTAAATGTTGAAAAAAAAAGAGAAGAAGTGACAAACAATTAATTTAGGTAGTAAATCGTAATGCTGAAACTTTTCGTGAAAGCTAATTGAATTATTCCAGAGCCAAACAATTAAGTTTAGAATTTTTTTGTAGCTGTTAAATATTTAATAGCAATTTAATTGCTCCAATTCAAATACACCGTGATTTAAATCAAATACCAAATTGTCATGGAAAATGTGCCTCAGCTCTGGTAGAGGTTTACACCTGGTGCCAAAATAAATGAACATTTTTTAAGGGCATTACATTGAGAAAAAATAATTTGTCTAGAAAAATGAAGGGTGGAAAATGCAAAAAAAATTGGTGCGGCTGGGGACTCGAACCCAGGACCACGTTGGTTTGTGGCATTTAGGGCTACGCTGGTAACCGCTAGGACAGATGGAAAGACTTTGACATGGGTAGGGAAGGAATGTATACATAGTTAGGCAGTGAATGTTTGCACACGTGTGAGAGTGGTTTTCCTTTGTTTTGCACTGAAATTTTGGATGGTTGGAAACGTATTTTTGCACTGCCACGTGATTGTGGTTACAATGGCACTTGGTTTAGGGTTAGAGTGGCACTTGGTTTAGGATTTAAATGAAGAGGCGATTTCCTATGCATGGTGGAAACTACAAAAAAAAAAAACTACACACTCTTTGTTTTAAGTTTCTTTTTTGATATATGAGGTGTCGGGTTTCTTATGACATTGGCACAAGTGCATTTTCGTTATATAGAAATGACTTTTTCTGACTTCTCTTTCTCTTTTTTATTATCTTTTAGACACAAGTGCCTTTTTCTTGTGTTGAAAGGGGCTTTACTCACTTCTCTCATTCATTTTGCTTGCCTTTTTGGCATAATTGCATGTTTGCTTGCCTAGCGAGTTCAAAGTCATGATATTTTCGTTATAGAGTTATTTTGTATAGTCCAAAATAAATTATCAAAATAATTAGAGATAAAAATTGGGGCCGTGCGTAGCTACCACCATGGGTAGCAAATTGTTTTTGGAATAAATTTAGGGTTAGTTAATGACTTTTTTTTAATGAAAGAGAGGGCTTCTCACCCCCCTTTGATTTTTCATTTTTCATTAATGAAAGCCACAAGTTCTCGAACTTCATGACTTGGTTTAGGGAAAAAATGATATGTTTGGGCACGGACATTTTTTAACACACATAATAACTTAGATAAGATGCAACACACATAATAATTAAGGGTACCCAATAATTAACTTAGATAAGATGCAAAGTTCACGGACACCACAACACGGCACACACGACATAGAAAAGCAACAAAATAAAAACGATAAAACTAAAACATCTTCTTCTTGGCCTCCTTCTTCCACCTTGGCCGCGCGCCCATTTAACGCCGTCTTCACTCCTCGTCGTCGTTGTCGTAGGGAAGGGAGTGCATCTGGCCTGGAGTGGGGAAGATGTTCTCGTAGTTGGTGAAAATATTGTACGCCGTGAAGAAGATGGACTCGCAGCCGCACCAATAGACTTGGCCGAGGAGCTCGCGCGCGTCAAACGGGTTGGTGAAGGTGACGGTGAGCAGTTGGAGGATGCCGCCGCGGTCACGAACCTCGTTGAGGGTGAACATCCTCGGCGAGCTGTTGGGGAACGTAGTATTTTAAAAAAATTCCTACGATCACGCAAGATCTATCTACCAGATGCATAGCAACGAGAGGGAAGAGTGTGTCTACATACCCTCGTAGACCGGAAGCGGAAGCGTCAAGTGACACGGTTGATGTAGTCGAACTTCTTCGCGATTCAACCGATCAAGCACCGAACGTACGGCACCTCCGCGTTCAGCACACGTTCAGCTTGATGACATCCCATGAGCTCTTGATCCAGTTGAGCTTCACGGGAGAGTTTCGTCAGCACGACGGCGTGGTGACGGATATGATGTATTTACCGGCGCAGGGCTTCGCCTAAGCACTGCAACGGTATGACCGAGGTGTGTTTCTGTGGAGGGGGGCACCGCACACGGCTGGAACAATTCAACTTGTGTGTCTTTGGGTGCCCCCCTGCCCCCGTATATAAAGGAGCAAGAGGGGAGGGCCGGCCGGCCTCCTATGGTGCGGCTAGGGCAATCCTACTAGGAATCGGATTGCAATCCTATTCCTAGTAGGAGTCCACCAAGAAGGAAGAGAGGGAAAAGAAAAGAGGGAGAGGTGGCGCCCCCCCAATCCTAGTCCAACTAGGATCCCTAGGTGGGGCGCCGGCCAGCCTCTATGGGCTGCCTCTCTCCTTTCCTCAAGGCCCACTATGGACCATCCCCCCTCGTAGGGGGTTCCGGTAACCCCCTCCGGCAATCCAGTTAAATCCGAAACTTTTCCGGAACACTTCCGGTGTCCGAATATAGTCGTCCAATATATCAATCTTTATGTCGCGGACATTCCGAGACTCCTCGTCATGTCCGTGATCTCATCCGGGACTCCGAACTACCTTCGCTACATCAAAACTCATAAACTCATAATACCGATCGTCATCAAATGTTAAGCGTGCAGACCCTACGGGTTCGAGAACTATGTAGACATGACCGAGACTCATCTCCGGTCAATAACCAATAGCGGAACCTAGATGTTCATATTGGCTCCTACATATTCTACGAAGATCTTTATCGGTCAAACCGCATAACAACATACGTTGTTCCTTTTGTCATCGGTATGTTACTTGCCCGAGATTCGATCGTCGGTATCACTATACCTAGTTCAATCTCGTTACCGGCAAGTCTCTTTACTCGTTCCGTAACACATCATCTCGTGACTAACTCATTAGTCTTTTGCTTGCAAGGCTTATTATGATGTGTGTTACCGAGAGGGCCCAGAGATACCTCTCCGACACTCGGATTGACAAATCCTAATCTTGATTTATGCCAACACCACGAATACTTTCGGAGACACCTGTAGAGCATCTTTATGATCACCCAGTTACGTTGTGACGTTTGATAGCACACAAGGTGTTCCTACGGTATTCGGGAGTTGCATAATCTCATAGTCATAGGAACATGCATAAGTCATGAAGGAAGCAATAGCAGTAAAACTAAACGATCATAGTGCTATGCTAACGGATGGGTCTAGTCCATCACATCATTCTCCTAATGATGTGATCCCGTTGATCAAATGACAACTCATGTCTATGGCTAGGAAACATAACCATCTTTGATCAATGAGCTAGTCTAGTAGAGGCATACTAGGGACATACTGTTTTGTCTATGTATCCACACATGTACTAAGTTTCCGGTTAATACAATTCTAGCATGAATAAAAGACATTTATCATGATATAAGGAAATACAAATAACATCTTTATTATTGCCTCTAGGGCATATTTTCTTCAGTCTCCCACTTGAACTAGAGTCAATAATCTAGCTCACATCGCCATGTGATTTAATACCGATAGTTCACATCGTTATGTGAATAACACCCATAGTTCACATCGCCATGTGACCAACACCCAAAGGGTTTACTAGAGTCAATAATCTAGTTCACATCGCTATGTGATTAATACCCAAGAGTAATAAGGTGTGATCATGTTTTGCTTGTGAGAGAAGTTTAGTCAATGGGTCTGTCACATTCAGATCCGTATGTATTTCGCAAATTTCTATGTCTACAATGCTCTGCATAGAGCTACTCTAGCTAATTGCTCCCACTTTCAATACGCATCCAGATTGATACTTAGAGTCATCTGGATTTAGTGTCAAAGCTTGCATCGGCGTAACCCTTTACGACGAACTCTTTATCACCTCCATAATCGAGAAACATTTCCTAAGTCATCCAGTTACTAAGGATAATTTTGACCGCTGTACAGTGATCTACTCCTGGATCACTATTGTACCCCCTTGACAAACTCATGGCAAGGTACACAACATGTTTGGTACACAGCATGGCATACTTTATAGAACCTATGGCTGAGGCATAGGGAATGACTTTCATTCTCTCTATATTTTTCTGCCGTGGTATGGCTTTGAGTCTTACTGAACTTCACACCTTACAAGTCAAGCAAGAACTCCTTCTTTGACTGATCCATTTTGAACTACTTCAAAATCTTATCAAGGTATGTACTTATCGAAAGTCTTATCAAGCGTCTTGATCTATCTCTATAGATCTTGATTCCCAATATGTAAGCAGCTTCACCAAGGTCTTTCTTTGAAAATCTTCTTTCAAACACTCCTTTATGCTTTCCAGAAAATTCTACATCATTTCCGATCGACAATATGTCATTCACATATACTTATCAGAAAGGTTGTAGTGCTCCCACTCACTTCTTGTAAATACAGGCTTCACCGCAAGTCTGTATAAATCTATATGCTTTGATCAACTTATCAAAGCGTATATTCCAACTCCGAGATGCTTGCACCAGTCCATAGATGGATCGCTGGAGCTTGCACATTTTGTTAGCACCTTTAGGATTGACAAAACCTTCTGGTTGCATCATATACAAGTCTTCTTTAATAAATCCATTAAAGAATGCAGTTTTGTTATCCATTTGCCAAATTTCATAAAATGCGGCAATTGCTAACATGATTCGGACAGACTTAAGCATCGCTACTGGTGAGAAAGTCTCATCGTAGTCAACTCCTTGAACTTGTCGAAACCCTTTCGCAACAAGTCGAGCTTTGTAAACAGTAACATTACCGTCTGCGTCGGTCTTCCTCTTAAAGATCCATTTATTTTCGATGGCCTGCCGATCATCGGGCAAGTCAACCAAAGTCCACACTTTGTTCTCATACATGGATCCCATCTCAGATTTCATGGCCTCAAGTCATTTTGCGGAATCTGGGCTCATCATCGCTTCCTCATAGTTCGTAGGTTCATCATGGTCCAGTAACATGACTTCCAGAACCGGGTTGCCGTACCACTCTGATGCGGAACGAACTCTGGTTGATCTACGAAGTTCAGCAGAAACTTGATCTGAAGTTTCATGATCATCATCATTAGCTTCCTCACTAATTGGTGTAGGAATCACTGGAACTAGTTTCTGTGACGTTCCACTTTCCAATTCGAGAGAAGGTACAATTACCTCATCAAGTTCTACTTTCCTCCCACTCACTTCTTTCGAGAGAAACTCCTTCTCTAGATAGGATCCACTCTTAGCAACAAAGACCTTGCCTTCGGATCTGTGATAGAAGGTGTACCCAACAGTTTCTTTTGGGTATCCTATGAAGATTTACTTCTCCGATTTGGGTTCGAGCTTATCATGTTGAAACTTTTTCACATAAGCATCACAGTCCCAAACTTAAAGAAATGACAGCTTAGGTTTCTCGTCAAACCACAGTTCATACGGTGTCATCTCCACGGATTTAGATGGTGCCCTATTTAACGTGAATGTAGCTGTCTCTAATGCATAATCCCAAAAGCGATAGTGGTAGATCGGTAAGAGACATCATTGATCGCACCATATCTAATTAAGTACGGTTATGACGTTCGGACACACCATTACACTATGGTGTTCCAGGTGGCGTGAGTAGTGAAACTATTTCACATTGTTTTTACTGAAGGCCAAACTCGCTAACTCAAATATTTTACCTCTACGATCATATCGTAGAAATTCTTATTTTCTTGTTACGATGATTCTCCACTTCACTCTGAAATTCTTTGAACTTTTCAAATGTTTCAGACTTGTGCTTCATTAAGTAGATATACCCATATCTGCTCAAATCATCAGTGAAGGTCAGAAAATAACGATACCCACCGCGAGCTTCAACACTCATTGGTCCACATACATCTGTATGTATGATCTCCAACAAATCTGTTGCTCGCTCCATTGTTCCGGAGAACGGAGTTTTAGTCATCTTGCCCATGAGGCATGGTTCGCAAGCACCAAGTGATTCATAATCAAGTGATTCCAAAAGTCCATCACTATGGAGTTTCTTCATGCGCTTTACACCATTATGACCTAAACGGCAGTGCCAGAACTAAGTTGCACTATCATTATTAACCTTGCATCTTTTGGCTTCAATATTATGAATATGTGTATCACCACGATCGAGATCCAACAAACTATTTTCATTGGGTGTATGACTATCGAAGGTTTTATTCATGTAAACAGAATAACAATTATTCTACGACTTTAAATGAATAACCGTATTGCAACAAATATGATCAAATCATATTCATGCTCAATGCAAATGCCAAATAACATTTATTTAGGTTTTACACTAATCCCGAAAGTATAGGGAGTGTGCGATGATGATCATATCAATCTTGGAACCTACTTCCAACACACATCGTCACTTCACCTTTAACTAGTCTCTGTTCATTCTGCAATTCTCGTTTCGAGTTACTAATTTTAGCAACTGAACCGGTATCAAATACCCAGGGGTTGCTATGAACACTAGTAAATACACATCAATAATCTGTATATCAAAATATACCTTTGTTCACTTTTGCCATCCTTCTTATC
Organism: Secale cereale; assembly: GCA_902687465.1. Lineage (NCBI taxonomy): Eukaryota > Viridiplantae > Streptophyta > Magnoliopsida > Poales > Poaceae > Secale > Secale cereale. The sequence goes on from LR738709.1 coordinate 11,542,774, forward strand.
CGCCAAGTATCTAGGGCAGTTCCACTTCCAGTGACCATTTCCTTTGCAGTAGAAGCACTTAGTTTCAGGCTTGAGTTTAGCTTTGGGTTTCTTCATGGGAGTGACAACTTGCTTGTCATTCTTCTTGAAGTTCCCCTTCTATCCCTTTGCCCTTTACTTGAAACAAGTGGTCTTGTTAACCATCAACACTTGATGCTTTTTCATGATTTCTACCTTCGCCGACTTCAGCATCGCGAAGAGCTCGGGAATTCCTTTCGTCATCCCCTGCATATTATAGTTCATCACGAAGTTCTACTAACTTGGTGATAGTGACTAGAGAATTTTGTCGATTACTATCTTATCTGGAAGATTAATTCCCACTTGATTCAAGTAATTGTAGTACCCAGACAATCTGAGCACATACTCACTGGTTGAGCTATTCTCCTCCATCTTGTAGGCTATATACTGTCAGAGGTCTTATACCTCTCGACACGGGCATGAGTATGAAATACTAATTTCAACTCTTGGAACATCTCATATGCTCCGTGACGTTGCAAAACGTTTTTGAAGTCCCGGTTATAAGCCGCAAAGCATGGTGCACTAAACTATCAAGTAGTCATCATATCGAGCTTTTGTCAAAACGTTCATAACGTTTGCATCTGCTCCTGCAATAGGTCTGTCACCTAGCGGTGCATCAAGGACATAATACTTCTGTGCAGCAATGAGGATAATCCTCAGATCACGGACCTAGTCCGCATCATTGCTACTAACATCTTTCAACTTAGTTTTCTCTAGGAACATAAAAAATAAACGGGGAGCAATATCGCGAGCTATTGATCTACAACATAGATATGCTAATACTACCAGGACTAAGTTCATGATAAATTAAAGTTCAATTTAATCATATTACTTAAGAACTCCCACTTAGATAGACATCCCTCTAGTCATCTAAATGATCACGTGATCCAAATCAACTAAACCATGTCCGATCATCACGTGAGATGGAGTAGTTTCAATGGTGAACATCTTATGTTGATCATATCTACTATATGATTCACGCTCGACCTTTCGGTCTCCAGTGTTCCAAGGCCATATCTGCATATGCTAGGCTCGTCAAGTTTAACCCGAGTATTCTGCGTGTGCAAAACTGGCTTACACCCGTTGTATTTGAACGTAGAGCTTATCACACCCGATCATCACGTGGTGTCTCGGCACGACGAACTTTCGCAACGGTGCATACTCAGGGAGAACACTTATACCTTGAAATTTAGTAAGGGATCATCTTATAATGCTACCGTCATTCTAAGCAAAATAAGAAGCATAATAAGATAAACATCACATGCAATCAAAATATGTGACATGATATGGCCATCATCATCTTGTGCTTTTGATCTCCATCTCCGAAGCAACGTCATGATCACCTTCGTCACCGGCGCGACACCTTGATCTCCATCGTAGTATCGTTGTCGTCTCGCCAAGTATTGCTTCTACGACTATCGCTACCGCTTAGTGATAAAGTAAAGCAATTACATGGCGATTGTATTTCATACAATAAAGCGACAACCATATGGCTCCTGCCAGTTGCCGATAACATTACAAAACATGATCATCTCATACAAAACCGTATAACTCATCATGTCTTGACCATATCACATCACAACATGCCCTGCAAAAACAAGTTAGACGTCCTCTACTTTGTTGTTGCAAGTTTTACGTGGCTGCTACGGGCTTAGCAAGAACCGTTCTTACCTACGCATATAAAACCACAACGATGTTTCGTCAAGCATGTGCTGTTTTAACCTTCACAAGGACCGGGCGTAGCCACACTTGATTCAGCTAAAGTGAGAGAGACAGACACCCGCCAGTCACCTTTAAGCAACGAGTGCTCATAACGGTGAAACCAGTCTCGCGTAAGCGTACGCGTAATGTCAGTCCGGGCCGCTTCATCTCACAATACCGCTGAAGCAAAGTATGACATGTTGGTAAGCAGTATGACTAGTATCGCCCACAACTCATTGTGTTCTACTCGTGCATATCATCTACGCATAGACCTGGCTCATGATGCCACTGTTGGGGAACGTAGTATTTTAAAAAAATTCCTACGATCACGCAAGATCTATCTACCAGATGCATAGCAACGAGAGGGAAGAGTGTGTCTACATACCCTCGTAGACCGGAAGCGGAAGCGTCAAGTGACGCGGTTGATGTAGTCGAACTTCTTCGCGATTCAACCGATCAAGCACCGAACGTACGGCACCTCCGCGTTCAGCACACGTTCAGCTTGATGACGTCCCACGAGCTCTTGATCCAGTTGAGCTTCACGGGAGAGTTTCGTCAGCACGACGGCGTGGTGACGGATATGATGTATTTACCGGCGCAGGGCTTCGCCTAAGCACTGCAACGGTATGACCGAGGTGTGTTTCTGTGGAGGGGGGCACCGCACACGGCTGGAACAATTCAACTTGTGTGTCTTTGGGTGCCCCCCTGCCCCCGTATATAAAGGAGCAAGAGGGGAGGGCCGGCCGGCCTCCTATGGTGCGGCTAGGGCAATCCTACTAGGAATAGGATTGCAATCCTATTCGTAGTAGGAGTCCACCAAGAAGGAAGAGAGGGAAAAGAAAAGAGGGAGAGGTGGCGCCCCCCCAATCCTAGTCCAACTAGGATCCCTAGGTGGGGCGCCGGCCAGCCTCTATGGGCTGCCTCTCTCCTTTCCTCAAGGCCCACTATGGACCATCCCCCCTCGTAGGGGGTTCCGGTAACCCCCTCCGGCAATCCAGTTAAATCCGAAACTTTTTCGGAACACTTCCGGTGTCCGAATATAGTCGTCCAATATATCAATCTTTATGTCTCGGACATTCCGAGACTCCTCGTCATGTCCGTGATCTCATCCGGGACTCCGAACTACCTTCGGTACATCAAAACTCATAAACTCATAATACCGATCGTCATCAAACGTTAAGCGTGCAGACCCTACGGGTTCGAGAACTATGTAGACATGACCGAGACTCATCTCCGGTCAATAACCAATAGCGGAACCTGGATGTTCATATTGGCTCCTACATATTCTACGAAGATCTTTATCGGTCAAACCGCATAACAACATACGTTGTTCCTTTTGTCATCGGTATGTTACTTGCCCGAGATTCGATCGTCGGTATCACTATACCTAGTTCAATCTCGTTACCGGCAAGTCTCTTTACTCGTTCCGTAACACATCATCTCGTGACTAACTCATTAGTCTTTTGCTTGCTAGGCTTATTATGATGTGTGTTACCGAGAGGGCCCAGAGATACCTCTCCGACACTCGGATTGACAAATCCTAATCTTGATCTATGCCAACACCACGAATACTTTCGGAGACACCTGTAGAGAATCTTTATGATCACCCAGTTACGTTGTGACGTTTGATAGCACACAAGGTGTTCCTACGGTATTCGGGAGTTGCATAATCTCATAGTCATAGGAACATGTATAAGTCATGAAGAAAGCAATAGCAGTAAAACTAAACGATCATAGTGCTATGCTAACGGATGGGTCTAGTCCATCACATCATTCTCCTAATGATGTGATCCCGTTGATCAAATGACAACTCATGTCTATGGCTAGGAAACATAACCATCTTTGATCAATGAGCTAGTCTAGTAGAGGCATACTAGGGACATACTGTTTTGTCTATGTATCCACACATGTACTAAGTTTCCGGTTAATACAATTCTAGCATGAATAAAAGACATTTATCATGATATAAGGAAATACAAATAACATCTTTATTATTGCCTCTAGGGCATATTTCCTTCACGAGCCCCGTGGGAGGTGGGCATAGCCGGCTCTGAGGAAGGCGCGGGTGAGTTCGACGGCACCCCTCCACCGAGAAGTCGCCCACACACGGAGCTCCCTCTCGACGAGCACGCCTGGCGGGTAGCGCAGCTCTGGCACGACATGCGGACGGTTGAAGGTCGGCCCGTTGAACTGCATCTTCACTTGGGTGGAGAGGGCTATGTCGCTTGGGTGGAGAGGGCTCGGAGAGAATGGATCGGATCTGGCTGTGGGTGGGAGAGGAAGGAAGAGAGGCACCCCATTTATAGGCCTGTGGGTGGGAGAGGAAGAGATGAAGGATGAGAACGGTGCGTGTGTGAATCCGGGCGCTTGTGTGAATCCGTTACGTTTTGGCTCTTAAAGTTTTGCACGAAAATGATGCATCGGGCGTGTGCGTGCATCTGAATCACTGCCGTAATGGCCTAACTACGTGCATGGCCACCTAGCTCGCCTCGCCACCTAGCTCGCCTCGCTAGCCCACTGCATAGACTAACTAGCCTAGCTGCCTCGCTTCGCTCTGAATCAGTACGTGCATGCACGTCCGGTTCGCCTCGCTCGCATGCATGCACGTCGGGCTCGCTCGCTCCCATGCATTCAGGCCTGCAAAGGCTGAGACAACGAGACGGCCTATTAACTGCGGTCTCAGGCCCAGACAACGAGACGGCCCAACGGTCCATCCAGCGCGCCCGGTTTTTCTTTAGAAAAAATAATCTTTCAGCCAATCAGATTGCATCTCGCAGATCGCCCCCATCCTCCCCGCAGATTCCTTCTAGAAGGGTTAGATCGACGGCCCTGGATCGCCGCTAGGGTTAGATGGACGGTCCTTGTTCAGCGCTAGGGTTAGCGGGGTTTGGGAGGGGTTTGGAGCAGTCAAAGATATGTTTGACCAGATTTCAAATGAGCATAATAAATTAAATAAAAATCAGAAAAATGAAAACCCTGCGCACATAGTCTTCTTATGTCATATATTAATGATTTAAGTTGGTAAACAAGGTTTACATACATTTAAACGATAAGTGTATTATGTGATATCTCAAGTACCTCGAACTCTCTTGTATGAGGTGAAGAGAAGTGTTTTGGTGAAATGAACATGAAAATTTCAAAAAACTCACCACAACTTCATTTTGGAGTGACTAAGAAGGATCCATGCTTAGTTTTTCATTTTGATGTTTTAGACTTGTTTAAATCTTGGTCAACATTAAGTTTGACCAGAATTCAAATGAGCAAAACAAATTCAAAAAAATGAAAAAATGAAAAACAAAACAGCGCACATAGTCTGTATATATATAATATGTGTAGGAAAGTTATTTGGCTGATTTAGACAAGGTCGAAAATAACCTTGCTTACAAATGAGGCTGTTTACCCTACCTTTGGACCCCAGTTTTTAGCACATTTTTCATGAAATTTCCAAAACCTCACCACAGCTTCTTTTGGATTGATTAAGAAGGATCCAGGCTTAGTTTTTCATTTTGATGTTTTAGACTTGTTTAAATCTTGGTCAAAGTTAAGTTTGACCAGAATTCAAATGAGCAAAACAAATTCAAAACAATGAAAAAATGAAAAAAAAATCAGCGCACATAGTCTGTATATATATATATATATATATATAATATGTGTAGGAAAGTTATTTGGCTGATTTAGACAAGGTCGAAAAAAACCTTGCTTACAAATGAGGCTGTTTACCCTACCTTGGACCCCACTTTTTAGCACATTTTTCATGAAATTTCCAAAATCTCACCACAGCTTCCTATTAAGAAGGATCAGGCTTAGTTTTTTATTTTGATGTTTTAGACTTGTTTAAATCTTGGTCAAAGTTAAGTTTGACCAGATTTCAAATGAGCAAAAAAAAATAAAAAAAAATCAAAATGAAAAACATACTTCTAACATAGGTCCAACATCATTTAAACATACTTCTAACATAGGTCCAACATCACCCAACAGAAAATACAACATTATTTATAATGTTTCATAATTATTCATAAATAGCGTTGGTGCTTCTGTCTGTTCCTTGAGCCTCTTGCCATCACTTTGCTCCTCGTGCACCTTGTGCTCATCGCTTCTTCTCTTCTCCTCTTGGTTGTCGGTACCTTGCGCATCTTCTTCAAACCTACCATAGAGCTGTGCAAAACATAAAGGGTAATGAGATCATGTCAAGTGATAAATGTACAGTAGTATTTGACCCTTGCAAGATTTACATACCTAGCAGAACTCACAACAACAGAAGGTTGATCAACATTTGGAGCCTCACTTGGATCACCATGATCAACATTTGGAGCCTCACTTGGATCACCATGATCAACATTTGGAGCCTCACTTGGATCACCAAGATCAACATTTGGAGCCTCACTTGGATCACCATTTGGAGCCTCACTTGGATCATCATTTGGAGCCTCACTTGAATCATTATTTGGAGGATATTTTGGATCATCGTCAAAATCATGCGGCCGTTGACCATCATCATCTGGAACCTTGTCAAAATCCTCATCTGATGCAACCGGGTGACCATCACTTTCATCATCTGTTGAGGCAACCGTCTGCTGACCAACATTTTCATCGAAGCCTTCATCGAAACTCTCTCCGAATGCTGGATCTACTGTGTTATCACAATACTTACCGAAATGACCAGACCCACCACACCTTGTGCACTTACGCTTCCTCGCTCCAAGTCCAGCCCCTTCGCTGCGAGGTCTAATCCGACTCTTCCTTGGTCTACCTGCTGCTCTCTTCAGAACTGGAGCGCAAAGCTTGAATCCAGGGTCCACCATGTCCCATTGTTGTTTTCCCTCCATAGCAGGCAAGGCATAAGCATATGTGGCTTTGAACCTTGCAACAGAGTAGTAATCATGCACATACTGATGTATGTTCCCTGCTGGACCTCGGAGAGAAGTGATGAAAAACAAGGCATGAATGCATGGCAACCCAGTTATCTGCCATTGCCTACAACTGCAAGTTCTAGCTTCTAAATCCACTAGATATCTCCATTCCCTCTTCTCTTTATCCAAATATGATATCTCTGCTGTGATACCCGAGCAAAGAGTCATGTTCATTTCCAAGCCTGTTGTTTTCTGCTTCAGTTCATTCATCACGGCTGGAATGATAATGTGGCCCATGAATTTTGCCTCGGCTATTCCTGCACGATAATGAAATTTCTGCATGTATTCTACCCTTATCATGTCAAGCAAATCCACCACATAATGACCCTTTAGTTTCCGGATCGTTGAGTTGAAAGACTCTGCTAGATTATTGTGCACATAGTCAACTTTGCTCAGTTCACTGAATTGGCTTCTGGCCCATAACTTGGAGTGGTGTGTTTCCAAGTATTCTTTCACTTTGGGATTCATGTATAACTGTCTCAAGTGGTACTTGTGCTTCTTCACACTGCAAGTCAAAGATGCTGGCCATAAATTGTCGGTATACACCTTTCCTTTGAATTTCTTCATGAAATTTGCAGCAAGGTGATGCATGCATTCCCTATGCTCTACTCCAGGGAACACATTGTCCACGGACACTTCTAAACCTTTGCAGGCATCTGTATGAATGACTAACCCATTGGGATGTGCAATAGCCCGTCGCAGATTATGCAAAAACCAAGTCCAACTCTCCTCAGATTCTGTCTCCAGCACACCGTAGGCAACTGGAAATACAAAACTGTGTGCATCAACTGCACAAGCTGCTACTAACTATCCTTTAAACCTCCCTGTGAGAAAAGTGGCATCAATAGCCAAATAAGGCCTGCAGCCTGCCAAAAAACCCCGGCGACAAGCCTCAAAGCAGACAAAAACCCTCCTAAAGCATTCCTTGGTCTTTGTCACTCCCCTGAATGTGTACTCCACGGTGTGGTGATCAATATCTACAATACTACCTAGGCTAGTCCTCTCCACTTCACCTTTGAATGAATACAACAATTGAAAACTTTCCTGCCAGTTACCATAAATAGAATTCATAGCATGTTGTTTACCATTGAACAACCTCATGTATGGTAAATCTATCTTGAACTTATCTTTAATGTTCTTCTGCAATTCCTTTGGACCCACTTGCTGGTTTTCTTTCACCCACTTCTTTACTTCTTCTGCCACCCATCTTGACTTGGCTCTACTGATTGTATCCTTCCTAAGGGTTGATTCCTGGCATGTGTGCTTAAAAGGGTTCACTTTGACCTGAACATTAGTGCTATTTCACATTTTAGATGCAAGCAGCCTCCATGGACAACCCTCAGTAGGACAGTGCACTCTGTAACGTACTTGATCGCTCTTGTCAACTTTGAAAGTACGTTCTACCTTGATGCAGTATGTCACAAGTGCATTTCTACACTCAGTCATGGATGCAAAAACGGTACCTTCTTCCATATGAGGGTTCAAAGGGTCCCATTCAACAGCTGCAAGGTCTTCGTCCTCACCCACCGCGTCATCGTCCACACGGACTGCATTGTGAGCCTCATCTTGGTTTTCAGCCCGAGGTGCCCGTCGTAAATTCTGAATAACATCAGAATATAGCTTCTCTTCATCAACCCCGGAATTGTAGTCATCAGGCTCCACTTCTAGGGGGGCCCTACTGTAGTTGCTCACACTTGTCGAGCCACCACGTCGCCGTGTACCAACCGAACTGTTCTGGCTAGAGATGCCATTACGACGACTTGGTTCTCCCCGAGATGTTGCACCAGTCATCCTAGGCTGCTCAAGCACATCAATTTGCAGCCTCACATGAAAATTATCTTTCTCTTTATGCTTAGCAAACATGGTAGACAGCTCCTCATCATTACTAACTGTCACCCATTTCTTTTCCCCATCATAGTATTTGTATACCACTTCATCACGTAAACCCCAAGGATATTGGCTACAAATTACCTCCCCAAATTATCTGAAACTCCAATTACTAGCCATTGGCAACAGATAATCGAAACCTCCTTGGTATTTCTTCTTATCCTTTGCATCAAACATGTACCGGTCCCTTCTAATGTGCATCAAGAAAGCAAACCGCAACTCCATCCTAACCGACGAAAAACAGAGACGCAATCAACATACTAATTGGGCAAACTTACTCGAATCGACTGTTCAAGTGCACAACTAAGCTCAATATAAACATGAGGCGTGACTTACCCCTCGGGAACCCAGTCGTGGACGCGGTGGATCTCTGGCCCGACGCCTACCTCGCCGACGCATGCCTCGCCAAATACTCCGGGGTCGCCGCTGCTCGCCATTTCGCCCTGGGGTTCTTCCTCCAAGCTCAAACAGCTCCAGCAGCCCCCTACCTTTGAGCGCTCCGGCCGGGCGCACGGAAGGAGGCCGCGCCGCGGGTCGAGCAGGTGGCTGGCGCCCCACCCGTGGCGTCGCAGGTAGCGGTGGAGCGTCGGCGCAGGACGGTAGCGGCGGAGCAGGCCGTGCAGCTGGTGGCGGGGCAGGTGCTGGCCGCGGCGCAGGTGGCGGCCGTGGCGCAGGACGATCGGCCGGCGGATGGGCAGGGTGGGCATCGATTTGGCCGGCTAGCTCCTACGAATGACTTGGGGATTTTTTTTTTCCAAGGGCCCACATGTCAGCTCCGGACCGACGTCCATGCGGTCCCACGTGTAAGGTCCGGACCCACTACCCCTAACGGCGGCGGACGGAATGGACTCAAAGCTGGCCGTTTGGCCTCGTCATAGTAGCTGTGCATGGACTAGGGGCAAAACTAAGTACAATTCGCATCTGAGGGCAAAACTGAGCACATGGACACCACTGAGGGCAAAAGGATAATTAACCCTTTATTTTATTATTATTTTCCAAAAAATAATAATATGAAAGCTGTTTTCTCCTTTTGCTGCCACTGATGATCTGCTCTAATTCTACTTATTACGTTGGCCTACTGCAGAAGGGCCAGGGAGCTCATCCAAGCTGATTACTCATATTGATCAGGTCCTCCGTTGGGGGCGCTGCTGTTACATGTGATACATGATCGCAAATGTAGTATTTTTCCTTCTTTTCTCTAGTTATATATAGATAGATCATGTAGATGCTATGTGCTGCACTGTGAAAATATGTGCTTGCCGCTAGAGCTTTGGTATGTTGTCCTTGGTGGAGGCAGGAGGCTTTGTCGACCAGAATCATATCTTGGCGCTGGAGTTTTCTGTTTAGTTTGGACTAGTAAGCGTATACGATGCAAATGCACGTCTCAATTAATATACAAATATATGTGAGAATAACATGCATAACTCACGATCTACATTAGCTTTCTTGTCGCTCGAGTTTTCTATTGTTTGGAGAAACAAAATTAAAGCCAAAATCTACAAAAGAAATCTGAGAGAAAGGACTCACTATCTCTAAAGGTGCAAATGGTCGGATGGTTGGGATGGGTGTCTGCTGCATGACTCAGCACAAATTCCACTTCCTCCTTGCACTTACCTGAAGAGCTGGCTTCCTCAAGCCAAAGGCAAACCTTGACATGCTGGAGGGGAGGGAGGTGCCCCATGCCGACATCCAGGTCACCACCAGCGATATCCGACGCTCGGGCATGGAACCGCAGGATGTCAAGCCTTGGCATATAGCTCCTCGTGCAAACATAGTTAGCCCTGTGAGAAAACAAATGAAGATGCACTGTCTCAAACATTGGAATGCGTTTGCGCCACTGTTAAAAAGACCTTCCGATTCAGTGATCTATCGTCCGATTTATGGCTTGTCTTCATCGTTTTGGCCAATTTATCGCTATGATAAATGATTTATCAGGAATCTACCGAGAAATCGGGTCTATTGATGACATAATATTTGCAGAAACTATGTTTATTTGCGTTTTGTGGACCTTATTTTGCAATATGTAATGTTGTCCTATTTTGTTTGTCATTATATGAGGATTCAAAGGCTAGGAATCAATGTAACACCTCTGTCCAATATTGTTTTGGTGTCGAATAGAGCATATTTTAGGTTTGGGAACCTGGGAATTGCAAAAAATGGCCGATTAATAATCAACCAATAAGATTGACTAATCGAACAATTTATGATTAACCTCTAATTCCTAGTTAACCGAGATGCTAACGATAAGTGATGTCCTCAACATTGGTTAGCGTCAACGATGAACGTTTCAGCATGTGCGCTGAGCTTTGTTGGTTCACAGCTCAAGAGAACAAAGAGCGGGAAGCTTACTTAGGATCGGAATGTCAACTTCCGGCTGCACTCTGTCCACTAGAATATCCATGGAGAAGAGGAGCGGAAACAATGATGAATTAACCCACCCAGGAAATGTGGTGCATCCTATAAACCAAAGGTAACAAAGCTGTGGGGTGGGCACCCAACCATCCCAGCTCACACAAGACATTGCATTATTTTTCTTTTTGGAAATGGAGGCGTATCCCCAGTCTCTGCATCATAATGATGCATGCAGCCATTTTATTAAAAATTCGAGAGTATCACAAAGTCGTCAAAGTATTACAGCTCGCAAGAGGAGCGCAAAAAAAAAAAAAAAATCAAAGTTCATGCTGACAATCGCAACCGGAATGGCAATAAGATGGATAAGCTTCCTAGACTCCTATTATGTTATGCGACCGCCATCCGAACTGTTTGAATATAGCCCGTGCTACCATCTCCCACTGGTCGTGGCGCGGGGGGCTGCGTACTTCTTCGGCGGCATGGCAGCGGGCTGGGGGAGGGGAGAGGAGGAGTTTGGCGGGAGGAATGGACAATGGGAGGGAAGACGAGGGGAAAAGCGGGAGGAAACGGTGGGAAAAGGCCCTCCTCTTGTCGACAGAGCGGCCCCACGCCGCTTTTCGTTTCTGCCGGCGCCCCCAGGCGACCCCCGGGCGTTTGTGTTCGGCTCGGGATCGCCGGCTGCTTTTTCGACCCAAACCGACGCTAAATGAGATCCCGGGGCGCGGCTGGGCCGATTTTCGGCCGCCGGCGCTCAAAAAAGATCTGAGAAGGGCGTGTTGGGGGTGCAATTTGCGGCTCATGGTTTACATAGAAGTACATGCTAGGCTAGTCATGGTTTGTGGCAGGTTGTCGTTGTTGATCGATCAATCATATTAATTATCTTGTTGTACAATTGGCTACACCGATTCAAATAGTATTATATTTATCCAAAGACCTTGGAGTATGTCTCAACCAATGAATGAAAGAACGAAACTCTCTCGCAAGTTGGCAACCATGTACAGAGTTGTACTTTTCTATAGGTGCAATTTCTCAGAAAATGCACCTATAGTTCTTCGGAATTGTATTGCATGATCAGCCTGATCGGCAACACTAAGACCGCTTATTTTTTCATAATCTCCACTACTATTAAACAATGGAGTTGTGCCAGGAATATTACATCTCAACTATACATTTGGCATCTCTCAATGGACCAGATTGTTTCAATGTTGTATCACATCATTTACCATAATCAATTAGCAATAATTACCATGATCTACGCCATCATTATTACGCAATAATTACCACGATCTCGCTTCAAACTAGGCCTATTTTAATCATATCAACTAGTAAGAATTACCATGATCTACGTCATCATATTTTTTTGAAACTCAGCCTTGTGTGCTGCGTACATATCTCCACTACAATTAAACAATGGAGTTGTGCCAGGAACATTACATCTCAGCCATACATTTGACATCTCACAATAGATCAGATTGCCTCAATGTTGTATCACATCATTTACCATAACCAATTAGCAATAATTACCATGATCTACGCCATCATTATTACGCAATAATTACCACGATCTTGCTCCAAACTAGGCCTATTTTAATCATATCAATTAGTAAGAATTACCATGATCTACGCCATCATATTTTTTTGAAACTCAGCCTTGTGTGTTGCGTACATAGAAGGAAAAATATCAATTAGCAATAATTACCATGATCTAAGCCATCATTGTTTTTTGAAACCGAGCCTTATGTGCTGCATACATAGAAGGAAATAAGAAAAAGGCATGGTCCATATTCGCATGTAGGCAGAGACAAACGTGGAAACCAAATCGCTCCTTTCCATGTTTGTTCAGATCACATGATCGATCAAACCCGGACCTTGATTCCGATCGTTCCTTGACTTCCATCACTTCCTTTTTTTTGTTCACCTATTTGAGTGTTCGTCGTCTTCGACGGCTCGACTCTTGGTTTGACCTGGTCTTCTCGTACCGAGGAACGAACGACGGCGACGTGGGCCTGCAACGCTACACGGCGACAATCTGATACGAGCACGTACATTCAGTTCAAGGAAGCTTGCATAACCAACTTTCAGTTCAAGGAAGCTTCAGGTCTTACCTTGGAATTTTTTTGCCTCTTCCATCCAGCACGAACATGTTTTCCAATTATTGATTATTGATTGTACACAAAAAAGTTCCCAATAATCTTTTCTACAATAGTCCAACATAATCAAATGAGTCACTAAAAGTAGCTGAGAAATACCAAGGAAACATACATGCATGGCCGCGGCAATAATCAATCCTCCTGCCTCGACACTTATGCCACCACTCCCATTCCAGCGATCCAATTTTATCTCTATTTCATAACTCTATGATACGTGCATTGCACGTGCACACTTACTAGTTTTTGAAAAGATGAACTTGTATGTGAGGTTCCTATACAACAAAGCTTGCCAATTTCTGCACAATGACGTCGTACACAATACACATCATACAGCCATAATTGAGAGAAGACTATGTATGCTATGATATATGAAGTACTCCTATTTTTATAGAAGTAACTAAAATTAAGAGATTGTTAAAGTAAAAAACAAGTCTGCAATTTGCTAATTACAGAAAGAGCAAGCTTTTCGGTATACAAGGTGATGCAAGATGAGTCTGCATTTACTAGTTTGAATGACTTCAGAAGAGCTTGTTGCAATAATATTATTTTCTAATGCTAAATAATTGTTCTATTGTTGGTTAATGTATAAATAGGTTCATCCGCATGCTTACATCTTAGCAAGTTGGACGAATTAACTAGCTACGGTCATACTCTGGATCTTCCTAAATTACGCCAACATACAAATGTTTAAATAAATACTTTTTGCAAATGTATCTGCCTTAGATCAACCTTATCTTGTCCAATTATGCAAATACATCACATAGTTACCAAAGAACCAGAAGAGATCGATTACTGTGCCATGTAGAAAAATGGAACCCGAGACAGCAGCCACACCAGTTATGCCCCACGACAGATATGAAATTATACTACACATCCTATTCATTGACATCTGGCGAGGACAGATGCCTTATAGCACCCAACTTAACTAATCATGCACAGTTTACATACAGTAATATGCGCGTCACGCCGGTGCAGGCTAGTGTTCTTGACTCGTTCAATATACTTAGTTTTGTCTGCAATTGGCGGCACTTTTTAAACAACTAGGAAAAGGGCCCGTGCATTGCAACGGAAGAAAAAGATATCACATACCTCTAGCCCAATAGCTCCATGGCCTAAAGCCCCCACAAGTGTGCACCCTCTATTTCAACACATCACATTACTCATGACAAACCGGAGCAGAATAGGACGGATGGACAACGTATGATGGAAAAAGGAGAAAAATATCCTCCGATAAAATTTCACAAAGTGTTCCAAGAAAAATGTAAAGCTAGTTTGTAATTTCACGGAAATGCCACTTCTAGAATGCATAGAAAACATAATCCGGCCAATCATTTTATAATAGTATGTTCACACACTTGAGTTGTGTTATTACGGGCTCGTGTTTCAATTGGTAAGTAAGAAAATTAATGACGTCGGGTGTTGTTTGAGGATGAAAATTGTTCTTTCTCATACCCTTAATCAACTCAAACACTCCGATATGTAAATTCAGGCATATACATTTAGCTTCTACTACAAAAAAAATACAGGTAGAAACCTAGCAAGTACTATTACTTTTCAAGGACCAAAAACTTGAAAGAGAGGAATAACACAGAAAAAAATGAAGAACATACCTCTAGTGGAAGCACTACATGCATTTGTGAGTCAAAGCATATTATTTGCAAGAAATATTCAGAAAATACAACATGCCTCCAAAATTTAGAGACCTCATGATAGGTGGACTGATGCCCAATATATCTTTAGATAAACAATGAGCATGTTTCCCAAGTAGTCTGATGAACTGAAGCAAATTATCCGCAAGGAATAGAAAGGAAAATTAGTAGATCATCCAAGGAACAAATGGGCAACAATAATATAATCTTGAAAAGAAACACCAATTTCAGTAAATTTTACCATGAAACAACTGCAGTTCTCTGTCACTTCTTTCCTTCTACCCAAAATAATTCCAAAAATACCATACCGCATATTACAAAAATTCCACAGACCTCATGAAAGGTAACCTGATGTACTTTAGTCTTGGTATAGTGCTTGTACTTAGCCTAATAGGGGCAGCACCATTCAAAAAACTAACAAATCTAATCAATCAAATGCAAGTTTTTTGTTCATTGTAACTATTCTGCAAGACTGCTCAAATATAAGCTATTTAGAAGAGCACAACTATAGTACTGTGTGATATTTAGAAATCAGCATGTGCGGGAAAGTGTAACTCAATTGCATACCAGTTTGGTGATGACAACTAAATCTGAAATCCAAAAGCTTAAGTAACCTCAAAGTTGAAATATCAATACTTGCAACTATGTTTCCACTGACAAATTGACTTCTTGCTAATGGAGCAACCCAATGATTAGTTGCAACATAATAAAAATACTGCAGTGATACATTCTTGTTGGAAAGAAACATAATTTCAGCGCTAGAGATAAATTATTTGTTTCACCATGCTAGAGATAAATTCTTTGTTCCACCGAAATGACATCATTTTTATGTTCGGGAAACTTGATGTTTTGGCAAGATCCTTGCGCAAGTGAACCAATACACCGATACGACATTGATATTCTAAGTGAATAAGTAAAGCATATATAACCACGGAATGGTACCGGATAAAAGAAACTGACAATGCACTGAAGATAATACTCCCTCCATTTTTATATACAAGTCCACAAACTCAAATTACAGGTATCAAGATAAAAATTAATGTGTTCTTTACAAATATATTTATTTTCTCGTTTACCGGGTTAATTAATAGGGTGCATGCACATTAGAGGAAATTGAGTGATCGTGAGAGAGGAAGTAGTTGAGTTTGTCATTATCATTCACTACATGCATGCTAGTAATTAAGTCATGGGTTACTAGTACGAGAAACATCATTAATATTTGCCTCGATTACTGTTGGTGGCCTTGTATAGATGCAAAATGTATTTTTCATAGTGGCCTTGTATACAAACATGGAGGGAGTAACAAAGAAAGGAACTCCAAACATACTCAACCAGCAAAAAACATTTAAAATAATTTTTGCAAGAAAACATGCCCGTGCATTAAAATAAATAAAGTTACTACTGTACTTTGCAAAAATCAGCCGAGCTAGTGGGTAAATTCAGCCAGTAAACCACGCAATTCAGACTTAACAAAGGTTCTAAGGTGTAGTACAGAATCAAGGTTATTCTGCCCAACTTAAATCAAATAATCGTGAAAACTTCAGAAAAATGAGCTAATGACGATGTATATGCCTAATTTCTGATTCTAAAATTTCATGGTTCAGTTTACTGTTATTCTGCCCTACTTCAATCAAATAATCATGCAAACAAAGCATTCATATACATGCCAAGAATAATGCTAATTTTGGAACTAACAGTAGGGGTGCTCAGGTGTATAACGTCAAGGAACACACTAACAGGTTGTTTTTTCCTGGAACTTTGTTCCTTTTGTGAAATCTGAATATAAATGCAACTAGAACATTACAATCACTCAAACTTTTGACTATGTGTAGGCCCAAACTTGGTCGAATTAGCATGGTTCAGCTTAGAATAGAGGAACACCACAACATATGTAAACTCCAAGGTGTAAGTCAATACTGAATCTTCAGATATGTGTCTTGTTCAGACAACAAACAATCCTGACGGCGTGGTCAGCGTGGTCAGCTGTTGGGCTAACGGTGGCGAGGAGGATGAACGGCATGGGTCATACCCGCGCGCCGCGCTACTTCAGCGGCAGCATCCGCTCCAGCAGGGTGCTCAGCGAGGAGGAGCGCGCCGCCGAGAACGTCTACATACAGGTAACTGTGCACTGCTGGTTTAGCCTTCTTTTTGTTTTTGTATAGGTGCTGTATTACGTCCATGGTCCATCTGAAGCAAGTGGAAAATAAAGGTTTGGACTAAACCAAACTGTATATTTATTCTGCAGAAGATGGAGAGGGAGAAGCTGGAAAAGTTGAGGAGGAAGAAGGCGGATCAGGAAAAGGCCGACGCCGCAAAGACGGCCAAAGGAAACAACGAGGTAACAAACCAAACAAACCATCTTTACAGGCCACCAGTGTAATTAACTTGCGGTTTCCCTTTTATTTTTGGGTTAATTATCCATTTGCCCTCAGTGGTGTCCATGTGCTCAGTTTTGCCCTCAGATGCGAATTGTGCTCAGTTTTGCTCCTAGTCCATGCACAGCGACTCGTTCCGTGAATTCTACCGTCTCCGTCAGGTCAACCTTTTGAGTCGACCCTTACAGGTGGGACCAGGCGGCAGATACAACCAATTGTATTCATACTGTTGCACGCGTGGCTTGTGGGACCCAACAGAGAGCCGTTGCGGGTATGCTATATAAGCGGGCGAAAGAGGCGCGCGGTAACCACGGCGACAGAGAGCACGGCGACAGAGAGCACGGTGGTGACCACGGCGAGAGAGAGAGAGATAGCACAGTGGTGACCACGGCGAGAGAGAGCACGACGGTGGGAAGCTAGCTGCGGAGGGCGCGGCGGCGTTGAGATCCCCTTCGGCTCCGAGCTCCATGTCTTCCTCAAGCTCCCGCGCCACCTCGCGGATGCAGAGCCGGGCGCGTGTGGACATTCCTATCTTCATTTGTCCGCGGTGCCGGGCGGGCGTTGATCGGAGGGTTTCTCACACAACGAGGAACCAGAATCGTCCGTTCTATGTGTGCAGCGAGAATGGGGTAAGAATCGGGGCAATTGCACCATTTTCGTGATCGGGATCTTTGAGCAATGGGTTGATCTGTTTATTGTTCATGCAGGTGACATGCTTCTTTCTTTGGGTCGATGCTCTGGCCAAGACACTGATGAATGAACTGCAAGAAGAGCATGAAGAATGGTTGCACATGCTGCCACGAACGGCAGTGGCCGCAACACGAGCTCCGGAAGAAGAGATGGAGGGCAAAGAACACACTGACAGAGAGCTAGTTGTTGAGCTTAGGATGTTGCAGAAGAAGGTTAGGAAGCTTGAAGATCAAGCACAAATAGCAATACCCATTTGCAATTACTTTTGGGCCGTGGTAGGTATGGTACTCGCACTGGTTATAATGTTGAAAATGTATGGAAAGGCATGCATTATGGAGGAATTTGTAAGCTTGAAATTGTATGAGAAATTCACCTAGTTTAAATGTTGGTCAAAGTTGTTTAAATGTTGAAAAAAAAAGAGAAGAAGTGACCAAACAATTAATTTAGGCAGTAAATCGTAATGCTGAAACTTTTCGTGAAAGCTAATTGAATTATTCCAGAGCCAAACAATTAAGTTTAGAATTTTTTTGTAGCTGTTAAATATTTAATAGCAATTTAATTGCTCCAATTCAAATACACCGTGATTTAAATCAAATACCAAATTGTCATGGAAAATGTGCCTCAGCTCTGGTAGAGGTTTACACCTGGTGCCAAAATAAATGAACATTTTTTAAGGGCATTACATTGAGAAAAAATAATTTGTCTAGAAAAATGAAGGGTGGAAAATGCAAAAACAAATTGGTGCGGCTGGGGACTCGAACCCAGGACCGCGTTGGTTTGTGGCATTTAGGGCTGCGCTGGTAACCGCTAGGACAGATGGAAAGACTTTGACATGGGTAGGGAAGGAATGTATACATAGTTAGGCAGTGAATGTTTGCACACGTGTGAGAGTGGTTTTCCTTTGTTTTGCACTGAAATTTTGGATGGTTGGAAACGTATTTTTGCACTGCCACGTGATTGTGGTTACAATGGCACTTGGTTTAGGGTTAGAGTGGCACTTGGTTTAGGATTTAAATGAAGAGGCGATTTCCTATGCATGGTGGAAACTACAAAAAAAAAACTACACACTCTTTGTTTTAAGTTTCTTTTTTGATATATGAGGTGTCGGGTTTCTTATGACATTGGCACAAGTGCATTTTCGTTATATAGAAATGACTTTTTCTGACTTCTCTTTCTCTTTTTTATTATCTTTTAGACACAAGTGCCTTTTTCTTGTGTTGAAAGGGGCTTTACTCACTTCTCTCATTCATTTTGCTTGCCTTTTTGGCATAATTGCATGTTTGCTTGCCTAGCGAGTTCAAAGTCATGATATTTTCGTTATAGAGTTACTTTGTGAAAGCGTAGAATTTTTTTGAATTATGCTACGTTCCCCAACAGAACCTTCATCCGCTGCACTACACCTTCGTTCGGCTATTTTCGCTGAGTATGGAGATGCGGATCATTAGAGACAAGACCCCGGACATCGTGATAGTCGACCCCTTCTACATGCATGCCAAGATCTTGGGCAGCGCTGGGGATCGGCAAGTCGCGAGTTCTTACCTCGAAGGCGTCATTCTGGCAAACCGAGATAAGGATAACTTCCTCGTGCCTTACTTTCCCGAGTAAGTCGTCACCTCAACCGCCCCGTAACATATGAATTCTTAGATTTCGATCGTTTTTCTTTTAACATTCCGTGTTTTGTGCAGTGACACACATTGCACAGTCATCCTCCTAAGCCCGAAATATTCCATGGCCACGTATTTCGACTCGGACCGTTAGTCGAAGGTAGACTACACAAATGTCAAGAAAGTTCTTGATGATGTTCTCCCCGGCTACGCCAAATCTGGAGGCACCTTCACCAGGCCTCTTCGTAAGTACGGCAAGCACGTGTTCGCCCACAATACGACGTTCTGCTGCGTCAAGCAGCCGCCTGGCGGTCAGAAGGGTGCCTACTACGCCATCCATCACATGCGGGCGATCGTACGGGACCATCATCACCTTCTGCTACCGAGTAAACTCAAAGATTGGGCCGCGAGCGTGTCGGCAATCCAGGACGCGGACATCAGACAATAATTCTTTCGCATCCAGTCGGAGTTTGCGGAAATCATCCAACAAGATGTCCTTCGTACCTCGGGGCAGTTATACCTCAGAAATCAACCGTCCAACAGTGACATAGACACAATGCTACAAATGCAGGCTGACAACGCCGCGATTTCATGACTCCCACGATAGACGGCGGCTTCATCCACGCTCCGGTCCCTTGAGTCGAGTCGAAAGTAGTGATGCTGTGTCTAGTTCTGAAACATCGATTGGCTCATGTTGTAATTGAACTTTAATGAACTTGTAGTATGTCTCTTTGGTTTCGACAGTCGTTCAACTTAGATGTAATCGATGCTATTAATGTCTTGCTTTTCTCTTCTGATCGTTCTATTGCATACTTATATATTGCTTATGTATTGTCTGTGAATTGGTACTAACGTTTCGTTTGTCTAGTGCATAGCGATGTCGTCCTATGTCGTGTACAAGGGTAAGGTTCCCGGAGTCTACGACGACTGGGAGGAGTGTCGGAGACAGGTTCACCGTTTCAGCGATAATAGTTACAAAAGGTACACCACTAGGGCGGAGGCGGAATCTAGATACGCCCGCTATCTAGCGGGAGAGGGGAGGGAGCGTTGGAAGAACCGGATGAAGACGAGTTTCATCATGATGACTGTAGCTCTCTTCTATGTGATGGTAGTTTAGATGATCGATATCGACTTGTAATGTGAAGACAAAATCGCTACTCGCGGTCTCGAGACTTGTAATATAATGTTCTATCTTTGTTCGGTCTTTTGAATTCGGAGACTAATATGATGAATTGTATTCGGAGACTAATATGATGAATTGTATTCAGAGACTAATCTTCTATTGTATTCGATGAATCTGTTGTTGCTGGGTGCTGCTGTCTATATTCTGTCCAATAATACATTTTGTAACCTGTGCAAAAAACAGAAAATAATAAAAAAAACTAATATTCATACTAATGGCGCATCACATCACAGTGCGCCATTAGTATGCCAAAGGATACTAATGGCGCATCATCCAACAGTGCGCCATTAGTATGCCAAAGGTACTAATGGCGCATCACGCAAGAGTGCGTCATTAGTATGCCAAAGCACGTGGGTATATACGGCGCACCGTGGTCTATACTAATGGCGCACCTGGTGCGCCATTAGTATACCAGATACTAATGGCGCATCACAGGTGCGCCATTAGTAAAAAATACTAATGGCGCACCGTGGTCTATACTAATGGCGTACCTTTGGTGCGCCATTAGTATACCAGATACTAATGGTGCATCACAGGTGCGCCATTAGTAAAAAATACTAATGGCGTGGCACTAATGGCGCACTAGTAATGCTCCATTAATGACAAAAATAGGTGCGCCATTAGTAGGCCTTTTTCTAGTAGTTAACATAGCATGCCACTCCCAAGACTTCACACGTCTTCATTCTTACCCAAATAGCCACACCAGTAGCTTGTCTTCCTCCCACTGTCTTCATCTTTCCATCTGCAACCAACAAAGATCCAAGAGCAATAAGCAACAAGATCCAAGAGCAATAAGTAGGGATGGTGACCTAAGAAATCACCAGTAGACTGAAGGGGACAGGCTGGAGCAAGAAACTAGCCTACTGGAGTGGAGTTTCGGCGTAGGAGCAGCAAGAATAGGGCCAGCAAATAGTGCAAAAAGAAGAAAGGTGAACAAGTCTCATATGCACAAACACAAAGAAGACAGCCCAGATGCACACACAAGTCTCATAGTCATTCATAGATGCACAAGTCACAACATTTATCCGAGATCTTTGAAGCAACAATACTAGAAAGCATAAATAATGCCTTAAGCAAGAATAATAAAAGGGAACTAGACATTGTACACCATCAGTAGACCAACATCTGCACGTACACACACATGGGAGCCAATCTACTTTACTAAATCTGAGAACTTGAGCAATAAAATAAAATAAGGGAGATGAACACGGGCACAACTAACCTGCACATATGCTCGATCTACTCCATGGCCGCACACTTGACCTGCACCACCCAACGGCACCGCGGCCACCAGCGCCGACCGTTTCAATCTGGAGCCGGGGAAGCGTCCCCAATAGGGTTTGACCTGCAAGCCAAGAAGAACACACACACAGGGGAATTAGAGAGTTGAGGCTGAAATTCATGGGGATAATATGGGGAATCACATCAGGGGAGAGGGAGTGTGGAGGATCTTGCAGCGGCATCTTTCCGTCGCTTGCGGCGCCATCAATCTGGGCAAGGAGCAGAGGAACCAGAGGAGGGCATCAGCGTGTGCTACTGTGTTCTGGCTGGACTAATACAACTTGACTGCTCGTTCGGTTCAGAACTTGTACTAGTACTAGTACAGTACTAGAAGAGAGAAAGAGCCACTTAGCCTAAGCTGAAATGTCACGTACACTCTCAGGATATTAGTACTAATTAGCTAGTTAGATGCCATCTCAATAATGCTAGCTACCCAGTACACACTATATTGATACATATCTAATATCTGGTATAATAATATTTGATTGTAGGATGACCACACTGCACCGACATATATATTTACTTCCCTGTATTCACTCGACTTAGTCCCGAAATATATATATCTGCCGAACTGCAGGAAGCGAGTATAGTCCGGAAAAGAAGGCGCTACAGAAGCAAATCAAGTCCGGATCTGAGTACGAAAACTCGGGAAAGCTCTCCTTGATCATGCTGAGTAGAACTATAAAAAAATATTCTCTGCTATCTCTTATCATTAACTTGCAAAAATGTTTTTAAATAAAATTATGTGGAGTGAGTGTTAGCAAATAATTGGGTTAGCTGATGGAGCAGCTAAACCAATTTTGTTTTGAATTATTTGGTGGGTGGGGCCCTCTACATGTGGCTATGGTATTTTGATTTTTCAAAAAAAATCTCATTTTATGCGCCGTACTATAACCGTATCAACCATGGTCTCGTCTAAGACGGGTTGAGCCCAATACCCATCAAGTTATTATACTCTCCACATGGGTAAGTAGAAATAGGATGGGCGATGAGTCACAAGCTAATGCCGGATGGGTGCATTAGCAAGCGCTATATATTTAGCGTTGGTGGAGTGCGGGTTCCGAAACCCGACACAACGGCTAGTGACACTAACCGGGTGGAGACATAATATACATAAACGGGGAAAAGTGTTCTGAACCATGCCTCGCATATAAGGAAATACAGATGGCAGTTATGGTTTTCGAGCTCTATGGGTAAAGTGATACAGACTCTGCAGAGTTAAAGAAAAACATGAATTCATGCCAGTCTCTTGGATTGGAGACTACGGGGACCTATTGGTGGTCTATCTCGCAATACGAGTGTTTGATAGCTTTTATAAATTAAGATGAACTTTCTGCAGCAAATGTTTATTTTGAACAGTGTTGACTTGAGGTAGGACTTGTTGATTTATATTGAGTTGACATGAGTGTTGCATTCTGCTATTTGAGCTTGCTGAGTACTTTGTACTCACTCTTGCTATTAATCCTCTCTTTCTTAGAGCAAAGCTTGTATGACATTCCTACTGGACCAAGTGAGGGAAGCAATGGTGATGGCTACAACTACACAGAGGACCTAGATGTGGATCCATCTAGTTCTATGTACAATCTGGATGCCTCATATGGGGTTTGGGATGAATAATTAACTATGATCTAGCTTTGTAATCCAGGAACTATTTATCACCATCTATCTAGTACTACTAGTTGGAACTCCAGTGTTAGGAGATGTAATAATATGGCAAACATGTGAGAAGCCTACTTGGGACTTTTAGTCCTGCGTGGCATGGTATTGTAATATAAATGACCATCTCTAACTATTTCCCTGTTGCAAACCTGTGACGACCCGTGTCAGGAGTGCTGGTTCCGAAACCCGACACAACGGTTAGTGAAACTAGCCGAGTGGAGATATAATATACATAAACGGGGAAAATCTTATGTTCTGAACCATGCCTCCCATATAAGGAAATGCAGCTGGCAGTTATGGTTTTCGAGCTCTATGGGTAAAGTGATACAGACTCTGCAGAGGTAAAGAAAAACATGAATTCATGCCAGTCTCTTGGATTGGAGACTACGGGGACCTATTGGTGGTCTATCTCGCAATACGAGTGTTTGATAGCTTTTATAAATTAAGATGAAATTTCTGCAGCAAATGTTTATTTTGAACAATGTTGACTTGAGGTAGGACTTGTTGATTTATATTGAGTTGACATGAGTGTTGCATTCTGCTATTTGAGCTTGCCGAGTACTTTGTACTCACTCTTGCTATTAATCCACTCTTTCTTAGAGCAAAGCGTGTATGATATTCCTACTGGACCAAGTGAGGGAAGCAATGGTGATGGCTACAACTACACAGAGGACCTAGATGTGGATCCATCTAGTGCTATGTACAATCTGGATGCCTCATATGGGGTTTGGGATGAATAATTAACTATGCTCTAGCTTTGTAATCTAGAAACTATTTTTCACCATCTATCTAGTACTACTAGTTGGAACTCCAGTGTTAGGAGATGTAATAATATGGCAAATATGTGAGAAGCCTACTTGAGACTTTTAGCCCGGCATGGCATGGTATTGTAATATAAATGACCATCTCTAACTATTTCCATGTTGCAAACCTCTGACATGGATTGTTATTTGACAAGACAAGGCCTTGTCAAGAAATAATCCAAGGACTAGTGTCATTATCATAATTAATAATGACACAGGTCGTCACAATATCTGTCTACATATCCCACTTGCTTTGCTTCGCCTGCTTGTCGATGTCTAAACCTGCTGCACTCATGGAATCCTAGGACTCCACTTGGAAGACAGAACCATTCCAGCCCGCCGGCACAGAGACCACCCTTTGAGAATCAAATGTAGCCATATGAGCAAGAACTTTCCAATCCCACGACGTCGAATCCACACGCAATAGATAGAAGAACGGAATCAGCTCATCAAAACAAAGATCCCGTCGAGCTCGAGGCCGTCGGTGTACATATCGCCGGAGCACAGCCACCGCCGTGCTGTGCGCGTGTGGGGAAGAGAATGTGGGTGGGGAGCGAATCCTGTCCCGTGGATCGCATTGGATCCATTTAGTTGTGCTGTTTTGAACAAACCAACATGTCCCAAAGTCCCGCCGCAGGACACGCAACCCTTCCAGGGCCGGGAACAGATCCATCCACTGGAGTGAACACAATAAACCTACGCGCAGATAGGGGTATCATGGGCCGTATCCCCCCCCCCCCCGCGCTAGGCCTGGCACGCCCCTGCCACGAAGTGACTGCTTCCGAATCCCAATGCCCACACATACGGACCAGATTCCGGCCTGCCTGTAGGCTGAGCGCCAAAAGCCCTCACTCGATAACCCATCCTCTATATCATTGTGATGCACACAGTGTTCTTAATTAGCACTATAACAATTAACAACACCTTTAATTGGAAAGAAGGAACACAACTTCTAGTGGTACAATCAATGTAGCCTTGTCGTTCATTTGATATCTTGAAATGGTTGGTGCAAATATGGTCCTTCATGCAGTTTGCCGATCATGGATCTGATCCTTTTGTTTTTTTCCTCGCTCATACATAGTTTTGATTTTATATGACTTTGCTATTTGTAGATGTGTTTTCGTGTGTGTTGGTGTTAGCTATGTGCATCTTAGCTATGCAGAGATCAGGTGTGTTTTCATGTTTGTTTTCTCTTTATGCTTCATTTTGAGCAAACAAATTCACCCTTTTTCGGAAAAAAGACAATCAATGTAGCCGGTTTTCTCATCAAGGTTCAGTTTCCACAGTATCCTCAGTTAGTTCAGTTTCTCAGTTAAGTCTGGCAGTGTTGTAGACACCGGTTCAGAAGGGAAACTCCGATGCCCTAAGACTACCTGATGGCGACAGCCACGCCGCCACCGCCACCGGACTCTGCTCCGGCCGCGGGTGGCCCCCTTTCCGTGTTGCTGCCTAGGCAGGACTACGGACCCGCTGCGGCCCCGGCCGTCCACAGATCACACGGCTCCCTTCGCCCTCGTGATCCCGTTGAGCCCGTGCAGTTGAGCGATCCTAGAAGGAGTCCAGGAGGGTCACGCCATCCGATCGGGATAGGGCTTCGTGACCCCCCCTGCAAGATAGCAGAGATCCATGCCTACATAAGGCATGCCAAGCCAGGATTGGTGAGCCACCAGAAAACGAGGGAACCACCAGATCGGACTGAGATCGGGACGCTGCCGTTGCGGAAATACTTGGTTGCGATGTCGACGACTGCGAATTCTTCGGGATCAGTGCCGGACGGGTTGATGGTGACCTCGGAGGTCGGTGGGGGCGATTATGGGTCTCCCTCTGCGGAAGCTACCCGCCCAAAGCCTTCCGATGGGGAAGCTGCGAACCCAGCGGCGACGAACCCGCCTGTGCAGTCCTTGACCATCTGGAATCAGGTGAAAGTTCTGCCGATGGCAGACGAGACACAGGTTAACCTGGAGGATGAAGAACATGAGATGCCTGGCGCGGAGTTTTACTAGGAGGGGGACTACGCAGAGGAAGAAGTGGTACTAGCTGAGGTAGACTTGGAGGAACCGGGTGTCTTGCAGCAGCCGAAACACCCCTGGACCGTCATCATGCTGGTGTACTCTTTGGAGAGGCCGTCGCCAAGTATGTTGTTTGATAATATAGAGGCCGGCTGGAGGTTGAAGGAGGATCTGGACTACACGTTTCTTGGGGACAACAAATATCTGGTTCACTTTGGGTGTGAAGCCGACATGGCGAGAGTTCTGAGAGGAGGACCGTGGCAATACGAGCACGATTCGTTGATCATTGAGGCATACGATGGAATGACGAAAACGTCTGAGTATAGGCTGGATCATATTCGTATATGCGTGAGGATTCTGGACGTCCCTATGAACTACAGAACTGAAACTATTGTCAGAGCTTTGTGTGTGAATCTGGGCACTATTGTGCAAATGGAGCTGGGCGAGGGAGCACACTTGGGTAACTATGTCAGGGTTAAGGTAGCTATCCCAGTCTACCGTGCCCTAGAAACATCAGTGGCTATGACCGCCAAGTTAAAGGAAAAGAGGACTAAAGTCGAGTTTAAAATTCAGTATGAAAAACTCCCGGACCTTTGCTACACTTGCGGCTATCTCGGTCACCGAGATAAATTTTGTGCGAGGAGGCTGAAGGGAGGTGTTCCTACGGGCAAGTACAATGGCAAGCTGAGGTGCTCTCCACCACGGCGTTTTATGCAGCAGTCAGGCACGGTCCGAGCTAAGGTACACCCCACGGCCTTCCGCGGCCTTGATTTCTCATCGGAGAGTACGGCCAGTTCTGCTCGGGGCCAAGGGAGCCGTGCACGGCGGGATGCTGCTGATCATACTCGTCGGCACCAACAGCGTGAGGATGCAAGCAAGGGTGACCCGGCTGTTGATGAACTTCTAGCTGAACATATGCAACGCATGTCCGGTGCTAGTGGTGTTGATCCAGGAGCGCAGGACCAAAGGAACAACACTACAGCAGCCCAGACTCAGAGCAAGAGCGTGCAGAACACGGCTCAGTCACAACCCAGAAGCTCGGATATCATTCCAGCTATGAGGAATGTGTCCAATGATGCAAGGATGGCAGATGCGGAGCTCTCGGACGAGCAATCCGCTTTAGGGAAAAGGAACGCTGGCGATGATCATGTGATAGGCGCTGCTGAAGGGGATGTGAATCAAGCATTGGTGGTGTACTCTAACACAGCCACCTCGGCTGAGCCTTTGCTTTCAGGTACACCCAAAAAAAGAAGAACAGTAAGTGGACAAGAGAAGCAGGCTGTGGATGGTGGGGCGACCACGAGCCAGGAGATGCAGGTGGAAACCAGCACAATGGAGGCAACCGACCTAGGGGCCGTCGGTAACCTGACGGGGCCAACAGTGCCCCGTCAGGAGCAATGAATATCCTAAGTTGGAACTGTCGGGGGGGTGGGAACCCCCGGACAGTTCGTGATCTCGTGAGTCTAGTCCAGGCTCACTCCCCAAGTATCGTTTTTCTCTGTGAGACAAGGCAACCAAAAAATAAAATGAGGAAGTATCGTGCTAGGTTAGACTTGAGTGGGTTTGATGCGTGTGATAGCATTGGTCTTAGTGGTGGTCCTGCTTTGTATTGGCATGAGTCATTGAGCCTCGATGTAAAAACTATTAATGAAAGATATATTGATGCGTACGTGACTGCTGCGGCGGGGGAGCCACCTTGGAGGCTTACCTGTGTCTACGGAGAGCCACGGGTGGAGGACCGTCATCACATGTGGTCCCTCCTCCGTGATCTTCACCGGCAAGCCGATATGCCATGGGCCGTGGTTGGCGATTTTAACGAGGCCATGTGGAGCTTCGAACATTTCTCTGAAACGCCACGCTCGGCAGGTCAGATGCTTGATTTTCGTGATGTTCTTGAGTTTTGTGGTTTGGGTGATCTTGGTTTTGCAGGGCTGCCATACACATATGATAATTGGCGGGCGGGCCGGGCAAATGTTAAAGTTCTTCTTGATCGTGCCGTTGCTAACAACTCCTGGCGCGACATCTTCTCTGAGGCCAAGGTGGAGCACCTTGTGGCGCCGAGTTCGGACCACCTCGCCATCCTGCTGCGATGTGTTCTGGAGGAGCCCGTGCGGTATTCTGGCAGGAGGTGTCGACAGTATGAGGAGATGTGGGAGAGGGACCCGGCTCTCCCAGAGGTAATTATGAACACTTGGACAGATTTGGGTACTTTGCTTAACCTGGGTGACATTGCGGATGGCCTAGGCACTATGATGAAAAAATTGCAAGACTAACGTCACTAAAGAAATTAACAAGTCTCGCTCCCGCTTGGAAGAGCTTATGGCAATGAATGCAGACAGGAAGGAAATTCGGGAGGCCACTGATAGAATGAACGAGCTCCTGTATAGAGAAGAGATGCTCTGGATGCAACGATCCCGGGTTGCATGGCTGAAGGAAGGTGACCGCAACACACAATTTTTCCATCGCAAAGCGGTATGGCGGGCACGGAAAAACCGGATTAAATCACTTATGGATGATGTAGGAGTGGTGCATAAGGACCACGACGCCATGGCTGCAATGGCAACATCTTATTTCACTAATCTGTTTACTGCCGACTCAACTCTTAATGCTGATCCGGTGATTAATTTAATCAATACCCGTGTTACTGACCAGATGAATGATGGGTTGTGTGCAGATTTCACAGACAAGGAAATATCAGATGCACTGTTTCAGATTGGGCCCCTTAAGGCGCCGGGACCGGACGGCTTCCTCGCACGTTTTTTCCAAAGGAACTGGGCTGTTATGAGAGAGCAGGTAATTGCTGGGGTCAAGGAATTTTTCCGTACTGGTATTATGCCTGAAGGGGTGAACAACACCTCAATTGTTCTTATCCCCAAGGTAGATAACCCCGAGCGGCTCACGGAGTTCCGACCTATCTGTCTATGTAATGTCATTTACAAGGTAGTGGCAAAGTGTTTGGTAAACCGGCTACGCCCTATTCTGGATGATATCATCTCGCCAGAGCAGAGTGCCTTTGTTCCGGGACGGATGATTACTGATAATGCATTACTTGCCTTTGAGTGCACTCACTACATTCAGCAGGAAAAGAACCCGGACAAAAGTTTTTGTGCTTATAAATTGGACTTGTCTAAAGCTTATGACAGGGTTGATTGGATCTTCTTGGAGCGAATGATGCAAAAGATGGGTTTCGCTCGCCGTTGGGTGAACTGGATTATGACATGCGTCACCTCGGAGAGATATACAGTTAAATTTAATGGTACCCTCTTGGAATCATTTGCACCGTCGCGAGGGCTTCGGCAAGGTGATCCTCTCTCCCCGTTTTTGTTCCTCTTTGTGGCTGACGGTCTCTCGGCTTTGTTGAAGGATGGTGAGCAGAAGGGTGATTATACCCCTTTGAAAGTATGCCGCAGAGCCCCAGGTATATCTCACCTTTGTTCGCAGACGACACTATGTTGTTCTTTAGAGCTGAGGAGGAACAAGCGCGTAAGGTACGTGAGGTGCTTCTTACTTATGAGAGAGCTACTGGCCAGTGCATTAATCCGCAAAAATGTAGCGTATTCTTCGGGAAGTCTTGCCCGAACATCAACCAGGACATGGTACGTACAGTTTTGAATGTTGCATTGGCCACTTTTGAGGATAAATACCTAGGCCTTCCTACCCCGGACGGCCGCATGAACAGGGGGAAATTTCAGAACTTGCAATCAAGACTTCTCAAGAGAATTATTGCATGGGGAGACACACTTTCTCTAGCCGGCAAGGAAATCATGATTAAAGCTGTTGCGCAGGCGATTCCCACTTATATTATGGGTGTATTTAAACTGCCAATGTCACTATGTGATGATCTAAACAGGATGATACGAAACTTCTGGTGGGGCTCGAAAGAGGGCAAAAGAAAAACTCACTGGATGGCTTGGCCAAATATTCAGGCTCACAAGATGAGGGGCGGGCTGGGGTTTAGAGATTTCCGTCTCTTTAACCAAGCCCTCTTCGCGCGACAGGCATGGAGACTCTTAATTAATCCTAACAGTCTGTGTGCGCAGGTATTAAAAGCCAAGTACTACCCGGAGGGACGCCTCGAGGACACGATCTTCTCCGAGAATGCGTCGCCCACATGGCAGGCCATTCAACATGGCCTTGAGCTCCTGAAAAAGGGCCTTGTTTGGCGAGTGGGCAGCGGACAGGGCATCCGCATATGGCGGGATCGTTGGCTGCCCACGCAGCCGACATGCCAACCTATCACGCAACAGGGGACGTGCAGACTCCGGCGAGTGGTGGAGCTCCTAGACGGTTCTGGTGCTTGGCGTCAGGATGTGCTACGGCGGTATTTTCTCCTGGTGGATGTGCATACCATCACCTCGAGCTAACTGATGTGTGTCCCCTCTGTGGTGTGGAACGAGAGGACGGATTCCACGCGATGTGCAGGTGCCCCTCGCAATGGAGCTATGGAGAGCTATGGCGATGGACTGGCCCATCCCAAATGTGGAGAGCATTGTCAACACAGGCCCGGAATGGTTGTTCTCGTTGTTGAAACCTCTCCAGGATACCACACGCATGGTTGTGCTCATGACCATGTGGCGAGCGTGGTACGTGCGTAACGAAGTAACCCATGGAAAACGCCCCCCACCGACCGAAGCCTCTCGAAGATTCCTCCATGGTTACATCAATTCTCTCTTGTGTATCCATGAGTGCCCTCAAGGAGATATGGAGAGGGGCAAGATGGTCATCCAGATGGGTGGTGCGGCAAGACCTAAAGAGACGAAGCAAAAGGAAGAGTTGCGTTGGGCGGCCCCGCGTCCTGGTTGGGCCAAGCTAACAGGAGATGCTGGGGGCGGCATGGTGCTGCGCTCGGATAGGGGTGAAGTTATTTTCACCGCGTGTGGAGAGATGCGTACATGTGATAACAGTTTGATGCTGAGCTCGCGGCGTGTAGGGAAGGACTTGAGCTCGCCCTACACCGCACAGACCGGCCCATTGCTATTGAGATGGACAGTACCGAAGCGGGAACGCGAGGTCGGCGGATCGGTCGTCATCTCGTGTACTCATTGAGGAGATTCAGAGGATGATCAGGGATGATCCTAGGGAGATTTTGATTAATGCTATTAGTCGTTCACAGAATAAAGTTAGTCATGCTTTAGCTACGTACGGTCGCACTATGCCACGTACTGCTGTTTGGTTGGGCTCGGGTATGAGCGACATTGTAAAACTGGTTGTGGCTGATTTGCCACCTTAAGTAATGAAATTCTCCTTTTTCCCCGCAAAAAAAAAAGTCCGGCAGTGTTATATCTTCTGTAAATAATATTGCAGCTCTGGTGCGCGCCAAAAGTGTGAAGGTTCGTAGAGTGAAATTTTTTACGCTTCTTTCTTTCGTTGACATATTTTCATGAAGTAACATGTTGCTTATGTATTCTGGACGCATCATCAGCATAGTCATCCATGATGCTACTGAATTCTATTTGATCAATGAAAGTCTTCTCAGGCTTTACATACTTTTTCTTTTTGAAACGGAGGCAAAAGATTTGCCTCATCGATTAATTAAGAAGAAGAGAGTTGCCCAGTTAATTGACGGAAAACCGGGCGAAAACAAATACATATAGACCACATGCGGACTATTCGGTAATAAAGAAACTCGATGACCTCACAGTCAACCCGATAAACCTACATAACACGCAACAATCATGAACACGGGCGCTTTACCTACTTCATTCATGTGAAAGAAACTTACACTCACCATAATATGAAGTGAACTTCAGCATCCTTTTTATAT
This sequence comes from Secale cereale, assembly GCA_902687465.1. NCBI lineage: Eukaryota > Viridiplantae > Streptophyta > Magnoliopsida > Poales > Poaceae > Secale > Secale cereale. The sequence continues at coordinate 11,574,848 of LR738709.1, forward strand.
TGTAGTAAAACAAATACAGGAAGCTGGTTGTTGTACAAGAGCTGAGCACTAGTAGAAAAACCGCATTTAGTACCAGTTCGTAAGGATCTTTAGTCCCGGTTCTGGAACCGGCACTAAAAAGTCACCATCCTTTAGTCCCGGTTTAACACGAACCGAGACCAATGGCCCACATGTGGCACGAGCTCGCGCCGCACGTAAGGTCGTTTTTGTACTAGTGGAGCAACCCAATGGCCATCATCTATTCTGAAGAAGAAGCCTGCACGCTGGACCATCCTTGCGGTTGCGCCGCCAATCGAGACCCTCATTGATGCCTATAGATCGCCATCAACGATGTTGGAGCCACAGTGACCGCTGAAGCTTAAGGGGTCAGCGAGAGTTTCAGGGGCATGCATGCTGGGCCGGGAAGACACTGATAAATAGACATCAGTGTTGACACCAGATTTTGGCACGGCATAAAAAGCAAATAAGATGGCTTCAAATGGAAAAGTGCTCAAAATGAAAAAGTTTCGTATTGTCGAGGTGAACATTTTTTATGTTTGGGCCATCGTCATCCGATCTCATCTCGAGTGCCAAAACTATGCTCAAAGCACTGAGATTTTATATCTAGATCAGTATTCAGCAGATTAGACCACCAAGACTGCCTCATATGGAAAAACTTTCTACACGAATTGTCTTGGTCTCGTCGAAACGGTCGATTTTGATATAGAAATCGTTCCAATCCGAGTTCGTATGCAAAAGTTACAGCCATCCGAACACAGCCCTGTCATAGAGCCATAAGTGGTGCGCCCCACCAGCCACGTGTCTGATGGGTAGCGCGAATAACAGCCTGTATTGCGTGATCGTTTTGGCCTAGAAGATGGCTTCAAATCGAAAAACGTTCAACACGAAAGTTGTTCGTCTCGTCGAAACGGTCAAGATTTCTTTTGGCCTCTTTTCCATCCGAGGTCGTTTACCATCTCAAAAATTACCCGCAAGGTACAGCCAGTTTAAACCGAACAGTTTTGGAAAATTCGGACAAAACCAATCCGAATTTGGCTAGGGTTTTGGACGTGAATCCAAGCCTTTTCCTTGCACGGGAAGTCCAGCCGCCTCTTATATACCTAAGGGGTGACGGCCGATTGAACAACACACAATCGAACAAACACATCTACTACTTTTTCGTGTTTATCTATCCCCTACCCTTGTATCTTCTTCCTCGTTCTTCGTCTGTTCTTCTTTTGCAGGGCGGCGAACCTCGAGGCCCTAGGGGCGGTCAGGCCGGCCTAGGGCAGCCCATAGCCGCCGTGCGCCCTGACGGGGTCCCTCCCGGGCGTGTGGGGTTTCGGGTCCTCAAAAGGGCCCGCCGGATTGCTTGCGTACCGCGCTTCCGGACGGGTCTCCTTCGACGTGAGCTGCGGTGCATCACCCTCGGCGTCGGAGGTACACGGTGACGTGTTCGTGTGCGAACACACTTTTTGGCGACTCCGCTGGGGACGAAGCTTTGAACAGTCTCCAGCCTGTTCTTGCTACGAGGAGAGCGTCATCAAGCGGCTGCAATTTACAACGGTAACATGTATCATCAATCTCCTTATGTAGATGCAAATAGCCATTATGTTGATGTTGCTAGATCTTTCAATGGACATGTCATGAAGGCTAGCCCTAACGAGCAAAGGCCGACTAGTTATTCCGTTGGAGAAACTTGGAATTTACAGAATCGCGACATGCAACTTATGAATCTGAACTTTCGTGCATCGGCAACACCTTTCAATATGCCGATGAATAATATGATTTGTTCGAGTGATCAATATATGACACCTCATGTACATGAGGGCATCTCACAGTTTTGTCCATCGGCAGCCGACTCACGATTTGCGGGTTCATCCCCAAACATGCCGATGGACGGGGGAATCGGCCATGCTTCCTGTAGTTATTTGGCTGGTTATCCTCAGTCATCAGATACTAGACCTCATGAGATTCATTGTTCAGGGGCATATGAAACTAAAAATATTCATGACTCGGCTCGCCTCCGCGGTTATGGCCGAGTGAATGGAGATTCTATAGGAGCAACTATGCCTAATATTGCAGGAGATGAGGTGGCTCTGGCTGCATTAAAAAGTTTAGGCCAAAATAAGAAGATTAGTGCTATTTGCCTTGAGCAACACGAAAAGGGATTGGTTCCTGATTATGAGGCAATAAGAGCTAGGGTTTTAAAAGAAGACGAAGTGTTGCCGATTGATCAAATTAGCGTGAGAAAATATTCAACAACAGTGGACACATCTTCACCTATCATTGCAGCATGTTATATAGCCCCTATACAATCGCAAAGTTTCGGCAACATCAATTCATTGCCGAAAGTTCGTAAAAGTATTGGGGGGCAAGCCGATCCAAGCAGGGCTGAGTTTAAAGAAAAATATGTGGCCCAAGTGGACAATATCAAGTCAAAGCTCATAGGGAATAGCGTCAACGAATTTACTACGCCAACTCTTGAGGAATTACCAGCAGAATATCGACATGCTTATGAAGCACTCAAGAAGAAGCGTGAAGTGGGATATTTGCAAGAATATGTCAAGTGCCTCCTCCATGTAGCAACCATGTTGGCGCTTCTGCACTTTTGAAGCAAGATGAAAAAGAAGCTTTGCAAGAAAATCATCAAGAATGGGTTCACTCGTCTAATACGGTTGATTCGGTTGAAACCGAGTCAAATATGACTAAGTCGTCTTCAGCTGAGTTGAACAGTTCCTTTAGTAACAAGACAATGGTGGACTCAATTGAAACCAAATTGACCACTGAGACGTTTAAGGCCGAGTGCATTGCATCGAGCCAGCCGAGTGCATCGTGCCAACCGAGTACATCTTGTCAGACGAGTACATCACCGGCTAAAGCCGCTAAAGCCGAGTGCATCAAGCCAGTTATTGCTGCGTGTACCAAAATAGAAGATGCAAGCTTCACCGAGCAAAAGAACGGACAAAGTAATATGGCCGAACAAAGTTCGGCTAACGATGAACATCAAGAACAAGAAAATACAGTCGAGCAAAGTTCAACTCACGAAGAGCATCCAAGTGAAATCTACTCAGGCAATCCGAGTGATGAGGCACGAGATCCAGAAAAAGAGGAAGATGCATTCGAGAATTATTCAGAAGTGGAGCAAGGTATTACTCCAGTGGTGCAACCATCTTCTCGTTCCAACGGCTTCACAAAGGTACACCTAGCCGAGAGTTTACTTAGTTTTCGATTCGGTCAAAATCATATTGTTGATGCACTCGTTAGTAAGATTCTAATTAATTTTGAAAGACCGATCGAGATGAGTAATATGTTTGTTTTGAATTATCTTGTTACTAATCATGCCGATCAACACATGGCGCCATTCATAGAGGCTAATAGTGACAACTTATCGCAACCAAAGTTTTTCCCGTCATGCCGACTGAACTTTATATTCATATGGACAACTTTGTTTGTTTCATGCCTGGCTAATATTTGGTCTCAGATGAGACGTATATTCTATAATTATTTTGGTTGCAGGAATATAAAGCCAGGTTCAAAGTTCTCCAGGATAGCCGATTCAAGAGCATCGGGAAAGGAGGACGAAAATCAATGCATAGCCGAGTCGGATGATGTTAAACTCACACCGCTCGGTTGTTTTGTATCAAATCCGGTATCACAATATCGGTTAATGGACCAGGAGTGTACGTCCAGTGCAGGCATAGTTGATCACATCATCGGTACATCGCTGACTAATCCTATTATTATAATTGATCACGATGTCGAGCCGTCAAGACAAGAGCCAACGCAATGTTCGTTCAAGCAAAATGTCAAAGATTGCAACATGATCCATCAAGTCAAGCAATCGGACAAGATAGGACGATTGGAGTTTGTTGAGGCACGATCATTTGGACAGTAGGATCATTTTGACGGCCATCAAATGTTGACTTGGCTATCTCCAGCCGATTTATCTAAAAGTGGATATGTACACGTAAATGATGATGGGGTCAAGTCTTCAAGCAAGGATATTGTTAAAAAGTGCATCAAGAACAATCTTGAAGACGGAAATTCCATCAAAGCTAAAATGGTAACATCTAGCACTGGGGGCAACAAGAGAATTCAAAGACCGTTGCACGCACAACCAAAGAAAGCAAAGGCCATGGTAAGCACAAAAGCAAAAAGCCGAAAGTCACTTTCGCGCAGTTATTAGAAAAATACCAAAAGATAAGTGAGGGAAAAAGTGCTTATCGGCCGAGTGAAGCAAAAGCATCGAGGTCACCCCCAAGGCATAAATCTGAAGACCGGAATTGGCAAAGGAAGACGTTGAGCAAGCAGACTTCATATCCTCCTTTTGGGCCGCCAATGCCAATGTCGTGGATGCCTCCCTACGCTCATGTAAATCCATATCTATCATGGGGCAGGTATGATACAAGGGCACATTATCCATCTTATTTTAGATCATCTCGCCAACATTATGCAGCTCCAAAAAGATCAGCATTTGATGAACAATCACACGTCAAAGACCGTTTCAATCATAAGGAATCGGTCCGGAGCTCAAGCAACAAGAAAGAGGTGGTCAAGCAAGTGTACCAGGTCAAGAAAGATGGTCGTAAGTGTGCTACTTCGGATTTGTTCTCAAATAACAAAGAGCCAGTTAAAGTATTGACATTGGCTACAAAAGGCAACGAGGCAAGTCAATCAAGTGCCAAATCTGAAGGGAAGAAGTTGAGAGTGCACAAGGCCAAAAAAGAGTTGGCATTAGTTGAAACAGAATCACAGCCGAGGTGCCCACTCGGCTTAGCGCATTGACAAGAGAAGGAATTACAAAAAGTTAGTGCACATGAGTTGAGAAAGAAGAATATGGCATGGGTTCCCAAGAGCAGCAGTCAAAATAGAAATGATGTCCGACCTTCTATTGCAACAAGTGTTAAAAAAGTGAAGAAAGAAAAGGATGGCCGCAAGAGTGCTATTTCAGATCCGACTCCAAATGACAAAAAGCCAGTCGAGTCTATGTTGGCTGCTAAGGACAAGAAACTGAAGCAAGTAAATCTCAGGGATCCGATCACCGATTTTGTACATGCCAAGCCGGAGATTCCCAAAGCCAGGAAGAACTTGCCAGTGCATAAACCAAAATCCCAGCCGGAATGCCCTCTCGGCTTACCATATTCGCAACAGAAGAAGCTGAAGCAGCTTAGGGCCAAAGAGCTGGAGAAGAGGAACATGGCCTGGGTTCCTAAGGAAAATCCTCGAGACAAGTGCGGCATCACATCTCCTGTTGCGAAGCAGGCAGAAATAAGGGAGTACAAGTGTAAATCCCGTAGGTGAGGACGACAATTTTCATCTCACTATAGGAAACTCCAGGAGGCGTGTCATGCACATTCTTCAATCGTATCATCAAAATCAACACTATGGAATTTATCCTCGGCCGAAACATCTGACTTATTTCGGTTATTCACACTTTGGTGGACGGATTCCTGAGCACCTTTGAGATGACAACGCATGGCCGATATTTGCATATCGCCCTCAGAATTCATTGTGTTGGCAAAGCCGGCATCTGGCTAACGGTGTTCACCATGATTGATCTCCTACTCCTATAGCCGATGCTCAGTGTTTGCCAATACTGGCAAGGCCAACTTAATTATTGAGTCGGACACTGATCAAGGGTCTAGTACATAAAAAGCTCTGATTCCTGGTGTTAGTTATTTGCAGGACCCAAGTCAGGAGAGAGACATTGTTCGGCGGAGGCTTGATGGTTTACTTTGATCAATAATGAGTTGAGTCGCCGAACAGTTGACAGTATTCCTTTGTGGTGCATGGTCATAATCGTTCAGCAACCGGCTTACCGTCAAAGGGTTCCAATATTCCCAGGGAGTGCCTGGACAAAGCAAGGTCCGAATTGACATAAGAAACTTACGTGGAGGCCTTTGTGACGTCCAATTGTTGTTCTCAGACGACTATTATCCAAGAGGCTCTACCCAAGAAGCAACACGCTTAAGAATATGACCGATAACAATTATCGTTCTTAGCATGCACAGCCGATGTAGTGTTGACATCGTGCTTGGATGAAGTATTTTCTGGCACGCAAGCTCTGCCAGAAAACGGGGGGGCATGTGTTGACACCAGATTTTGGCACGGCATAAAAAGCAAATAAGATGGCTTCAAATGGAAAAGTTCTCAAAGTGAAAAAGTTTCGTATTGTCGAGGTGAATATTTTTTATGTTTGGGCCACCGTCATCCGATCTCATCTCGAGTGCCAAAACTATGCTCAAAGCACTGAGATTTTATATCTAGATCAGTATTCGGCAGATTAGACCACCAAGACTGTCTCATATGGAAAAACTTTCTACACGAATTGTCTTCGTCTCGTCGAAACGGTCGATTTTGATATAAACATCGTCCCAATCCGAGTTCGTATGCAAAAGTTACAGCCATCCGAACACAGCCCTGTCATAGAGCCATAAGTGGCGCGCCCCACCAGCCACGTGTCTGATGGGTAGCGCGAATAACAGTCTGTATTGCGTGACCGTTTTGGCCTAGAAGATGGCTTCAAATCGAAAAACGTTCAACACGAAAGTTGTTCGTCTCGTCGAAACGGTCGAGATTGCTTTTGGGCTCTTTTCCATCCGAGGTCGTTTACCACCTCAAAAATTACCCGCAAGGTACAGCCAGTTTAAACCGAACAGTTTTGGAAAGTTCGGACAAAACCAATCCGAATTTGGCTAGGGTTTTATACGTGAATCCAAGCCTTTTCCTTGCACGGGAAGTCCAGCCGCCTCTTATATACCTAAGGGGTGACGGCCGATTGAACAACACACAATCGAACAAACACATCTACTACTTTTTCGTGTTCATCTATCCCCTACCCTTGTATCTTCTTCCTCGTTCTTCGTTTGTTCTTCTTTTGCAGGGCGGCGAACCTCGAGGCCCTAGGGGCGGTCAGGCCGACCTAGGGCAGCCCATAGCCGCCGTGCGCCCTGACGGGGTCCCTCCCGGGCAAGCGGGGCTTCGGATCAACAAAAGCGTCCGCCGGATTGTCTTGCGTACCGCGCTTCCGGCGGGTCTCCTTCGACGTGAGCTGCGGTGCATCACCCCGGCGTCGAGGGTACACGGTGACGTGTTCGTGTGCGAACAATCAGGACAGCTCCGGGCAATTCAAGGCTGGAGTTACCTCCAAACTCTGAATCTTAATATCATATTACCGTGCTGCTAGTACTAGTGACTGACGTGTGGTGGTGACTAGTAGTTATATGACATACTATTTTTTTTAATATTCTTGGAGTTGTATTGGACCATTGGCTGATGCAGTGTCTGTTCTTAGAGCATCTCCAGCCGTTGGCCCCCCAGGACCCGTAAAAATCGTCCCAGGGGGAGCCGGCGATAGAATCGGCGCTGGGGCGGTTTTGCGCCCAGTCATCGCCCCCACGCTCCGAAATTGGCCCACTTTGCAGCCCCATTTTGGCGAATAAAGGGCCCATACGGGCGAGAATAGGTCCATATTCGGTGTGGTTTCGCCGTGTCTCGGCGTTCAATTATCAACACTATTATTTCTTATCATATATTTCTCACAGAAAAATCAAATACTTAAAACAAAATAGTACAACAACAAATAGTTCAATAAAATTATATAGTTCAACAAATAAAAATTGTATTTCATCACACAGCGTCCCCCTTGAGCCTCCATAGGTGGTCAATCAGATCTTTTTGCAGTTGATGATGCACCTGTGGGTCTCGGATCTCCTGACGCATACTGAGATAGGCAGTCCAAGTTGCCGGTAGCTGGTGATCAACTTCGGCTATAGGACCCTTCCTGTAGTATGGTTCAGTGTCAAACACTGGGTCTTCTTGCTCGCTCTCGATGATCATGTTGTGCAAGATGACACAGCAAGTCATAATCTCCCACATTTGATCTTTGGACCAGGTCTGAGCGCGGTACCGAACAACAACAAATTGAGATTGGAGCACACCAAATGCCCGCTCGACATCCTTCCTGCAAGCCTCCTGAACTTTCGCAAACCAGGCGCTCTTGCCTCCTGCCGCAGGGTTTGAGATCGTCTTCACAAATGTCGACCATCTTGGATAGATGCCGTCAGCTAGATAGTACCCCTTGTTGTAGTGCCGCCCATTGATCTCGAAGTTCACCGGAGGAGAATGACCTTCAACAAGCTTGGCAAAGATAGGAGAGCACTGCAGCACGTTGATGTCATTGTGAGTTCCTGGCATACCAAAGAAGGAGTGCCAAATCTAGAGGTCTTGTGTGGCCACCGCCTCAAGCACCACACTGCAACCGCCTTTGGCGCCTTTGTACATCCCCTGCCAACCAAATGGGCAATTCTTCCATTTCCAATGCATGCAGTGGTTGCTTCCAAGCATCCCAGGAAATCCGAGCAGTGTCTTCCGCATTGGGTGTTCTCAAGTATTGTGGCCCAAACACTGCCACCACTGCCCGACAGAACTTGTAGAAACACTCTATGCTGGTGGACTCGGCCATGCGCCCATAGTCGTCGAGTGAATCACCGGGAGCTCCATATGCAAGCATCCTCATCGCTGTCGTGCACTTCTGGATGGAGGTGAATCCAAGAGCGCCGGTGCAATCCATCTTGCACTTGAAGTAGTTGTCGAACTCCCGGATGGAATTCACAATCCTAAGGAAGAGCTTTCGGCTCATCCGATAACGGCGCCGAAATGTTTTCTCGCCGTGAAGTGGAGCATCGGCGAAGTAGTCGGAGTAGAGCATGCAGTAGCCTTCGAGACGATGCCGATTCTTTGCTTTCAACCGCCCAGGCGTCGAGCCACCTCGCCGCGGCTTTTCATGGCTCGCCAGCAGCTGGGCGAGGGCGGCGAGCACCATGATATGCTCTTCTTCTTGGACGTCGGCCTCGGCTTCCTCCTCCAGCAGCGCGGCGAGCTCGTCCTCGTCATCCGAGTCCATCGCCGAGGCAGGCAAATCGCCGAACACCTTGCGCTCGGTGGGCGTGTACCCGCCGCTAAACCGCGCCTCTGCGGCCGAAAACGCCCAGCTGCTGTTGGAGGGGCTGCCGCGGCGAAGCGCTGCTATTTTCCGGCGGGGAATGGCTATCTAGAGGAGTAGGGCGGCGGCCGGCGCCGGGATATAGCTAGTAGTGGCCGAGGGCGCGGGGGGTGGGAGGCGAGTCGGGGATGAAAACCTTGACTTTTCCCTTGACTGTGTGGGCCAGGCGCGCTTTTCCCTAGCACCGGAGCCCCCAACTGCTCCCAACGTGCCGGGTTCGGTCTGTGACCGCCGGGCGGAAAAAAAGGTCCGAACCGACGATTTTCGACGTCCTGGTGACGCGACTGGGCCATTTTTTTGGCGCCGGCGTCGAAAAAGTGGCCTGGGGGGCTGTTGGCGGCGCGGCTGGAGATGCTCTTAGGATTTGATAAATTCAGCTCTGAAGCGGTAGAATTAGATTATTGAAATGGCTGAAAAACGTCCTCTGTTAGTTTTACTATCCCTTCCGAAAGGGAACACTTAGGCCATGTGTGCAAAATACCAGAGAACTGAATACTGAATACTAATGACGATGAAATTAAACTGTCCACGAGTGTTGCAGAAATAACACGAAACCAATCACAAACGAACGCTATAGGCGGAGTTAATTGTTAGCAAATATAAGCGGAGTTGCCTTCGCCTCCCGATCCGGCAGGGTTGGCCGCTATCTGCGGAGTTGCCTTCGCCTCCCGATCCGGCAGGGATGGCCGCTATCTGGGGTGCTTCCCATGGCGCGCGTGACGGACTCGTCGGCCTGCGGCGAATTCGTCTGCCTCGGCTCGGACGGCCGCGAGGGCCCTGGATGTGAGCGGCCAACGACGGTGGATCTGGTCTCTACTCTCTGCAGCGAGCTGGACCACATATTCGGCGTGCTGGATGCGCCGGGCTACTATGCACGAGGAGTGCAGTAGGCTTGGCGTGAAAGGAATCCTCTTTGATCTGGCCATCGGTGAGTTCCGGACTTCTCCTTCGAAGGAAAACAAGGACCGGTGTATATGACGCTCTTTGGACACCTTGATTGGATAGGGTCCGGTCATGTGCACCCGCGACATCAGCATAATCGTCTTCACTGGGTATCGCGAAGCTCTATTTTTTTCGACACCTTGGAACATGTCTACATCAAGATTTCCAAGGGTTCAACACATGCGGAGAATGCCATGGCGTGGTTGGAGGACCTACAAATGGCGAAGGCGGGGTCTTGGATCTGATGAAGACTTTGCTTCACATGCAGTTGTTCTGACTTGGCTTGCAGGATATGTTCCCGTCCAGACTGGACACGATTTCTTGTCAGCATGGTGGTATGCGACTTGCAGTAGTAGCCTGCGCAAGTGGGGTGGCGACATTGGAGGACTTCTTTGTTGGTGGTATTCCTTTGAGTACTGAGACATGATTTTCAGGGTGAAAACCCAAGGTCTGGCTTTTATTAGCTGTGCCTGGCAGTGACCTTATTGAAGGCATTGTTTTGGGAACGCGCTCTTTCTTCAGGGTGAAAACCTACGATCTTCGATCGGGCAACGACAACGCTTGTGCATTGTTTCCTTTTTGGAGGCGTTACTTTTGGAGAACCTTCTTTCTAGTCCGGGTGCTGTCTTTGGTGATGGTTAGAGTGCTACTACTGCGGGTAATTGATCACCGTGGCAGGGTCGTTTCTTTTTTTTTTTTTCCTTTTTTTTCTTTTTTGGCTGTGTGCATCCTAAATGTTTTTAGACATCTTGTTGGTGCAGAGGCTGGGTGTAATTGGTATCTTCTTGATATTAATATATTCCCCTTTTCAAAAAAAAAACGGAGTTAATTTTTAACCGATCATCAATTTCACAGGCAAATGTTTGCCGATACAAAATGGAAAAAACAAGCCAGCAAAGGAATTATGCTCTTCACTTCTGAAATGTTTTCTTGGGGATGTTCTCAATCTTTTGCCAGTTTTGATGTCCCACTGTTTCAAATGATTCCATGAACTCATCATTGCAGACATATAAAGTTTAGACACCTCAAGAGATTGGGGCCTAGTGGAACACAAAGATATCTCTTGGAGATGAGATATTTTAACTTTTGTGACACAAGTCCTCACGTATGCATCGGGTTTGATGGTGTAGTCAACACACATCCTGAGAAACCCAAGATAATATTTGTGATATTGTTAATTTGTTATACACCCACAGAGACAGACAATCTGGTCAATTTACCATATAAATGAAAAAACAAAGCGATACATAAGGCATTACCACTAGGAAGAAAGTCAAGCATCAGAACATTATCAATAAGCAACGTAATGATTTGGGAAAATGATTTAGACAGGTATTTTAATCTCGTTCTGGGAGGATCTGCCTTCACCACCATTGTCACCGCCTTCTTCTTCTGCTTCTTCTTCTTCTTCTTCATTGGTTTCGGGAGGCTCTGGCTTCTGATACCTGTCAGCAGACGTCTCCATCCCCGTGAATGACAAAAGGAACCAAACATGAGAGAGCAGCTCTGGGCCTTCACTCATCTTCTTGGCGTGCAAGTAGCCCCTGCACCTACCAGCAGAGTAGCATAGCATCTCCACCCATACCCCTTGGACCACCTCCCACCTCTCCCCTTCATCGTGCAGCTCCATCAATGCTTTAGCAAGCCGGCATGCATTGGGAACCAAAGCTCCTATCTTGCTGGCGTGTGACATGGGAGGTTGCTTCGCCTTGTGAAGAATTCCCTGTGTAAGTCCTCTTATGTCCGGTGCTAACTCGTCACTCATCATGAGCTCGACGTCATCACAGGCAATGGTGAAGATACCGTTCCTGGTCCCGAGCATCAGCATCTCAGGATGAATGGAGAGCAGGTAAGCCATGTAGTTGGATATCACTCTGCTTGGAGCGCCACACTCTTGGCCATGAGGGGTTGTGTTTTGGTGGTGAAAGCAGAGGTCAGTGGCGATGTGCCAGAGAAGGACGCTTCTATCGAACGCCATCTTCAAGATCCACCGCAGCCGTTTGTCGCAACCCAGACGATGCTTGTTCAGTGTCCATTGGCCTCTGTGTCTGTTGAACCTCTTGTAGCTGGCAGCGTCGTGGATGTATCCTGTCCACCCATTCCTCACATATCCAAGAACCAACTTTGTAATTGGGATTGAGGATCCTACTGGTGCGTGTTGTATATAACAATGCATGTTAGCATAGTCCTTGCAGCAGACAACCGTGGCAAGCTTCATCAAAATAGTGGGCCTCTTCTTACGAGCACAGAAGGACCAGAAACTATATTGGGGAACCTTGACATATCCAAAGAATCTGATCCAAGGACCGGGAAAGAGCAATAGGAAATCTAGTAACATGGTATAAAAGAGCAAGATGTAAGTTATCTTGACATCTTTTGCGTTGTGGTCACGATATTTGTGGCTTGTGGAGAAGAGGATGGCAGAAGTTCATCAATTTGCGTTGTAAATTTGGAAAGGTTCATCCAATTTGAAAAGTCTCTTTGAATATTTAAAAATGATCATCGACTTCGAAAAAAGGTTCACCAAATTTTAAAAAATGTTCATGAAATTAGTCAAAAAACTCCATCGAATTTGTCAAAAAGTTCATTGAATCCGAGGAAAAAGTTCGTCAATTTTGCAGAAAACGTTTGAAGAAAACAATTTTCATGAATTTGGAAAAGAAAGAAAAAAAAGAGAAGAATAAAGGGAAAGAAAGAAACATGTATTTACTCAAATCGAGTGAAGTGGTCGAGCGATTATCTCGCCTTACTCTCAACTCGATGATCGCGGGTTCGAAACCCAGCTCTCGCACACTTTTTGGAGTTTCAAAAAGAGAGAAAAAGTCAAGACTGGGCCGGCCCAACGTGACAAGGGGGGTATGCGTCAGTTAGCAGGAATGCATGTAACTGGCGTTTAAGGCACTGAATAGGAACCAGTCTCCACCAATACCCTACCACGATTAATCGGTTTACATCTTAGTGATTTGGTTCCGGTTCCTATGTATGCCTCGAATTACTAATTTGGCGAACCAATTTGTGATTGGATTGATAGTACGACAGTGGTGTCCCCAACCCATAAGGGCTAAAGTCCTAGACTTGACATTGGTGCTCGCATTATTGTTGAATTTATTTCAAAATTCCCGTGACATTCGTTCAGTGGGAGGAGACATTTCCGTTGACTGCGAGGTGCACGTCGTCACTTAGAATGGGAGTAACCACCACAGCATCTTCACCCTGGTGATTGCTAAATTAATTTTTCCACATTATTCTTTCTTCAGTTCGCTGTGAATCGAGAGGTCACGTCTCTTTTTCCTTTTCTTTCCTTGTTCATTTTTTCTTTAAATTTTTTTATTTTCTTTTCTTTTTCATCTCTTTATTGTTTTCTTAAGTGTGTTTTTTTTATTTGTGATCTTTTTCACGAAATCAATGAAATTTTTCCAAATTCACGGTATTCTTCTTAAAAAATCAATGAAAATTTTAATTTTGATACATTTTTTTCAAATTCGATGAACCTTTTTTTCATAACTGGTTAACTTCTTTTCAAATCTTGTAAACTTTTTTTTAAATACGATGAAGTTTTTCAAAACAGACAAACTTTTTTGCAAATCAATGAATTTTTTTCAAATTCGATGACCTTTTTTCAAAATTGGCAAACTTTATCCCAAATCGATGATTTTTTTTTTTCAAATTCAATGGTGTCTTTAAAAAAGATTAGTGAACTTTTCAATATCGATGGTTTTTTTCAAATTTGATGAACTTTTTTGTTAAATTCGGTTAGTTCTTTTACAAAACATGAACTTTTTTGCAAAATGACGAACTTTTTTCCAATTCTTGAACTCTTTTTAAAAAATCAGTGAAATTATTTAATTCTTATTTTCTTTTGTATATTGCAATTTTTTGTGTTTTTTCATTTTCTTTTCTCAAATGAGATCGTGTACGTTGGCCGGTCTACTAGTGCCCACGCGTGGGCTCCAAGGAGCTTCCCAGGCACCTGAAGCGCCGAATAGGAGCTACCCAACTTTGTGGCCAACATATTTCACCCAAGAACAAGGAGTTGGTTGGGCCATGCAACGACCTGCCCTTAATGCCCCACATGATTCGTAACTAACTATTTTTAGTACACTTGAATAATTGGGTCTACTATTGAAATATACTCCCTCCATCACATAATTAAGTGTCGCTCAAAAGGAAAAAATAACTGTTACTAACTTACTATTGGGGAACGTTGCATAGAAAATAAAAAATTTCCAACATATTCATCCAAGATATAACCTAGGAGATGCTAGCACTTAGTGGGAGTGTGTCTACGTACCCTTGTAAACCGAAAGCGAAAACGTTCAAACGAACATGATTGATATAGGCATACTCATTACGATCCAATCCGATCGAGTGCCGCACGAACGACACCTCCAAGTTATGCACAGGTACGATTTGGTGACGTCTCCTCCTTGATCTATCAAGGAGGGGGAGAGGTAGATGTGATCTAGGCCATGACGGAGTTTCTCCAGGCCTTCGCCAAGCTGCTTCGGAGGAGAAAGTGGAGGGAGAGAGAGGGACGACAGCCAAGGGAGAGAGAAGGGGTGGTGCGCCCAGCCCTCCCCCCCCCCTTTATATAGGGGGTGAGAGGGTGCGGCCAGCCCTGGCCCCCTACAAGCCAAGGCAGGATGGTTAGTTAACCAAAAAAGCAGAGCACGCCCTGTGAGAGAGCATATTCAGTGCACTGTCATAGCCTAGTCAACGGCGGAGCCAAGAATTATACCCAAGGGGGCCTGGACTTTCGACTACTCATTTGAAATGCAATTTGTATGGAATATATTCAATTTCTTCCAAGAAAAATGTACAACTCTATACATAACTGCTCTGGGGTCATCAAAAATTTGTACTCTATGTCATCAAAATGCAATTTGTACTCTGTTTCATCAAAATGTTGTTTGGGAAAAAGAAATGGAAGAGACCACATAGCTCTAGACATAACTCATGTGGGGTCTTCAACAAATTTCAGAATGTTGGTAGGAGCCGTGGCCTTCCT
>LR738709.1:11589832-11622338 GCA_902687465.1 Secale cereale
CCCCCCGCGTTCTCCACCATTTAGCCTAATCGCACAAGTTGGGCCTGATGGCTTCTCGCCCCTCGTTGGTTACCCCAAGTGGAAGGTTTGAGATGCAGTGTAGCGGAAGTTTTCCCTTGGCAAAGATACCAAGGATCGATTTCCCTGAGACTCCCAGTTTCAACAAGAAGGTGTCAACTGCTAACGGCGCCAGATATTAGCAATCAACGTGGACCTGCACACAGATACAAATAACTTTGCTCCCAACGAGTACAGAGAGGTTGTCAATCCCTCCGGCCTTGTCGTTTACAAATGATCAAACGCAAGTGATAATAGTGGTAGGTTTTGCTGCAAATAGTAAATAATAAGTAAAAGCGGAGAGTAAATAGCGGATGTGATCAGTGATGGTAATATGGACCGGGGTCCCATGATGTTCACTAGTGATGTCTCTCCCAAAAGACGATATAACAGCTATGTGAGGTAAACGAATTACAGCTGGGCAATTGACAGAATTATGTGCGCAAACCAATGCTAACTATGTTACAAGAAAGGTAGAGGTTCAAAGCATGGGCGGTACGCCAAGGCAAGTAGACCGAAATCCATCTGCATCTACTACTAATCATCCACCTTGAGATATCTATCCAGAACATCTCGCTGGTATTAAGTTGCGAGTCCCACCCATAGTGTAAACTCAAAGCAACAGACAACTGCATTAAAAGAACTTTGCGTAAAGTAAACAATCCTTGCACCCGCGGGCACAAGCACCGTTGTTTTCCCCCTTGTGGCAACAGCACATCCCCTAGACTCATGTTTCTGTCACTCAAGCTAGTCATCGAGGGGCATGAACCCACAATCAAGCATAACGTTCCCTCTTGGAGTCACTACCTACTACTTGGCCAAAGCAATAAATAACAACGGAGAACATGCAAGAATTACTTACGAACATAAATATAAAAGAGGTAGATCAAATATATTACTCAAACACAATCTGAACATAATCTCACAATCCATCGGATCCCAGCAAACTCAACATAGCAACAGCATAAGGATTACATATGTTCCTCGATCATGTAGGGCAGCTCACGAGGACTAATTAGTGAAGCACAAGAAGGGGAGGAGAACATCACATAGCTACTGGTCATGGACCCATGGTCCAAGGGAGACTACTCACAACTCATCCGGGAGGCGTCCATGGTGGTGGAGAAGCTCCCGGTGGTGATCCTCCCCTCCGGCAGGGTGCCGGGAAGAGTTCTCCTGGCGCTCCCGATCTTGGAAGCGTGGCGGCGGCGGAACAGAGATGAGATCGCGAAAAAGGATTCCCGTCTCGAGGGTTTCGGGACACGATATAAATATATGCCAAAGGGGGGCATCAGCGGAGGCCTGGGGGGCCCAAGCGCCCCCCCGGCGTGGCCAGGAGGGGGGCCGCGCCACCAGGGCGCCTGGAGCCCTGGTGGCCCCCCTCCGGCTGTACTTTGGCTACCGGGAAGCTTCTGGAACGCTGATTTTTTATATAATTTTTCCGGGATTTTTCTGGCAGTTCTCGTAATGGGAAAACCTGAAATACAAAAACAGCAGAAAACAGAAACTGGCACTGGGGTGCACTGAGTTAATAGGTTAGTCCAAATATGATCAAAAGTGTATGGAAGTGTATAAATATCATAGCAATATCACCCAAAAGAGGCATGGAGCAAGCAGAAATTATAGATACGTTTTGGACGTATCAACATCCCCAAGCTTAATTCCTGCTCGTCCTCGAGTAGGTAAACGATAACAAGAATAATTTCTGTGGTGACATGCTATTAACCATATAGGACTTTTTCATAGTCATATGACCAAAGCTTATTGAGACAATGAATCTGTAGTAATTAAGTTGCCTCATGAGAAAATCACAAAGAACTGAAAGTTTTACAATATGATACTGAAACATCAAATAGATTTGTAATGAGCATGGTGTGCAAATATGACAAAGTGATATCTCGCTTGCCCCCTTTAGTGAAGCAAAACATAAATGCAGGGGCACCTCCAAGGTTTAAGTGATGACTAGATACAATAATTTCAGAATAAACGATATCACAATCATGCAAAAGACAATGCTACTTTGGGACAATGCACATTACACTCAGAATGACAATCATGCTCTCAGTAGTTGGTGCTTTAAAAGAAGGTGGAGACTCTCGAACCGTGGCTTTTGTTGGCAAGGTTGAAAACCCGTAGTCGGAAACAAAGACAAAGCATGTACCAAAGCTCTTGGTTTTAAAAACAGAGGTAATAATTATTATTTTCAGATTATGCATGTTTCGTCAATGAATGCTAGCAGATAACTCAATTACTTCTTGAGATGGACAAGTTTTGAGGAACGGCTCCCGAATGAGGACGATCACATCCTCTTAATCTCCTTTGTTTATCACTGCCAAAGTTTTCTGATTTCTCATGAACAAAGCGTGAAGGAGGGTTTGTTTGTTATATTAATTTTGAGCCGGGCGCACTCAATGCCAGTTCCTTCTCGTGTTATGGGTTTGCACATTAGACATGCAATCCCGGGGTGAAGCTTGTCCAACTTAAAAAGATCATGAATTAACTACTACTTCCTCATGGACTTAAAACAGAGGCACAAAACAGTAATGCATTTTTTTTTGAATAATTTCAAGATGGTACATGAAAGTCTTCGTTAGGAATGGCAGGTAAATACCATGTAGGAAGGTATGGTGGACTCATATGGCATAACTAGTTTAAAGGAATTTGGATGCACAAGCAGTCAGTCCGCTTAGTACAGGTGGAGGTTAGCAAAAGACTGGGAGCGACCAACTAAGAGAGCAATGACGGTCATAATCATGCAGAGCGACAAAGCAACATTGAATCAGGCATGGAAGTTATATCGCTACTCAGAAACAAAAGATCATCAAGGCTTGACAGACTTTCTTTACAGTCTTAAATATGCGTGAGCATACGCCAAGTCAATCAAAATAAATTCTTGAAGGAAGATATTACTAAACCATACCACATCATAGGCAAACAAATCATGTTGGTACTCCAATAACACATTGGAAACCCCCCAGCTATTTGAGACTAACCATAAGAAAACATGAACTACTAAGCACCATTATGCACATAGCATTTTTATCATAGACATATCAACCATGCAACAGAAGCAAACTCTTTTAATAAGATAATCATGATAAATAAAGAGAGTTCAAGCAACCAACTAAACAAAAGCTCTTTAAAAAGATAACCATGAAAACTAAAAGCTAAACATGATAGTAGCTATTGAAAGACAAAGAACACACACAGCAAGGATAGACATGAAAATTCTATGTTATGTTCTAGGTAGAAGTGGAGCGTGTTTCTCTCCCACATAAAGAAAGCTGAGTTCCGACTCGTTATGAAAAGCTAAAGAAAACTAAAAAGGAAAACTGAAAGCAAGACGCTCCAAGCATAGCACATAACACATGAAGTGATAAAAATATAGTGGAACGAAAGACGAACTGATAATGTTGATGGAGAAGGGGATGCACGGGGGCATCCCCAAGCTTAGACGCTTGAGTCTCCTTGAATATTTCTTGGGGGTGCATGGGGGCATCCCCAAGCTTGAGCGTTTGACACTCCTGAATCTTTTTATCATCTTTCCTCGCACACTTGAAAACTCCCTTCATACATAACTCATCATAATCTGGTTAGCGAGGTTAGTACCCATAATAAAATAATTGTTCCTTGCTGGAAATAAAGATATTCTTGAAGATCTACTATTTCTCAAGATTGCCAAAAGGTTTTTGCAAAGAAAAAGCAAGCTCAGGGTTTGCAAAATGAAGGAAAGGCAAAACAGGACAGAATCTGTGAAAAACAGAACAACAGGTAGTAAATGATTTTTTCGGGGCACTTCTGCAACTCTAATCAAAAAACTCAGAACAGACGCACGAAAGACAATTGTATAGAGCACGCTGTCGAAACAATTCAGACCAAAAAGATGATCGGGTGATTTTATACGAATTTTTCTATCCAAGGACAGAATTTGTTTCCTGGACAGCACATCACAACTTTTGAACTTCCTTGCAATCAGAGGCTACACTTGGCACAAAGTTGAAAAGCAAAGATACAATGATGATGCTACTGTAGTAACAACATCAAGACAAAACAAAAGCAAAAATAAATTTTTTATTCATGTGGGCTGCCTCCCAAAAGCGCTTTCTTTTATGCCTTTAAGCTAGGCATAATGCAAAGAGATCAAGTTGTATCAATTGAACCATCATCAAGATCATCAAAAAGCTCTTCAATAATACAACTAGTCTTAAGAGGACTTTCAAATAAAGGCCTCATAGAGATACTTCTAGGGAGAAGACCAAAAGGATAAAAGTCAAGGGAAGATTCATTTATAAATTCATCAAAGAGAGGTGTTACTTCCAAAGTCTTTACAGTTTCAACCCCTTTGGCAATAGATGGATTACTTTTAGAACGGGGAGCCTTTGGAACGTGAACGAACTTAGGCTCCTTCTTTGCCGGAGTTTCTAACTTTTTGGTTTTGATTGAGGAGAAAGTAGTTCCTAAAGTATCAAAGATTTCCTCAATCTTGTCTATCCTAGAAGAGTCCAAGTCATGGGATTTGATGGTCTCCAAAGTTTTGAAAATTTTATGCATGGAGCTATCAAGCCTATTCAAATTCCCTTGGATCTTACGATCCAACTCGTTCATCTTATTAATGCTCGGCATCTCTAGCTCTATCTTTTCAAGTTTTTTCATAATGTGAGCTAGGGTGATGTCCTCTTGAATGCTAACAACAGGGGGATTCCCAACAAGATTTTCAATAATACTAAGAGGCTCCCAAACTGGGGTCTCTAGGAAATTTTCATTGATAGCAGTATCTAGAATAAACCTATTCCAAGAAGTAATTCCAACATAAAAATTTCTAAGCAGGATAGTAGTAGATTGCTTCTTGGTGGCTCTTTTTTGAGAATCATTAATTCTATACCAAGCATCTTTTAGACTTTCCCCACCTCTTTGTTTAAAGGTGAGAACTTCTGCCTCGCCAAAGACAAAAGGACCCGACATAATGACAACTAAAGAATGAGATAACTATTTTTGTGATTTTCGATAAAAGATACTAAAGCAAAACTGAAAGGTAAACTAACAAGACTAAAAAGCAAAGGTAAAAGATAGCGTGCAACTCCCCTATCTTGAAGAGTGGAGTCCCCGGCAACGGCGCCAGAAAACTTTGCTTGATGGCTTCTCGCCCCTCGTTGGTTACCCTAAGTGGAAGGTTTGAGATGCAGTGTAGCGGAAGTTTTCCCTTGGCAAAGATACCAAGGATCGATTTCCCTGAGATTCCCAGTTTCAACAAGAAGGTGTCAACTGCTAACGGCGCCAGATATTAGCAATCAACGTGGACCTGCACACAGATACAAATAACTTTGCTCCCAACGAGTATAGAGAGGTTGTCAATCCCTCCGGCCTTGTCGTTTACAAAGGATCAAACGCAAGTGATAATAGTGATAGGTTTTGCTGCAAATAGTAAATAATAAGTAAAAGCGGAAAGTAAATAGCGGATGTGATCGGTGATGGTAATATGGACCGGGGTCCCATGATGTTCACTAGTGATGTCTCTCTCCCAAAAGACGATAAAACAGCTATGTGAGGTAAACGAATTACAGCTGGGCAATTGACAGAATTATGTGCGCAAACCAATGCTAACTATGTTACAAGAAAGGTAGAGGTTCAAAGCATGGGCGGTACGCCAAGGCAAGTAGACCGAAATCCATCTGCATCTACTACTAATCATCCACCTTGAGATATCTATCCAGAACATCTCGCTGGTATTAAGTTGCGAGTCCCACCCATAGTGTAAACTCAAAGCAACAGACAACTGCATTAAAAGAACTTTGCGTAAAGTAAACAATCCTTGCACCCGCGGGCACAAGCACCGTTGTTTTCCCCCTTGTGGCAACACCACATCCCCTAGACTCATGTTTCTGTCACTCAAGCTAGTCATCGAGGGGCATGAACCCACAATCAAGCATAACGTTCCCTCTTGGAGTCACTACCTACTACTTGGCCAAAGCAATAAATAACAACGGAGAACATGCAAGAATTACTTACGAACATAAATATAAAAGAGGTAGATCAAATATATTACTCAAACACAATCTGAACATAATCTCACAATCCATCGGATCCCAGCAAACTCAACATAGCAACAGCATAAGGATTACATATGTGCCTCGATCATGTAGGGCAGCTCACGAGGACTAATTAGTGAAGCACAAGAAGGGGAGGAGAACATCACATAGCTACTGGTCATGGACCCATGGTCCAAGGGAGACTACTCACAACTCATCCGGGAGGCGTCCATGGTGGTGGAGAAGCTCCCGGTGGTGATCCTCCCCTCCGGCAGGGTGCCGGGAAGAGTTCTCCTGGCGCTCCCGATCTTGGAAGCGCGGCGGCGGCGGAACAGAGATGAGATCGCGAAAAAGGATTCCCGTCTCGAGGGTTTCGGGACACGATATAAATATATGCCAAAGGGGGGCATCAGCGGAGGCCTGGGGGGCCCAGGCGCCCCCCCCCCCGGCGCGGCCAGGAGGGGGGGCGCGCCACCAGTGCGCCTGGAGCCCTGGTGGCCCCCCTCCGGCTGTACTTTGGCTACCGGGAAGCTTCTGGAACGCTGATTTTTTATATAATTTTTCCGGGATTTTTCTGGCAGTTCTCGTAATGGGAAAACCTGAAATACAAAAACAGCAGAAAACAGAAACTGGCACTGGGGTGCACTGAGTTAATAGGTTAGTCCAAATATGATCAAAAGTGTATGGAAGTGTATAAATATCATAGCAATATCACCCAAAAGAGGCATGGAGCAAGCAGAAATTATAGATACGTTTTGGACGTATCAGGGCCTCACGGACTCGGGATTCAAAAATAATAGGAAACTGAGTCGCTGCAAACTAGGTTCAATGGTGACGCCCAGACTAATCATCATGTATCAAATAAAAAACATCTATTAGAAAATACAAAGTACTCCTTGTCCTGCTATCATCGAGGGAAGAGATGTTTTGAAGCAAGGTTTGATCAAAAGGATCGGGAATGGCGCAGACACAAATATTTGGACGGAAAACTGGTTACCAAGAGTGGAGATGATGTGGCCTTATGGGTGTATTACACCTAACCCACCTACTCTGGTCTTTGAGCTCATAACCAGTGTGACCGCCTCTTGGAATAGACATCGTGTACATGCAACATTCATGCCCATGGATGCCCAAGTCATACTAGAGATTCCCTTGTGTACTCGGAACATCACCGATTTTTTGGCATGGCATTATGAAAAGCATGGATCCTTCACTGTGAAATCTGCATATAACATGCTTGTCGCTACTAGGAACTGAAGAGAAGCATCGCTCGAGGAAACCCCAGGACCTTCCAGCTCCAGGGCCGAGGAGGGGGCTTGGAAAACTACAGTTCTAGGAAAAGTACGGATGTTTTTGTGGAGATTGTCGAAACATTTGCTTCCGACAATGATGTTCGCGCTCATCGTTGTATGGACGATTCTCCCCAATGCGGGCTATGTGGAGTCCAGGATTCCTGGCGTCATTCACTCTTGGAGTGTACATCATCGAGGAGCGTCTGGGCACTTATCGATGAGGAGACTACACATAAAATCATAGCTACTACAAGAGATCAGACCTACCGTGACGAGCTCAAAAATGTCACTTAATAGCTAAAAATGTCACAAAATACCCATGTGTGACATTTTTTGAGCATCACCAGTATCATCATGGAATCCCCGTCACAGATTATTACTAGTGACGCAGCATGTAAAATAACGTCACCAGATATGGGACCTTCAGTGACGAAGCTGTCGTCACTAGAGTTTTGCTGGGCTAATGCCTACTGGATTTCCAAATGGGCCAAACCCAATAATTCAGCTCATTTTTTATTTTTGGTTCTCATTTTTTTGGTGGGCCATAGCCAATTTTCAACCCAATAGTGGCTGATGGAGCCCACCCCTTTTTATGGAGCAGTTGCCATTTCTCTAGCCTTTTCAAGTATTATTTTCTTTGTAGTTTTTCCTAAGTTTAGTTAGACATGGTTCGAAAACGCATCGTGGGGTTGTCATCTTTTTTAGACCATCTTCCCATTGACCAATTTTCACATCATATTACAAGCCCACTAGTCTCTATACAGCATGCATGTTACACATTACACTTACATGCTCCATCCAAGATAACCCAAGGTACATAATCATCCAGTAAAACAATTTTTTTTTATTTTAGAGGTCATCAATAGAGACTTTGTTGGTGTGACTCTTAGCTACCGCCTTCCTCAAAACTCGAAACCTTTGTTGGATGCCTCTTCTCGTGACTTCTTGAAGGCAACTAGAGTTGGTACAATCCTCCTTTGTCCATATCAACTTCTTGAAAGATGACTTACAAATCAACCTATTATAAACAAAGGCATAAATATAGCAGTATGAATGAGGTACAGAAAAAAAATCTACCATTGCAACAAAGAACAAACAAATTTATTACTCGAAGCACTAGGTTGGAATCTTAACAAAAAAAGACTTAATATTACTTGTCTAGTAAGTGATATGAAGAAAAAACATGATGTATGTGTGAGCATAAAAGGTCATCTAAAGCTTCATATTAGAATAAACACCTATTAATACATCAAAAAGTAAGCGAACTATAAGAATTAAGAGGACACACGTAAAAAAGATCTCAACTCAAAGTTTCAAATCCCGATAAGAACATATTAGCATTTGTAGTAGGTACTCCTTCACAAATTAAAATGTTGCAAAAAACAGAATATTTAACAAAGCCTCGAAGGAAGAAACATTCAAGCAGTCTAGAACAGTAAAGAAAGCATGAACAACTTATGCATAGCTTAGTTGTTGTCCTTGGCACACATTTGATTGGAAGTGTGATCAATAAGACACTTGCATCTAGAAATAAATTACTTAAAATCACGCTATGGTCATAGGTCGAATAAAAAGTGTGTTTAGGATTTGATCATAAGTTGTAGTATCTGCTTGCTTGGACAGTAATGTCCGTTAGCCAGTAAGACTTCTGATTGCCACAAACGAGTTCAGTGAATTAGCTCTCCATTAGTAATTTTCCAAAATCATGTCGAATCGCTCATACAACTCCCATTGCAGTTCTACAACTGCAATTCACTTGCAAATCTATTCACGGTACCTCAAAAGGAATTCAAAACTACAAAATAACAAAACAAAAATGGGGGAGCATCAGCATAATGAAAATATTTTACTGCAACTACTATTTAATTACTAACCCATTTCACATGTACTATCTCATTTCTCATAATAATTTCTCTTATATCGGAACATGTACAGTTCTGTTTACAAATTTCAACTTATGTGACACGTATAAACTAACTTGCATACTACCTAACCTAGCAAATACCGGGGGAGTACTATACAAGCATCTCACGATTGACCAATAAGACCAGAGAGTTCAGCATCGTAGACATGTTAACCCAGGTTGCTGGTCGAGCTTGACGGTCCTCCAGTGGAACTCCGGCCTCCTTCTGTCATCTGCGCTCCATGTCAATCTGAAGGAAAAAGACCCAAGAAGAAGAAAAACAGAGGGTCAACGAGATGTACTATAAGTGCGGAAGGTCGTACAACTACGGCCCGACTCATTAGTTAATAAAAAAATCAATCATACTCTGTGGCAGTAGTCCCTGACGAAAGCGATGAGGTGGTTGTAGTAGCCTAACCCGAGGTTCCCCACAAGGAAGCCATAGCGAGTACACACATCACCATGACTCATCCTCACAATCATTTTCTCCGATGGAATTAAGATATGTATGAACGAGCCACAAAGTGAGATTTCATTTCAGTCCCTGCAATCACACGAGGGATCAGAGGATGCACGCATGTAGGCACCCACACTAAGAACGCACGTCACACACACAGGCTGGGCCACCACCGCGCGACCAAGCTGGTCCGGCCGCGGCGCAGGCTGGGTCCGCCGCTGCGCACCATCGAGGGCCCCAGCGCCACTAGCAGCTTCCGCAGCGGGGCGCCCTCATGGAACCCTACGGGAGAGGGAGGAGAGAGCAGCTACTCCTTCAGCCGTCGTCGCGCTTGGTTGCCTCTGATCTACCGCCGCCGTCACACGGGCGAAAGAAAACAAGATCGGATAGGGTTTCCCTCCGGGAGGAGAAGGTGGAACGAGGGAAAAATCGCTGCTTATATGCGTGGTTGACCTGGCTTGAGCCCTCGTATAGATTTTTTTTAAGAAAGGGCGTTTTCTGGGCTTGACGGGCTATGGGTTGTACTACGCCCGTGAAATACGAAGTTACGAACAGCCAGAACCAAGCCGTTTGCCTAAATAAAAAAAGCCGGAACCAAGCCGTCCCATGTCTTGCCTCTCCCTGCACATAGGCCTCGGCAAGAAAAACTAACCTACAGATCGAGCCACACACGCCCCGGGGAAGAAATAACTAAACATGCTGAGTGTTACTAGTATATGCGTACATATATAGTCCATGACCATAATAAATATTTTTAGCACAATTTACATTAGTATCCTTTTTTGCGACTGAACTCTCGCCTATTACCAACGCCGTTAGTTTTTATATTAGAAAAAAGGAACGCCATTAGTTGAGACAATAATGGTCCTGGGTTCAAACTCCCCCTGTACCAAACTTTTTCCTGTTAACTTCTATTTCCATTTTAATTTTTGTGATAGAATGAAATAACATCACCTCATGAACGCATGGGTTCAAGTTATATTTTTTGCCCATGCACTGTCTATTTATATTAGATGGAATACAAAATAAGTTTCGCCCCTGCCATTACCTATCTATATTAAATGGGACAAAAATAATCACAATGCTCAGTAGACCGTGAAAAAACTATGGTGGGTCCTGATGCCAACACTAGTAATATTCGGTGACTCTAGTAGGTTCGTCATGGAAATTGCCAAACTATTATAGAAATTGGTAGCCAGGTGCGCTCACAGGCTAAAACGGTCCAGTGACGTCTATTGTCAACTATTTGAGGTAATCAGTGACGCCACCCACGAGAACATCACACATTAGGCATTTGTATGATGTTGTCCATCTTCGTCACGAGGATTTTTGTCACAATATCTCAGTTTTCTTGTAGTGCTACCTCTGAGCCGAAGGCAAAGCAGTGGTTGTTCACGTTGATGGAACTGCTTTCTCATAAAGAATTCGTTCTAGTGGCGGTGAAATTATGGTCCATATGGCATGCAAGGCGTAAGGCTATTCATGAAGCTATATTCCAGAGCCCCCATACAACCCACGGATTCATTACGAGGTTTATAGCTGACCTCAGCATTGTTAACAGGAATTGTCAGCAAGGGGCCGAGAGAGTGGTTCGAACCAATCAGGCGCACACACAACCAAGGAAGCCACCAACAGGACATTGCAAGATACATGCCGATGCGGGAGTAGGGAAGAGGAGGAGGCTCCACTACTGTTGTTTGCCGAGATGAAGAAGGAATTTTTTTGGGGGAGCTCAGCACTAGTGGTTGAAGGGATAACAGACCCCAACCTCTCTTGAAGCGATGGCGTGTAGGGAGGCTTTGGCCCTAGCAGAAGACTTGGAAATCAAACATTTTTTGGTGGCTTCTGATTGCCAACAGGTGGTCTCTGACATCAACAGAAATTCTAGGGGAATTTATGGAGCAATTGTTGGTGAGATAAATCTTAGAGCATCGTCTTTTCATTGTACTTTTACGTTTGAGAGTCGTGTTATCAATGTTGAAGCACATCATTTAGCTAAGTTTTCCTTTTTTAGAGGCCCGGGACGTCACATTTGGTTTGGTGCTCCCCATGATGTCAGATGTATCCCACTCCAGGTGGACTTTCATGAATAAAACTGGAGTTTACCCCTAAAAAACGCGTGACTTGTGTTGCTTCATACGGATCTTATACGGACTATGCGAAATGATTTGTATTTTCAAGGAGCTGTGTGAAAAGATATTCGGATTCTTCTGGGGAGAGTAAGTGTGCTCCTGGATTGATGGAAGATTATAAGACTGGATTCTCAATCAAAATTAATGAAGGACTGCTTGCTACTGCTGGATCGAAAAAGACGAGAGCCACTGAGGATCGCCTGGTGATGAGTAATAATGTGGGCACATGGATCGATCAACATATCTTCTATCTGAAAGTTGACAGCTCATTCCACCTCATGTTGACGAGCATGCAATAGTTAGGGCATCTCCAAGGTTGGCCCGCAAACCATCTGCATCTGTTAGGACCGCGTGAGCCATCCAACGTCGACTTGTATCGGTCCACGGAGCGGTCCGGACGTGATTTATCTCGCAAATCGAAGACAAAAAGTGTTGGAGGTTTGCTGGAGTCCTGACCAATCCCAAGCACTCTTCTGACCGCTTGGGCCCATCAAAACCCCTCCTCCCTCGCTCGCGCGCGTTCTCGCCCAGCGCCATCTGCCCGCATTCATGTCGCTATAGAGCGCGCTGCTCCGTATTGAAGGCGCCTTAGGGAGGACGCATGTCGGGGCCGGATTTCGGGAACACAATATTCCAGAAATTAACCCCTAGTGTCATCACCAGCCCAGGATTACTGTTACTGGTGGACACATCCTTGTTACAGATTACCAAGCATTTACAAGAATTTGATACAAGACCATAAAGGTCTACTGATACAACAATGACTCCGGTGGTGGATGAAGGAATTGGCTTGTGGATCTCCACATCGATGGGGCTCCATTCCCACAGGAACAGCTGACCCGGATAACTCCTATCCCGCGTGGCTGTACTCCTAGGCTTCGCACGGACGTCGCTGTGGTCTTCCCCGTAGAAAACCTGGCCAAGTAAATAGCCAGGGACAAGCCTGTGAGTACGTTTGAATGTACTCGCGAACATCATGGACAAATGATATAACAAATGCAGCAAACAATTATATGGTCATGATGAATTAAACTATATGCATATGCTCATGATAGACTTATATTAAATGCAAGCTGACAGTATTAAAACAGGACATGATGAATAATAGTTAGTGCAGAAAATAAATATTAGTATCAATAAAATATAAAAGAAATGCCGGTCGGATGTCAAGTGACACCACGGTCGGTCTTGAAAAGAAATGCCAGTCGGGTGTCTAAAAGAGAAATCGGACGATACCATCCGAGAACTCAGGCAACGCCACGAAAGGACTTGAAAAGAAATGCCAGTCGGGTGTCCACAAGAGTAGTGGCGTGATAAACCGCCTGAAACTCGAGGGACGCCACAAAAGGTCTTGAAAATAAAGGCGAGTGTCCGGGGTAGTCCAGCCAGCCCCTGAGACACTCTGGAAAGTAAAAATAAGAGCAGGGGGTTAGTTCATAAGCAATATCTTCAACATAATTAAATACATGATAATACTAACTGCGACAAGAATATCATGCAAACATAAACATGCTCAGGTTCATTAGTTTCCTCCAGAGACTGACACTAAGACCGACACTTGACCAACCCAGACTGTAGTCCTTAACCGCGGACACGGCTATTCGAATAGGTTTTTAAACTCTGCAGAGGGTGTACTCTTTACCCACAAGTATAGGATTTCTTTAGTCAGTATCGTGACACTGACTAATTCCCATTATGGTCTTTGGGTTGAAAACACGCCTGACCAGCACACACCAGCTTAACTTTTCCGCTGCCAGGAATCACCCAAAACAACAGTTAAGTAAAACTCTAAGTGGGAAGGCTACAACCTCCAATAGCATGGGATCACTATTCAAACGCGCGGATTACAAGGGTACACTCCCTCTCGGCATCACGACAGCCGGAAACACCCATGCCCCCTTGACCCGATGACCGGATTTAATCCAGGGCCCTGGAAACCCTCATCGTAGCCCTCTGTACGGTGTGTGCACGGAAAGGGGTTAACAACTTACTAAACCATACCTTACCCGAGGCAGGGACAAGTGGTAGCACGAAACAAGTATGGGGGTTACCGGAACAAGACTCGATCTACGGTCGACTCAGGAGGCTTATGATTCTTGCAGTGGTTAGCACAACAAAATTATTCTTTCAACCACATCCTCAGGACAGGGCCACAACCCTTGCCTGCTTCCACATATACCTCGTGACACCACCGTGTCAAATATGGCCCGTGCCCACCGGCACGTCCAAAGCAGGAGCACACTCCTGGGTATTCACAATTCATGCATATCAATACCATAGTGGAATACATGCAAGAGAAAATATGCACATGACCATGCAAGCTCCACTAGCAATATGCAAAATTAATTTGAATTCAACATAGTCATGTTTGAATTATTCTAGCAAATAATCCACTATGCAATCATCATATCAAGTGTTCAAGATGCTTGCCTTGAACATGCAGAAATATTGGGTGCACTCCAAAAGTTTGAAACATAATCTCCCTCCCATTCCTATTTTCAAAATACTTAAATCACCACATAATTCAAAAATAGTACTAAAAAGTATTTCCATTATTTCTGAAATAAATACTAAAATAAACTAGAGTATTTTTAAGGAATAACAGAAAAAGAAACAATTTATTTAGAGTTGGCATGAATTAGTTATGGTAGTTCTATGTTGGAATATATGATTAAGAGCAATATTTAATTGATTAAAAAGAAACTAGGCATAGTAAAAATGTTCACTATAGCTAGAATATTAGAAACCTACAGAAATTTGAATCATCAAATTTGGGGTAGAAATGACAACTATGAAATTATTTGAATATGTGCCGAAAGGAAAAAGGAAGGGATCAGAATTGTGCCCTGAGCGCTGAATAGTAATTGGGCCGGCCCGGCGGCTCAGCTGCGCGAGTAGAGGGGCGATGAGAGGCTGACTGCCGGGTCCCGCTTGTCGGGTTTGACCCCGGTCAAGCCGGGTACCTCTGCCTCTCCCGCGACAGAGCACGGCGGCGCTTCGACGTCCGTCGCCGGCGGACGGTGGCGTCCCGCGGCGATGTGAGCCCACCGCTGGGTCCAGGAGACCGAGGTGATTCCTCCGGTGTGCATCATGTCCTCCGGGAAGCGAGGAGTCGCCGGCGGCGAGCTCGCCCGAGAGACTCCGGCGGAGTGAATTTGGGCGTTTCGTCCGTGGTTGATCCCGGGGAAAATTGGGGGTGGGGATGGATTATCGGGACTGTGGTGAAGCTTCGGGTGCTGAGAGTGGAGAGGGGGAGGCACTGGAGAGGTGGGAATCATCGAGGGGATGGTGGCGGCAGTGGCTGCCGGAGTGGAGGAAGATGACCTCTCCCGGTCGTTCTGTTGATCGGGGAGGCTCAGCGAGGGAGGAAGGGAGGTGCTGGTGACGAGAGTGAGCTCGGGGAGGGTATTTATAGGCGGGGAAGGCGGTTCCCGCAGCTTCCTGGAAAAGCCACGACGGCGGCGATTATTATGGCGGCAGGTGAGGCCGTTGGGGTCGGTGGTTGGGCTGGCGTGGACGGTGGCCGTCCAGAGTTACTCCGGGGGCGTGTTGGCTGGCGAGGGGGCGAGCCACGCGTCCTGGACGGTGCCGTGCCCGCGAAGTCTATGGCGGCGGTGATGAGGTGGTGACACCGGTGAGGTCGGTGGCGGGGGTCAGCGAGGCCGGTGGCCGTCCGCAGTAAAAGCGGGGCGTGCTGGCGGCCTCTGGCTGGTGCCAGGTGCTCTGGGCGGTGGCGTGCCCGAGACGACGTCCACGACGGCGGCGGAGGCCGGTGAGAGGCGGCGCTAGGGGACAGGCGGAGGTGTCGGCGAGGTGTTAGGTGGTCGGGCCGATCCAGAGGGAGGCTCGGGCGGCAGGGGAGGCAGCGAGGCGGTGGCAGGAGCTCGGTGCCGACGTATGCAATACGGGCGCTCTGGGCACGCTCTGCGCACGCGCCTAGGGTGTTCGGCAAAATGCCGATGGCATCTACAAGGATCTAATGGAGCTACAAATTGGTAGAGTGCTGCTAATGGGCAGGAGGGAGGTGCTGGACATGCTGGTTTCGTCATTTGACCAAGTGTCCAATGTAGTATAGGTGGTGGCAAATTTTCTGTTATGCACACAAGGTGCTCGACAGAATGATAGAGCTATCTAGGCAACTTTGTTGGAAGTGAAGCTTGGCAGAGTTGTGTCTCCTTACAGATAATAGATGATGGTGGAGTTGTTTTGTGGAAGGAGCAAACTTGCTAGTGCAAGTTTTGCAAAAATTCACTTCTGGACAGTAACTACAGAGAGGTGTTTGGTGGACTTAGAAAATTCAAATGGGGATGATCTTCTGGACTTAAGGGTTTAGTTGGAAGGACTAAAATATGGACAAGTTTCAGAATTTTTGGAGAAAGAAAAAATGAGGTTGTAGTAGAAACCTTGAGAATGGACAGAAATGAAAAGGAGGATGGTTCACTCAAATTTTGCAAAACACCAAGTTGGGTTTTTGCACCAAAGTGACATATAGGCATCATAAGACCTCTCAGAATTATGGTGGAATTTTTAGAGAATTATTTATAATGGTTGTAGTGCAACAGAAGCATTTAAAATACTGAAAATGCTATTAAAAGAGTTATTTAGAGACAAATTTTATTATGAAAATAATTTCTACTGTTATTAAACAAATAATGAAATGACTCAAGATACAACCAGAGCCCACAAAATTATTTCCAAAAATTTACTATATGAAGAGAAGATTTTTGAAGGACAGGTATAGAAAAGGCTTAAAAATTATTAAAGAACCTAATATAATTCAAAATTTTATTTCTAGCCAAATTTTTAATTAATAAAAATATGATTAAATTTTTGGGGTGTTACAAACTCTACCCCCCTTAAGAAAATCTCGCCCTCGAGATTCGTTAAGGGCAGAAGAATGAAAAAAAAAATCACACAGACAAAGCACTCATATGCAAAATGCAATCAGGGCAATAGATTCATGACATACACCCTAAGAAACAATACAAAGGATCACATCATGCAAACAAGCACTACACGCTATGCCAACGCACTCACGACCGTCTACGGTCCGAAAACGAGATCTTCGGGGTCAAGCGGAAGGCTTCCCGGTGTCGGAACACATTCTTTTTCTTCCGCAGGGAGTGGAGGAAGTCGAGGGAGCAAACGAAGAACGTGTCCCTCCTGAGTTGGCAGAGGGGGTCCGCCAATGGCAATCCGGGGATTCAGAACAGCAAGGTAGTGGAGATACTCCAGTATTTGCTGGGTGAAACGCTCCTGGGCCATCACGTATTGAGTGAGATAGACCAGGGCTGGATCGCTCTCTGTACGTCCACAGCGGAACATAGCTTCTGCTCCAAAAGCAGCGCGGCTTGGGAAATAGCAGTATTCTCTTGTGCTGGTACAAGATACCGCAAATCGAAGACGGGTGACTGCTTCATACGCAGCAGACTCAATGGCCATGCCTGGCGTTGGCATGGATCTCCCGATGAAAATCACATAGGGAGGGCCTTGGTTTAAACTTGCTGGTGGAATGTGTACCGCTGCCCAGTATTTCGAGAGATCCGAAGTGATTCTCGATTTGAACAGCTCATACAGGGGTGGATGGGTAGAGCCAAGAGTATTGCGGGTAAAATCCCATAATATCTTAACAAAACTACCAGGGCTAGCATCGGGGGTCCTTAGATATGCTCCGGGGTGAGACATGGATGGATGAATGGGGAAGGCAGTGCTCGATGCTGATGGTTGCTGGTGTGGAAAATGAGAGTGGCCTCTTATAGAGAGCCTGGGTCATGAAACATGAAGTGGTGCCGATACGACTGAGACACCGACTCCGGCGCGGGGCTGTCTAAGTCAAAGTTTCAGGCCTCAATCCCCAAAAGAAATGTGACACACTACTGTGCATGTCGGTTAGGGGATTCGGCAGTCACATCTAGAATTTACTCCGCAAATACTCTTCAAGCAATTCATGCCAGATCACACATACTATGAGATGATGACACACAGGTGGTTACAAGCTCACTACGCCACACAACCGCTACTGCGGAACTAAAGGAAAAACCGGCCACTAGGGCTTGACAACAATTCTGGTGGACTCAGTCCACCTGGTTGATATCTAGCCGGGCGCGTCTTGCGGATGCCGAGTCCTCTCCGGGTGCTTCCGCGTCGGAGCTGGCCGGGGTAGGATGAGGAGCTATGGGGCTGGAGTAGCGGTGGTGTCCCTCGTGGGGTGTCGAGGTCACCGTCCCATTGGAGTAGGCCTCCAAGAGACGACGGAGTTCCCCGGGTGAGGCGATGGCATTGCCCGGGTAGATGACATGGGCAGAACTTGGGGGCTCAACCGGCCTTCCAAGCAGCACTATCGGGGTGTCGGGGGCGGGTGCGGCTTCGCTCCTTGCCGGGGTTAGGAGAGCGAGCGTCCTGCGGGTCTCAATCAGGTCAAGAGTGACCTGATCAAATAGTGCCTCTTGCGCTCTCAGGTAGCGCACCAGATGCACCAGGGCAGGATCCGACTCATGGTCTCCGTTGGCGACCTGGGTCGGGCTACCATAGCCTTCACGACTAGGGTAGTAGTAGAATGAGCGGCAGTTAACCCTCGGCGACAGGTGCCGAAGATGAACTATAGCCTCTCGGGCTGCAAGTTGGATGGCTTGGGGCTCGTCGGAGGTCGTCCTCCCGGTGAACCGGTAGGGGCGCTCCGATGTGATGCCTCTCCCGTAGAGGTGCACCGTGGCCCAGAAGTGATGGATGGAATTACTCGTGTGCTCTTGGTACACGACATATTCCGGCGGCTCGTCGATGCCGAAGGCACGACGGGTGAGATTGGCGAGGATGGCTACGAAGCCTTCGAGCTCGACTGCGGTGGTCTCGTTGCGAACGAGGGGGCCTGGCATCGTGGTGGTTGGATATCGAACTGGGAATGAGGCTGTGATGTGCTGAGTTTGGGGTAAGGCTTCCTTTATAAGTCAGCCGAGTCTTCCATCGCACGCTTGTGGATGGGAAAGCTCAGGTGTTGGCACAGGCACACGGCCTATGGATAGACTGATAGGTTGGGCACCGGCTATCAAAAGATGTCGGTTGCCACTGTGGATGGGATAGACTTGACTGTGGACAGGAAAAGTTGTGGATGGTGTGGAAACCTAGGGATGGTGACCAGGCTAAGATAGGATTAGCCAATGGTCAGCCTAGCTCTGATACCAAGGCTGTCGGGGCCGGATTTCGGGAACACAATATTCCAGAAATTAACCCCTAGTGTCATCACCAGCCCAGGATTACTGTTACTGGTGGACACATCCTTGTTACAGATTACCAAGCATTTACAAGAATTTGATACAAGACCATAAAGGTCTACTGATACAACAATGACTCCGGTGGTGGATGAAGGAATTGGCTTGTGGATCTCCACATCGATGGGGCTCCATTCCCACAGGAACAGCTGACCCGGATAACTCCTATCCCGCGTGGCTGTACTCCTAGGCTTCGCACGGACGTCGCTGTGGTCTTCCCCGTAGAAAACCTGGCCAAGTAAATAGCCAGGGACAAGCCTGTGAGTACGTTTGAATGTACTCGCGAACATCATGGACAAATGATATAACAAATGCAGCAAACAATTATATGGTCATGATGAATTAAACTATATGCATATGCTCATGATAGACTTATATTAAATGCAAGCTGACAGTATTAAAACAGGACATGATGAATAATAGTTAGTGCAGAAAATAAATATTAGTATCAATAAAATATAAAAGAAATGCCGGTCGGATGTCAAGTGACACCACGGTCGGTCTTGAAAAGAAATGCTAGTCGGGTGTCTAAAAGAGAAATCGGACGATACCATCCGAGAACTCAGGCAACGCCACGAAAGGACTTGAAAAGAAATGCCAGTCGGGTGTCCACAAGAGTAGTGGCGTGATAAACCGCCTGAAACTCGAGGGACGCCACAAAAGGTCTTGAAAATAAAGGCGAGTGTCCGGGGTAGTCCAGCCAGCCCCTGAGACACTCTGGAAAGTAAAAATAAGAGCAGGGGGTTAGTTCATAAGCAATATCTTCAACATAATTAAATACATGATAATACTAACTGCGACAAGAATATCATGCAAACATAAACATGCTCAGGTTCATTAGTTTCCTCCAGAGACTGACACTAAGACCGACACTTGACCAACCCAGACTGTAGTCCTTAACCGCGGACACGGCTATTCGAATAGGTTTTTAAACTCTGCAGAGGGTGTACTCTTTACCCACAAGTATAGGATTTCTTTAGTCAGTATCGTGACACTGACTAATTCCCATTATGGTCTTTGGGTTGAAAACACGCCTGACCAGCACACACCAGCTTAACTTTTCCGCTGCCAGGAATCACCCAAAACAACAGTTAAGTAAAACTCTAAGTGGGAAGGCTACAACCTCCAATAGCATGGGATCACTATTCAAACGCGCGGATTACAAGGGTACACTCCCTCTCGGCATCACGACAACCGGAAACACCCATGCCCCCTTGACCCGATGACCGGATTTAATCCAGGGCCCTGGAAACCCTCATCGTAGCCCTCTGTACGGTGTGTGCACGGAAAGGGGTTAACAACTTACTAAACCATACCTTACCCGAGGCAGGGACAAGTGGTAGCACGAAACAAGTATGGGGGTTACCGGAACAAGACTCGATCTACGGTCGACTCAGGAGGCTTATGATTCTTGCAGTGGTTAGCACAACAAAATTATTCTTTCAACCACATCCTCAGGACAGGGCCACAACCCTTGCCTGCTTCCACATATACCTCGTGACACCACCGTGTCAAATATGGCCCGTGCCCACCGGCACGTCCAAAGCAGGAGCACACTCCTGGGTATTCACAATTCATGCATATCAATACCATAGTGGAATACATGCAAGAGAAAATATGCACATGACCATGCAAGCTCCACTAGCAATATGCAAAATTAATTTGAATTCAACATAGTCATGTTTGAATTATTCTAGCAAATAATCCACTATGCAATCATCATATCAAGTGTTCAAGATGCTTGCCTTGAACATGCAGAAATATTGGGTGCACTCCAAAAGTTTGAAACATAATCTCCCTCCCATTCCTATTTTCAAAATACTTAAATCACCACATAATTCAAAAATAGTACTAAAAAGTATTTCCATTATTTCTGAAATAAATACTAAAATAAACTAGAGTATTTTTAAGGAATAACAGAAAAAGAAACAATTTATTAAGAGTTGGCATGAATTAGTTATGGTAGTTCTATGTTGGAATATATGATTAAGAGCAATATTTAATTGATTAAAAAGAAACTAGGCATAGTAAAAATGTTCACTATAGCTAGAATATTAGAAACCTACAGAAATTTGAATCATCAAATTTGGGGTAGAAATGACAACTATGAAATTATTTGAATATGTGCCGAAAGGAAAAAGGAAGGGATCAGAATTGTGCCCTGAGCGCTGAATAGTAATTGGGCCGGCCCGGCGGCTCAGCTGCGCGAGTAGAGGGGCGATGAGAGGCTGACTGCCGGGTCCCGCTTGTCGGGTTTGACCCCGGTCAAGCCGGGTACCTCTGCCTCTCCCGCGACAGAGCACGGCGGCGCTTCGACGTCCGTCGCCGGCGGACGGTGGCGTCCCGCGGCGAGCTGAGCCCACCGCTGGGTCCAGGAGACCGAGGTGATTCCTCCGGTGTGCATCATGTCCTCCGGGAAGCGAGGAGTCGCCGGCGGCGAGCTCGCCCGAGAGACTCCGGCGGAGTGAATTTGGGCGTTTCGTCCGTGGTTGATCCCGGGGAAAATTGGGGATGGGGATGGATTATCGGGACTGTGGTGAAGCTTCGGGTGCTGAGAGTGGAGAGGGGGAGGCACTGGAGAGGTGGGAATCATCGAGGGGACGGTGGCGGCAGTGGCTGCCGGAGTGGAGGAAGATGACCTCTCCCGGTCGTTCTGTTGATCGGGGAGGCTCAGCGAGGGAGGGAGGGAGGTGCTGGTGACGAGAGTGAGCTCGGGGAGGGTATTTATAGGCGGGGAAGGCGGTTCCCGCAGCTTCCTGGAAAAGCCACGACGGCGGCGATTATTATGGCGGCAGGTGAGGCCGTTGGGGTCGGTGGTTGGGCTGGCGTGGACGGTGGCCGTCCAGAGTTACTCCGGGGGCGTGTTGGCTGGCGAGGGGGCGAGCCACGCGTCCTGGACGGTGCCGTGCCCGCGAAGTCTATGGCGGCGGTGATGAGGTGGTGACACCGGTGAGGTCGGTGGCGGGGGTCAGCGAGGCCGGTGGCCGTCCGCAGTAAAAGCGGGGCGTGCTGGCGGCCTCTGGCTGGTGCCAGGTGCTCTGGGCGGTGGCGTGCCCGAGACGACGTCCACGACGGCGGCGGAGGCCGGTGAGAGGCGGCGCTAGGGGACAGGCGGAGGTGTCGGCGAGGTGTTAGGTGGTCGGGCCGATCCAGAGGGAGGCTCGGGCGGCAGGGGAGGCAGCGAGGCGGTGGCAGGAGCTCGGTGCCGACGTATGCAATACGGGCGCTCTGGGCACGCTCTGCGCACGCGCCTAGGGTGTTCGGCAAAATGCCGATGGCATCTACAAGGATCTAATGGAGCTACAAATTGGTAGAGTGCTGCTAATGGGCAGGAGGGAGGTGCTGGACATGCTGGTTTTGTCATTTGACCAAGTGTCCAATGTAGTATAGGTGGTGGCAAATTTTTTGTTATGCACACAAGGTGCTCGACAGAATGATAGAGCTATCTAGGCAACTTTGTTGGAAGTGAAGCTTGGCAGAGTTGTGTCTCCTTACAGATAATAGATGATGGTGGAGTTGTTTTGTGGAAGGAGCAAACTTGCTAGTGCAAGTTTTGCAAAAATTCACTTCTGGACAGTAACTACAGAGAGGTGTTTGGTGGACTTAGAAAATTCAAATGGGGATGATCTTCTGGACTTAAGGGTTTAGTTGGAAGGACTAAAATATGGACAAGTTTCAGAATTTTTGGAGAAAGAAAAAATGAGGTTGTAGTAGAAACCTTGAGAATGGACAGAAATGAAAAGGAGGATGGTTCACTCAAATTTTGCAAAACACCAAGTTGGGTTTTTGCACCAAAGTGACATATAGGCATCATAAGACCTCTCAGAATTATGGTGGAATTTTTAGAGAATTATTTATAATGGTTGTAGTGCAACAGAAGCATTTAAAATACTGAAAATGCTATTAAAAGAGTTATTTAGAGACAAATTTTATTATGAAAATAATTTCTACTGTTATTAAACAAATAATGAAATGACTCAAGATACAACCAGAGCCCACAAAATTATTTCCAAAAATTTACTATATGAAGAGAAGATTTTTGAAGGACAGGTATAGAAAAGGCTTAAAAATTATTAAAGAACCTAATATAATTCAAAATTTTATTTCTAGCCAAATTTTTAATTAATAAAAATATGATTAAATTTTTGGGGTGTTACAAACTCTACCCCCCTTAAGAAAATCTCGCCCTCGAGATTCGTTAAGGGCAGAAGAATGAAAAAAAAATCACACAGACAAAGCACTCATATGCAAAATGCAATCAGGGCAATAGATTCATGACATACACCCTAAGAAACAATACAAAGGATCACATCATGCAAACAAGCACTACACGCTATGCCAACGCACTCACGACCGTCTACGGTCCGAAAACGAGATCTTCGGGGTCAAGCGGAAGGCTTCCCGGTGTCGGAACACATTCTTTTTCTTCCGCAGGGAGTGGAGGAAGTCGAGGGAGCAAACGAAGAACGTGTCCCTCCTGAGTTGGCAGAGGGGGTCCGCCAATGGCAATCCGGGGATTCAGAACAGCAAGGTAGTGGAGATACTCCAGTATTTGCTGGGTGAAACGCTCCTGGGCCATCACGTATTGAGTGAGATAGACCAGGGCTGGATCGCTCTCTGTACGTCCACAGCGGAACATAGCTTCTGCTCCAAAAGCAGCGCGGCTTGGGAAATAGCAGTATTCTCTTGTGCTGGCACAAGGTACCGCAAATCGAAGACGGGTGACTGCTTCATACGCAGCAGACTCAATGGCCATGCCTGGCGTTGGCATGGATCTCCCGATGAAAATCACATAGGGAGGGCCTTGGTTTAAACTTGCTGGTGGAATGTGTACCGCTGCCCAGTATTTCGAGAGATCCGAAGTGATTCTCGATTTGAACAGCTCATACAGGGGTGGATGGGTAGAGCCAAGAGTATTGCGGGTAAAATCCCATAATATCTTAACAAAACTACCAGGGCTAGCATCGGGGGTCCTTAGATATGCTCCGGGGTGAGACATGGATGGATGAATGGGGAAGGCAGTGCTCGATGCTGATGGTTGCTGGTGTGGAAAATGAGAGTGGCCTCTTATAGAGAGCCTGGGTCATGAAACATGAAGTGGTGCCGGTACGACTGAGACACCGACTCCGGCGCGGGGCTGTCTAAGTCAAAGTTTCAGGCCTCAATCCCCAAAAGAAATGTGACACACTACTGTGCATGTCGGTTAGGGGATTCGGCAGTCACATCTAGAATTTACTCCGCAAATACTCTTCAAGCAATTCATGCCAGATCACACATACTATGAGATGATGACACACAGGTGGTTACAAGCTCACTACGCCACACAACCGCTACTGCGGAACTACAGGAAAAACCGGCCACTAGGGCTTGACAACAATTCTGGTGGACTCAGTCCACCTGGTTGATATCTAGCCGGGCGCGTCTTGCGGATGCCGAGTCCTCTCCGGGTGCTTCCGCGTCGGAGCTGGCCGGGGTAGGATGAGGAGCTATGGGGCTGGAGTAGCGGTGGTGTCCCTCGTGGGGTGTCGAGGTCACCGTCCCATTGGAGTAGGCCTCCAAGAGACGACGGAGTTCCCCGGGTGAGGCGATGGCATTGCCCGGGTAGATGACATGGGCAGAACTTGGGGGCTCAACCGGCCTTCCAAGCAGCACTATCGGGGTGTCGGGGGCGGGTGCGGCTTCGCTCCTTGCCGGGGTTAGGAGAGCGAGCATCCTGCGGGTCTCAATCAGGTCAAGAGTGACCTGATCAAATAGTGCCTCTTGCGCTCTCAGGTAGCGCACCAGATGCACCAGGGCAGGATCCGACTCATGGTCTCCGTTGGCGACCTGGGTCGGGCTACCATAGCCTTCACGACTAGGGTAGTAGTAGAATGAGCGGCAGTTAACCCTCGGCGACAGGTGCCGAAGATGAACTATAGCCTCTCGGGCTGCAAGTTGGATGGCTTGGGGCTCGTCGGAGGTCGTCCTCCCGGTGAACCGGTAGGGGCGCTCCGATGTGATGCCTCTCCCGTAGAGGTGCACCGTGGCCCAGAAGTGATGGATGGAATTACTCGTGTGCTCTTGGTACACGACATATTCCGGCGGCTCGTCGATGCCGAAGGCACGACGGGTGAGATTGGCGAGGATGGCTACGAAGCCTTCGAGCTCGACTGCGGTGGTCTCGTTGCGAACGAGGGGGCCTGGCATCGTGGTGGTTGGATATCGAACTGGGAATGAGGCTGTGATGTGCTGAGTTTGGGGTAAGGCTTCCTTTATAAGTCAGCCGAGTCTTCCATCGCACGCTTGTGGATGGGAAAGCTCAGGTGTTGGCACAGGCACACGGCCTATGGATAGACTGATAGGTTGGGCACCGGCTATCAAAAGATGTCGGTTGCCACTGTGGATGGGATAGACTTGACTGTGGACAGGAAAAGTTGTGGATGGTGTGGAAACCTAGGGATGGTGACCAGGCTAAGATAGGATTAGCCAATGGTCAGCCTAGCTCTGATACCAAGGCTGTCGGGGCCGGATTTCGGGAACACAATATTCCAGAAATTAACCCCTAGTGTCATCACCAGCCCAGGATTACTGTTACTGGTGGACACATCCTTGTTACAGATTACCAAGCATTTACAAGAATTTGATACAAGACCATAAAGGTCTACTGATACAACAATGACTCCGGTGGTGGATGAAGGAATTGGCTTGTGGATCTCCACATCGATGGGGCTCCATTCCCACAGGAACAGCTGACCCGGATAACTCCTATCCCGCGTGGCTGTACTCCTAGGCTTCGCACGGACGTCGCTGTGGTCTTCCCCGTAGAAAACCTGGCCAAGTAAATAGCCAGGGACAAGCCTGTGAGTACGTTTGAATGTACTCGCGAACATCATGGACAAATGATATAACAAATGCAGCAAACAATTATATGGTCATGATGAATTAAACTATATGCATATGCTCATGATAGACTTATATTAAATGC
This sequence comes from Secale cereale, assembly GCA_902687465.1. Taxonomy (NCBI): domain Eukaryota; kingdom Viridiplantae; phylum Streptophyta; class Magnoliopsida; order Poales; family Poaceae; genus Secale; species Secale cereale. Next base: position 11,615,929 of record LR738709.1, read on the forward strand.
AAGCTGACAGTATTAAAACAGGACATGATGAATAATAGTTAGTGCAGAAAATAAATATTAGTATCAATAAAATATAAAAGAAATGCCGGTCGGATGTCAAGTGACACCACGGTCGGTCTTGAAAAGAAATGCTAGTCGGGTGTCTAAAAGAGAAATCGGACGATACCATCCGAGAACTCAGGCAACGCCACGAAAGGACTTGAAAAGAAATGCCAGTCGGGTGTCCACAAGAGTAGTGGCGTGATAAACCGCCTGAAACTCGAGGGACGCCACAAAAGGTCTTGAAAATAAAGGCGAGTGTCCGGGGTAGTCCAGCCAGCCCCTGAGACACTCTGGAAAGTAAAAATAAGAGCAGGGGGTTAGTTCATAAGCAATATCTTCAACATAATTAAATACATGATAATACTAACTGCGACAAGAATATCATGCAAACATAAACATGCTCAGGTTCATTAGTTTCCTCCAGAGACTGACACTAAGACCGACACTTGACCAACCCAGACTGTAGTCCTTAACCGCGGACACGGCTATTCGAATAGGTTTTTAAACTCTGCAGAGGGTGTACTCTTTACCCACAAGTATAGGATTTCTTTAGTCAGTATCGTGACACTGACTAATTCCCATTATGGTCTTTGGGTTGAAAACACGCCTGACCAGCACACACCAGCTTAACTTTTCCGCTGCCAGGAATCACCCAAAACAACAGTTAAGTAAAACTCTAAGTGGGAAGGCTACAACCTCCAATAGCATGGGATCACTATTCAAACGCGCGGATTACAAGGGTACACTCCCTCTCGGCATCACGACAGCCGGAAACACCCATGCCCCCTTGACCCGATGACCGGATTTAATCCAGGGCCCTGGAAACCCTCATCGTAGCCCTCTGTACGGTGTGTGCACGGAAAGGGGTTAACAACTTACTAAACCATACCTTACCCGAGGCAGGGACAAGTGGTAGCACGAAACAAGTATGGGGGTTACCGGAACAAGACTCGATCTACGGTCGACTCAGGAGGCTTATGATTCTTGCAGTGGTTAGCACAACAAAATTATTCTTTCAACCACATCCTCAGGACAGGGCCACAACCCTTGCCTGCTTCCACATATACCTCGTGACACCACCGTGTCAAATATGGCCCGTGCCCACCGGCACGTCCAAAGCAGGAGCACACTCCTGGGTATTCCCAATTCATGCATATCAATACCATAGTGGAATACATGCAAGAGAAAATATGCACATGACCATGCAAGCTCCACTAGCAATATGCAAAATTAATTTGAATTCAACATAGTCATGTTTGAATTATTCTAGCAAATAATCCACTATGCAATCATCATATCAAGTGTTCAAGATGCTTGCCTTGAACATGCAGAAATATTGGGTGCACTCCAAAAGTTTGAAACATAATCTCCCTCCCATTCCTATTTTCAAAATACTTAAATCACCACATAATTCAAAAATAGTACTAAAAAGTATTTCCATTATTTCTGAAATAAATACTAAAATAAACTAGAGTATTTTTAAGGAATAACAGAAAAAGAAACAATTTATTAAGAGTTGGCATGAATTAGTTATGGTAGTTCTATGTTGGAATATATGATTAAGAGCAATATTTAATTGATTAAAAAGAAACTAGGCATAGTAAAAATGTTCACTATAGCTAGAATATTAGAAACCTACAGAAATTTGAATCATCAAATTTGGGGTAGAAATGACAACTATAAAATTATTTGAATATGTGCCGAAAGGAAAAAGGAAGGGATCAGAATTGTGCCCTGAGCGCTGAATAGTAATTGGGCCGGCCCGGCGGCTCAGCTGCGCGAGTAGAGGGGCGATGAGAGGCTGACTGCCGGGTCCCGCTTGTCGGGTTTGACCCCGGTCAAGCCGGGTACCTCTGCCTCTCCCGCGACAGAGCACGGCGGCGCTTCGACGTCCGTCGCCGGCGGACGGTGGCGTCCCGCGGCGATGTGAGCCCACCGCTGGGTCCAGGAGACCGAGGTGATTCCTCCGGTGTGCATCATGTCCTCCGGGAAGCGAGGAGTCGCCGGCGGCGAGCTCGCCCGAGAGACTCCGGTGGAGTGAATTTGGGCGTTTCGTCCGTGGTTGATCCCGGGGAAAATTGGGGGTGGGGATGGATTATCGGGACTGTGGTGAAGCTTCGGGTGCTGAGAGTGGAGAGGGGGAGGCACTGGAGAGGTGGGAATCATCGAGGGGATGGTGGTGGCAGTGGCTGCCGGAGTGGAGGAAGATGACCTCTCCCGGTCGTTCTGTTGATCGGGGAGGCTCAGCGAGGGAGGGAGGGAGGTGCTGGTGACGAGAGTGAGCTCGGGGAGGGTATTTATAGGCGGGGAAGGCGGTTCCCGCAGCTTCCTGGAAAAGCCACGACGGCGGCGATTATTATGGCGGCAGGTGAGGCCGTTGGGGTCGGTGGTTGGGCTGGCATGGACGGTGGCCGTCCAGAGTTACTCCGGGGGCGTGTTGGCTGGCGAGGGGGCGAGCCACGCGTCCTGGACGGTGCCGTGCCCGCGAAGTCTATGGCGGCGGTGATGAGGTGGTGACACCGGTGAGGTCGGTGGTGGGGGTCAGCGAGGCCGGTGGCCGTCCGCAGTAAAAGCGGGGCGTGCTGGCGGCCTCTGGCTGGTGCCAGGTGCTCTGGGCGGTGGCGTGCCCGAGACGACGTCCACGACGGCGGCGGAGGCCGGTGAGAGGCGGCGCTAGGGGACAGGCGGAGGTGTCGGCGAGGTGTTAGGTGGTCGGGCCGATCCAGAGGGAGGCTCGGGCGGCAGGGGAGGCAGCGAGGCGGTGGCAGGAGCTCGGTGCCGACGTATGCAATACGGGCGCTCTGGGCACGCTCTGCGCACGCGCCTAGGGTGTTCGGCAAAATGCCGATGGCATCTACAAGGATCTAATGGAGCTACAAATTGGTAGAGTGCTGCTAATGGGCAGGAGGGAGGTGCTGGACATGCTGGTTTCGTCATTTGACCAAGTGTCCAATGTAGTATAGGTGGTGGCAAATTTTCTGTTATGCACACAAGGTGCTCGACAGAATGATAGAGCTATCTAGGCAACTTTGTTGGAAGTGAAGCTTGGCAGAGTTGTGTCTCCTTACAGATAATAGATGATGGTGGAGTTGTTTTGTGGAAGGAGCAAACTTGCTAGTGCAAGTTTTGCAAAAATTCACTTCTGGACAGTAACTACAGAGAGGTGTTTGGTGGACTTAGAAAATTCAAATGGGGATGATCTTCTGGACTTAAGGGTTTAGTTGGAAGGACTAAAATATGGACAAGTTTCAGAATTTTTGGAGAAAGAAAAAATGAGGTTGTAGTAGAAACCTTGAGAATGGACAGAAATGAAAAGGAGGATGGTTCACTCAAATTTTGCAAAACACCAAGTTGGGTTTTTGCACCAAAGTGACATATAGGCATCATAAGACCTCTCAGAATTATGGTGGAATTTTTAGAGAATTATTTATAATGGTTGTAGTGCAACAGAAGCATTTAAAATACTGAAAATGCTATTAAAAGAGTTATTTAGAGACAAATTTTATTATGAAAATAATTTCTACTGTTATTAAACTAATAATGAAATGACTCAAGATACAACCAGAGCCCACAAAATTATTTCCAAAAATTTACTATATGAAGAGAAGATTTTTGAAGGACAGGTATAGAAAAGGCTTAAAAATTATTAAAGAACCTAATATAATTCAAAATTTTATTTCTAGCCAAATTTTTAATTAATAAAAATATGATTAAATTTTTGGGGTGTTACAACGCAACATCTCACTGCCTCTGCCATTGAAGTGGCATGCCGGTCGAGGGTGTCGGCCACTGCACGCCCGGCTGAAAAACACGCCTCCTCGCAGCATTCAAATGACTCCATTAAACCCGCGTGAAAACCGAGAAACCTACTCCGGCCACACGTCCATTCATCAGCGGGCCGGCATTAAACGCAACGCCAGCCGAGCTCCTCCCCTCCACCCTCTATTTAAATGAGGCCAGGCGCTGGGCAAAAATAGCACCCCTACCCCCTCCCCCATCTCCCCCTCAACAATTTTCTCCATTCTTTCGATGGATTCTGAAGAGCAGTTCTCCTTCATACAATCCGGCTGGTTGGCCGCCGTGCCGGCCGGATACCGGCGAGGCAGCTCGCGGCGCCACCTCCCTCGCATATCTCGACAGAGCTAGTTGCAGGCCCAAGCTGGCGCATGGTTCAACAAATGACCGCTCCAGGGAAGCTCGAGGCCGGCACGACAGGGAGCATGGCGGCACGGCGGGGAGCACGTCTGCCCAAAGGGAAGCACGACGGCACAGCCGTCGACGACGCTGCGTCGTACCGCGGCTCCTATGCCTGCGACCGCATCATGCAGGCAGAGACGAAAGGTGGGTGCGCGGAGAGCGGCGAATGGGTGGCCAGCGCCTTCGCGTCTGCGGCCATCGTCGAGGAGAAGTAGAACACGGGGGCCGCCGCCGCTTGGGTCCCATGAAGGCCTGCACCGAGGTGACGCCGGCGTACACAGCAGGTGTGTCGCCCGGTTCATCTCTTGCGAGGAACTTCGTCGCTCCCGCATGGGCTTCGGAGAAGCGGAGGCACACCCTTCCCCTCCCGCTGAAGCATCAGCTGGGGGTTCCGCTCTGATGAGTGCTACTTCTCGAGCTTGCGTTGTATTCCCTCGAAGAGGAAAGGGTGATGCAGCATAGTAGCGTAAGTATTTCCCTCAGTTTTTGAGAACCAAGGTATCAATCCAGTAAGAGACCACGCGCGAGTCCCTCGCACCTGCACAAACAAATAAGAACTTCGCAGCCAATGCGATAAGGGGTTGTCAATCCCTTTACGGTCACTTACGAAAGTGAGATCTGATAGAGATGATAGTTTATATTTTTGGTATTTTTAGTTTAATAAAACAGCAAATAAAAGCTGTAAAGTAAAGTAGATGTAGATTGATATGTTGAGAATAGACCCGGGGGCCATTTTGATAGATAGATAGGATAGTGTGATATTTTTGGTATTTTTGGATATAAGAACAGAAAGTAAATAAAGCAAAGTAAAGTAGGTTGGAGATTAATATGTTGAGAATAGACCCGGGGGCCATAGGTTTCACTAGTGGCTTCTCTCATGATAGCAGAATTCTACGGTGGGTGAACAAATTACTGTCGAGCAATTGATAGAAAAGCGAATAATTATGAGAATATCTAGGCATGATCATTATATATAGGCATCACGTCCGTGACAAATAGACCGAAACGATTCTGCATCTACTACTATTACTCGACACATCGACCGCTATCCAGCATGCATCTAGAGTATTAAGTTCATAAGAACAGAGTAATGTTTTAAGCAAGATGACATGATGTAGAGGGATAAACTCAAGCAATATGATATAAACCCCATCTTTTTATCCTCGATGGCAACAATACAATACGTGCCTTGCTGCCGCCCTGCTGTCACTTGAAAAAGACACCGCAAGATTGAACCCGAAGCCAAGCACTTCTCCCATTGCAAGAACTATAGATCTAGTAGGCCAAACCAAACCAATAATTCGAAGGGACTTGCAAGGATATTATAATCATACATAAAAGATTTCAGAAAAGAACCAAATATTTCTCGTAGATAATCTTGATCATAAACCTACAATTCATCGGATCTCAACAAACACACCGCAAAAAGATTACATCGAGTAGATCTCCTCGAAGACCGAGGAGAACTTGGTATTGAGATCCAGAAAGAGAGAAGAAGCCATCTAGCTAATAACTATGGACCCGAAGGTCTGTGGTAAACTACACACAACTCATGGCGAGGCAATGGTGTTGATGTAGAAGCACTCCGTGGAAGATCCCCCCTCCGGCGGAGCTCCGGAACAGGCCCCATGATGTGATCTCACGGGAACAGAAGGTTGCGGCGGTGGAATTAGGGTTTTCTCTGTTGCGTGGATGTTTTCAGGGTACATGGATATATATAGGAGGAAGAAGGGCATCGGGGGAGCCAGAGGGGGCCCACGAGGGTGGGGGCGCGCCCTGGACCCTTGTGGCCGCCTCCTTCGTTCCCTCGCGTGTACTCCAAGTCTTCTGTGTTGATATCGTTCCAAAAATAACTCTCGCGAAGGTTTTATTCCGTTTGGACTCCATTTGATAGTCCTTTTCTGCGAAACCCTGAAATAGGCAAAAAAAAACAACAATCTGCACTGGGCTTTGGATTAGTAGGTTAGTCCCAAAAATAATATAAAAATGTATAATAAAGCCCATTAAACATCCAAAACATAATATATAATAGCATGGAACAATCAAAAATTATAGATACATTGGAGACGTATCAATGAGTGCAGGGGAAGGGGGAAGCAAGCCCTCCTTTGCGTTAAAGCATATTCCTTTAGGGCTCCTGGCAATTCGGTGATCGGGATCCGCGGGGGGGG
>LR738709.1:11622412-11636607 GCA_902687465.1 Secale cereale
GGGGCATTTAGATTAGATATTTATTATACCTTCAGAACCGGATTAGCACCGCTTAGTTGATGTAAATGTAATTAAATTCGTCATGTTTGTATGAAATCCGACCGTATTTGTATAAAATCTGTCATGTTTGTATGAAATCCGGTTGTGTTTGCACGAATTTCGTCCGGTTTGTTGTAAAGGAGTTTGAAATGTATGCTGAAATCTGTCATGTTTGTATGAAATCCGGTCTTGTTTGCACGATTTTTATCTGGTTTGTTGAAAAGGAGTTTGAAATGTATGCTTCTACGGTTGAATGGCGTCCTTTCACATCCGTATCCGCGGACTAGACCTCCTGTCCGCGAACAGATGCTTAAGAAAATTTGTAGGCTGCAATTGGAGATGCCCTTAGCTCATGCTGTGAATTTCTTTTGCTCAAGTTGTTGGTTAACTGCTCATGAACCTTTCTGACTCAGCTACCTTGGCTTTACCCCGAGGGCCGTGAACAGTTACGTGTTTTGCTTGCCTCATATTTAATAGAATGGGGTTGGGAAACTGTTGGGGAACGTAGTATTTCAAAAAAATCCTACGATCATGCAAGATCTATCTAGGAGAAGCATAGCAACGAGTGGGGAGAGTGTGTCCACGTACCATCGTAGACCAAAAGAGGAAGCGTTTAGTAACACGGTTGAGGTAGTCGAACGTCTTCACGATCCAACCGATCCAAGTACCGAACGTACGTCACCTCCGTGTTCAGCACACGTTCAGCAGATGACGTCCCTCGAGCTCCTGATCCAGTTGAGGACGAGGGAGAGTTCCGTCAGCACGACGACGTGGCAACGGTGTTGATGATGTGATCCGCGCAGGGATTCGCTTAAGCACTACGACAATATGACCTAAGGTGGAATCTGTGGAGGGGGCACCGCACACGGCTAAAACAATTGTTAACTTGTGTGTCCTATGGTGCCCCTGCCCCTGTATATAAAGGAGCAAGGGGGAGAGTGGCCGGCCCCTATAGGGCGCACCCAAGGGGGCAATCCTACTCCTACTAGGAGTAGGAATCCCACTTTCCTAGTCCAACTAGGAGAAGAAGGAAGGGAGGGAGAAGAGAAGGAAGGCGGGGGCGCCCCGTCCCCTAGTCCAATTCGGACTAGGCCCATGGGGGGCGCGCGGCAAGCCCTTGGCTGCCTTCCTCTCTCTCCCCTAAAGCCCAATAAGGCCCATTACTTCCTCGGTGGTTCTGATAACCCTTCCGGCTCTCCGATATTTATCCGGTGACCCCGGGACTCATCCGGTATCCGAATAATATCGTCCAATATATCATTATTTATGTCTTGACCATTTCGAGACTCCTCGACATGTGCGTGATATCATCCGGGACTCCGAACAAACTTCGGTCATCAAAAACACATAACTCATAATACAAATCGTCATCGAACGTTAAGCGTGCGGACCCTACGGGTTCAAGAACTATGTAGACATGACCGAGACATATCTCCGGTCAATAACCAATAGAGGAACCTGGATGCTCATATTGGCTCCTACATATTCTACGAATATCTTTATCGGTCAAACCGCGTAACAACATACGTTGTTCCCTTTGTCATCGGTATGTTACTTGCTCGAGATTCGATCGTCGGTATCATCATACCTAGTTCAATCTCATTACCGGGAAATCTCTTTACTCGTTCCGTAATACATCATCTCGTGACTAACTCATTAGTCATTTGCTTGCAAGACTTATTATGATGTGCATTACCGAGAGGGCCCAGAGATACCTCTCCGACACTCGGAGTGACAAATCCTAATCTTGATCTATGCCAACACCACAAACACTTTCGGAAACACCTGTAGAGCATCTTTATAATAACCCAGTTACATTGTGACATTTGATAGCACACAAGGTATTCCTCCGGTATTCGGGAGTTGCATAATCTCATAGTCAGAGGAATATGTATAAGTCATGATAAAAGCAATAGCAATAAAACTAAACGATCATTGTGCTAAGCTAACGGATGGGTCTTGTCCATCACATCATTCTCCTAATGATGTGATCTCGTTGATCAAATGACAACACATGCCTATGGTTAATTAGGAAACTCAACCATCTTTTGATTAACGAGTTAGTCCAGTAGAGGCATACTAGGGACACTCTGTTTTGTTTATGTATTCACACATGTATCAAGTTTCCGGTTAATACAATTCTAGCATGAATAAAAGATATTTATCATGATATATAAGGAAATATAAATAACAACTTTATTATTGCCTTTAGGGCATATTTCCTTCAGAAACCTCTTTGTTTAAGGCTGGTCGTAATGAGAGTATCATAGGTAGTATCATGCATGCCAACTAGGCGATTTTGATGAGGTGACATAAAATTAAATGAAGAAAAAGAGGGTTGAGTATCAATATCATGATACCGTATCATATTAAATGTTTTGCTACTATAGAGGTGTTTGGTTCGGTTATCTGTAACGTAACGTGATAAGGACGGGATCTGAGTACGTTAGTTTCTGTTTGTTTCAACTTCTCCGTAACGAGATCCTGTGTAATCAGATTACATCGTTGTACAAATCTGATTCCGCCCATATCTGTCGGTTATCCTTTCCCTCTTTCTCATGCGTTTTTCTGGCTGCTGTTCGATTCTTTTCTCGGGGGCTGGAAAAGCACGTCATGATGGCAGGCGGAGACTAGGATCTAGCTGACGGTGCCTGAGATCGGTCCCAACAGCGCGCGGATCGGGGACTGATCAGTGGCGGGCGTGATAGGAGCATACAGCAGTACGCATCCACAGGGGCGGTCAGTGGCGCTCATGCTCTGGGCGGCCGTCGGCGCTTGAGAACAGCGCCGCGCATGCTCAAGGCGGCCGGGCCGAGCAGGTCGTTGACAGGTAGAAGGGTGGCCGGCGAGCAACATGGGATCGGGCACAGATATTCCTCATGCATTGGAGCAATGGTATCCAATACCTTTACCCCACATGAACCAAACAAACTATGAAGAAAATCATTACACCTCCTAAAACACTCTGACCTGATTACGTTAACATTAATATTACTATTCCTGTAGCAAAACACCTCCTATGCAAGGTTGTCAGAATCGCGATTCTGTTATACGATTCTACGACTTTACAATCCAAAATAATCGCAATGATTCTACGATTTTAATTTTTAGAATTTACGTTTCTACGATCCTGGTAGTGAAGATTCTATGATTTGCGATTCTAACATCGAAGCTCCGATCCGATTCAAAATCACGATTCTGACAACCTTGCTCCTATGTATTATGCATGCTAATAAATGAAGTCATCTATGATACTAATATATGATACTATGCACTATGGATGTTATATTATACACTAGTATCATATGCATGATACTAGTATAAGATACTTGCCATTACAACCAGCCTAAAAAATACAGTTTTCCTAGAACTCATCTAGCTGAGTTTTAGTTATGTCTCATTCACTTTTATAGCCATTGGATGTGACTATAAGATGCGTGTGTGCTGACGTGGCATGTTGTACTACTTTGTACTATCTGTTTTGTTTTTTACGTGAATGAGACCAAATTACATCTCATGATCTCATCTAAATGAGTCGTAAGCAATGTGGAATCAACTCTTCTATTAATTCATACAGTGCAGACTCTCACAAATACCAAATTTACATGATATTCACAATAAATATGTGATAATTAAACAGAGCTTGGTTCTCAAAGAAAAAATTGCGGTCGGATTTATGAAAGGTAAATCGAGGAAATGGATTGAGCAAGCCCGTGACGAATCGCTGGATGGATGAGCAGAGGAGCCTAGCAGCACCTTTTCCCGATGGTGAGGTGTCCGGCCATGTGCCAGCTCTCTTCTCCGTCACCATGCATGTACGGGCACTTGGGAGTGAAGGGGGCGCCGGTGGCGGTGGTCACCTTGCCCATGTTCCACTGGGTGTTGGGGTCGACGCTGGCGAACTTGGTCCAGGTCGGCGTAGAGTACTCGTAGCGGCTGTGCGTGATGCGGTGGAACTCGTCGATGTCCTCGTTCTTGGCGATGTCCTCGTCGGTGTTGGAGACGCGGAGGTTGACGGCGAAGATGTCGCCGTAAGGCCTGACGGAGTGCACGAAAATGGGCAGCGAGATGGGCTCAGCCGTGACGGCGGCGAGGTCGGAGGTGACGACGATGCTCTTCATATCGGGGCTGAACATGGGGTGGTTCACGTGCCCGGCGAGGCTGGCCCCGCTCCGGATCACGCGCACCACCTTCTTGTCGGTGGCCTTCACCAGGTACACGGCGAAGTAGCCGGGGTCCAGGCCGTTGTCCAGGTCCTCTGCGCCCTTGGGCTTGTCGCGGGTGGAAGAGAAGACGATCCAGTCCCCCTGTGGCGACCAGCTGCAGTGGGTGTCGGTCCACTCCCCGTCCGTGAGCCGAGTCACCGGGCTACCACCGGACTCCCCAACCTTGGCATTTTCCATGATGAAGAGGTTCTTGCGCTTCCTCTCTCCCACCTTCCAGGTAGTCGGGTTGTCGTCTCCGGGCAGGCGGTCACACGAAGACCGGAACACGAGCTTAGTCCCGTCCGGATTGCTTGACGGGAAGGCGTTGTTGAATTTCCCGTCGGTGAGGCGTGACACCTTCCGTTCATTGATCTTGGTCGTGGAGGCGTTGAAGATAGCATAGATCTCCAGGGGCTCGGCGATGGTGAAGGCTGGTCCGACACAGATGTACAGGGTGTCCTCTTCTGGGTTTTGGTTCCACACCGTGGAGAAGATCTTGTTGGAATCCCTCTTGTCGTAGATGATGCGAAGGCCATTGCTGTCGGCAAGCCACACTGCCTTGAACTCGTTGTCGACGAAGGCAAGCTTCAAGCCATCCGTGGAGATGGTTGGGAACACGCCCGACAATCTGAACAGCCCCACATCCTTGTGCGACTCCGGGCTCTGCAGCTTGTGGAAGTTCTTGGGGATAACACTCCCATTCTGTATGCCGCGCGCACATAATTCGTTACTACTACATAGATACATCCATTTCCGAGGCAAGTAATTCCGAACGGAGGGAGTACGTACAAATTTGTAAAATGTTGCAAACCTACCTTGACAAACTCGTCAGTTCTGCAGCGGTGGAAACCGATGCGCTTGCCGCCGTCGAGGACGAAGGGGTTGTAGTGGTCTGCTTTCGGGATGGCCTTCCGGGTGATCTCCACCGGTCTTTCACGCGCGGTGACGTCGAATATCTCAATGTGGCGGTACTGCGCCTCCACACGAGGCGCAGTCAGCGCAGCTTGCATGGACTTCTGGCGAATGGTCGCCACGGCCACCTTGGTCTCGCTGATGGCCGCCGGAGTCATGGCGTCCAAGCTCTCTGGTGTTACTTGGACGAATTTTTCCGTGATAATATTGTACTGGAACACAACCCAGATGATCTTTACCTTGTCATCATCGACTACTTTGTCAATCCCTCGGTGGAAGAAGATGACCTTGTCGCTGCCCCACGTGGGCCAGCCACCGTCCTTGATGATGATCTTTCGCCGGAGGCCACCCTGAGCCTGCCGGTCCACGTTCATGATCACGATGTCCGTCTTGAGGTGCTCGATCTCTCCGTTCCACCTATTAAACTGGAAGTTGGCCACCGCTACCATCTTCCCCGATGGCGACACGGCCGGGCTCATATCATACTGACCTGTGGGCACCAACGGTGGATATATTTGTTCACAGTAGCTATATATATTTAGGGATATACATACATTTTCCAACATCATTGTTACATATGTAAGGATGATATTACATGGCAAATTAATTAAAACTGATCCCTCGCAAAAAAAATAAAAATAGAACAGATCAGGACGTACGTGCTACGATTTTTTAGTCCATGTCTCATACCAGATGATTTCTTCTTACTACTAGCTAGTTCCCAGTTCCCACACCACACAATTTGCATTAAATGACACCACTTCTTACCAGTACAAAAGTTTCCGTGACACAATTCAAACTTTTCACGGTTTGGCTAAAACTCGGCTAGCTGACTTTTAACAATGTCTCATTCACTTTCTTGGTCATTCAATCATCACGCCCGAGATTCGTGCTGGCATAGTGAGTTGTATTTTGGGGATGACGCCGGGTGCACGGCTATCTCATATGGTGAGCCATGTGCGTGAGGTTCGCAAGAGCTATGTTTTGCCCGTATTTTCTATTTTTTTAGAATCTTTTGCCCGTATCTATTCCTATTAGGAATTGCCTGCGGGCAAGCAAATCGGGCCGGCCCATTAGCACAGTTGCTCCCGCTGCTCCTGCCTAGCTTTTCGTTTGCTCACTCTGCTTCCTTTTTTTGTTTCTCATTTGATTTTTTGTTGTTTTAATCACTGTATTTCTTTGGGTTTTTTCTTTTTCTTTTATTATCACTGTATTTCACTGTACATTGTTAGCCCACTCGTGAAACATGTTTTGGATACACTTTGGGAATTTGTAAATACATGATGTTTTTTCAATTTGAATCAATGTTTTGAACACTTTTTTGAATACATGGTAACATTTTCCTAATACAGGTTTTCCATTTTCTTAATTACAATGGACACTTTTTAAAACTACATGAACACTTTATAACATTGTTATAATACTTTTTGATTTTTCATGGACATTTTATACTTGAACATTTGATTTTCATTATTAAAACTATTTAGAATTTTCACCGGCATTATTTGGACACATGTGAATGTTTCTTCAAAAGGGTTTTTTTATTTTGGAAATAAACATTTATTTTTCTTCGTGATGATATTTATACATTTTATTGACATATTTTTAAAAGAGACAAACATTTTTTTGAGTCACTAGAACTTTTGTTTAAACTGTCATATACTTTCCACAACGGTATGAAACATTTTTTGTATTACACAATTTTGTTTTTCAAATTGTATACACTTTTCCTAAAAAATGTCACAATCACATTTTGAAACTCATGAACATTCTTTCAAATGTACCATGCATTTTTTTAATTACAGGAACATTTTATAAACATATTTTTTGATGTCACAAACAAATTGAATTGCTAAAAAGTTTACATTAAAATTTCATATAAATTTTCTATTTTGATTTTTTTACATTACACAAATATGTATTTACATTTTATACATTTTTTGTGAATGTCCAAACACATTCTTGAAACTCGTGAACTCTTTTTAAATGCAACATACATTTTTTTAATGCCCGTAGCATTTTTTGACATACGTGAACATTATTTACACTATATAAGTATTGTTGTAAATTGCACACACAGTTTTTAAACGCATGATATTTTTGAGATGACAGAAATTTTTTGAATGCGTTATTAACATTTCATTATACTCCCTCCTTTCTGGTTTATAGGGCTTATCTCAAAATTTTAGTTTTTCCATTTTATAAGGCTCAATTTGGTTGTTCCCCATCACATGTTCAGATTCCAAGATGCATTAAATCATTGCATGCTAGTATTAAGAGAAAATTGACCAATGCATGTACTTTATGCATGCATGCATTGCAATTAATGCATTGGTAAACATAATTTTTTGAGGAAAACAAGAGCATTAATTGGGTGCTTTTATAAACTATAAAAAATATTCCACTACTCACCATCTACCTTGGTTGGTGAGATTTTTGAATTGAGCCCTATAAACCAGAAAGGAGGGAGTATATGTTTAACATTTTTTAAATAAATAATTAGCAGATATTTCAAATTATATGTATATTTTTTATCAGTTACATTATGAACATTTCCTTTGCTTTTTCTTGTAATTTTTCCCTGGGTTTCATAGGGTTTTCCTTTTTCCTTCATTATACTTTGTATTCCACAGGTTTTCTCCAATTTTTCTTTCTGTGATATAATTTTTGTTTTATTTTGTTTCCTTCTTGGTTTTATTCGTATTGTTTTTATTAATTCTTTGTAGGTTTTATTTTTTCACATAGGTACATTTTAATCACATTCGTGAATATTATTTTGATAGACTTTGGATATTTTAAATACATGTTGTACATTTATATTAAATCCATGTTTTGAACATTTTTTTGATTACATGCTAACATTTTCAGCGATACAAAAAATATCAAAAATTGTAGGTTTTTTCCTTAAAATTGTATACACTTTTTCTAACAATGTCACAAATACAATTTTGGAACTCGTGAATATTCTATGAAATGTAACATTCATTTTTTGAATTACACAAACATTCTATAAACATATTTTTTGGTCACAACATTTATTTGAATTACTGAAATATTTACATTAAAACGTCATATAATTTTTTAATGATATGTATCAATTTGTTACATTAAGCAAATATCTTTTTACATTGTATACACATTTTTTGGAAATGTCACAAATACATTTTTGGAACTCGTTAACTTTTTTAAATGTAATGTAAACTTTGGTTAATGTCCATAGCAATTGTTTTGACATCCGTAAACATTTTTTTGACGTCACAATATTTTTGTATACAGTATTAACATTTCCTTATACAAGTTTAGCATTTTAAGAATAAAATATTAGCTTTTTTAGATTAAATATAAAAGGTTTTCCAGATACATGATGAACCTTTCCCTTTGATTTTTGTTTCAATTTTTCGCAGGTTTTCTTTTCGGTTTTCCTTTTGCTTTAATATATTTTCTATTTCACTTGTTTTCTCCAAAAAAATCTTCTTTGATATACTTTTGGTTTTCTTTTATTTCCTCTTGGTTTTATTCCTATTTGTTTTGTTTTGCTTCTTTGTAGGCTTTACTTTTTTCACACATGTATATTCTTTGTCAATACACATTGTAATTTTTTTAGCACACTCATCAAACATTTTTTGATACACTTTGGGAGTTTAGAAATACGTGTTTTACATTATTCTTAAATCCATGTCTGAACTATTTTTTGAATACATGGTAACATTTTACAAATACAACTTTAAAAATTTCTTGAAGATATGAAACATTTTTCACATTACAGTATTTTCTTTTTAAAATTGTATGCACTTTTTCTAAATATGTCACAAACACATTTTTGGAACTCGTGAACATCCTTTTAAATGTAGCATATGTTTTTCCTAATTACACAAACATATTGTTTTATGTGACAACATTTCTCTGAACTGCTGACATTTTTTCATTGAAATGTCATGTAAATTTTTTAATCGTACTATTTTTTTACATTAATAAAATAGGATTTTACATTGTATAAATGTCACAAACACATTATTGAAACTCCTGAACTTTTTAAAATCGTGCGTAAATTGTTTTGTGAATTTCCATATCTTTTTTGACATATGTGAACACTTTTTTACAGTGTATATGTACTTATTTTAAATGTCACACACAGTTTTTAAACCTGTCAAACCTTTTAGGTGTCACAACATTTTTTATATATTAATAAAATTTCCTTATACATGTTTAGCATTTTTCAAATACATGATTAGTTTTTTTTAAATATATGTATAACATTTTTTCAGATACATTATGAATATTTCCTTTGATTTTTCATTGATTTTTTCCCTGCTTTTCCTTGGTTTTCCCTTTTTTCCTTTATTATGCTTTCTATTTCACTTGTTTTCTCCAATTGTTTTCTGGGATATACTTGTGGTTTTTTTGTTTCCTTCTTGGTTTTATTCGAATTTTTTTCTGCTTTTCTTTTTCTTCTTTGTAGATTTTTTAATGTGAATATTTTTGTCAATGCACATTGTACAGTTTTAGCACACTAATGAAACATTTTTCTGATACACTTCGGAAAATTTTAAATACATGCTGTACATTTCCGAAATACAACTTGTACAATTTCTCAATGACAAGAAGTATATTTTAAAACTACACGAACACTCTTGAACATTGTTAATACATTTTAAAAGTTTCATGGACATTTTTCTAAACTTCACGAATATTTCTATTACATCGATATTTTTTTTCAGAATGTTCACAGATATTATTTGGAAACATTTAAATATTTATACAATGTTGACCTTTATTTGAAACGAAGTTAATATATTTTCATTTTATTTATCTATTTTCAAATGAGATGCAAATTTTAAAAATTACATTCACGTTTTTTTACTTTCGTTTATATATTTCTAAATGACATAAACATTTTTTTGAATCGCTGGAATTATTATTTAAACTGGCATGCACTTTTTTCAATGGTACAAAAATTTCCTATATTACGCAATTTGTTTTAAAAAATTGTGTTCACTTAATCTGAAAATGTCACAAATATATTTTTGAACTCGTGAACACTTTAATAAATGTAAGATACATTTTAATGAATGTATGAAACATCTATTCAAAATTATATGAACATTGTTTTTACATTGTATAAACATATTTTCTAATGTCAAGAACATTTAGTTGATTTTCTGAATTGTTTTGTACTTTTCTGACGAGACGAAAATTCTTTTTTACATTACGCAAATATGCTTTTACATTGTATGCACTTTATTTTAAAATTTTACATACACTTTTTTTAAGCTCATGAACTTTTTGTAAACGTAAAGTACTTTTTTGAATGCACATAACATTTTTCGGACGTACACACACATTTTATTACACTGTATAAGCATTTTTTTAAATGCCATGAACATTTCTAAATCTCTGGCTTTTTAGATGTGACAAAAATAATTATCGAATTTTTTACTTTTCCTTATACATGTTTAGCAATTTTCATATACATGATTAGCATTTATCAAATTTGATGTAAAGTGTTTTTGTTTAAGCAAAAAAATAGTAAAAAGTAAAACAGAAAACAAAGACCAAAATGTGAAAAAACATATGAGTGACATCAGCAACGTGGCCATGTGGTTATTTGGTCGGCCCAGCAACGGCTCCTATAGTTGACCCTCTATTAGGAATGACAACGGGCGGCACATAGCGGCGTTTTCTATTTGGCGCCCCCTGCGCCCGTTAGTGTGTTATAATCGCAAACCGGCGCACACACCCACTCCGAGCTGGGCCGGCCCGTTTTAGCTTTTATTTTTCCTGTTAAAACTGCAAAATCTGCAAAAACGCAGGCGTGGTAAGTCGAACCAGGGACTCGCCACTTGTCAGCGTGCTTGATAAGGTGGGAGTAATCATCTTTGCAATGAGCAACCCTTAACTAATGATTTCTGAGCATTGAAGGATGCGAACGCTACTAGCCTTTTGCAAATTTTGTCATTGTTCTGTGTAGCATCTAGGAGTAAGCGCTTTTTGTAATTGTTCTTTGAAAAGCTCCTTTTGCAATGTCTTTTTTTCTTATGGATAATTGATGTTTTTGTTTTCTGACCTTTTGTTATTTCACTACATTTAGTTGAACATTCTTTTTATTCTTTCCCCTTTTTCAATTTTAGAATATCCATGTCATTTTTAGCTTAATATTCATTTGTTACTAGATATTGCAAAATTGATTTAGTTTTAGATTGGTTTACATTTTTCTTTACTATTAATAATAATAATTTTAAAAATTCATAGGTCAACACAATTGTGAAGTTAGATTGAAAAATTAGGGTGGTGGTGAGACGGGGTCAAGTTACATGTACACCACTAGACATGTAACTGCAAGCGTTGTAATCTGACCGTAGCTGCGTGAACCAAAACAACTACAATCGGGGCCGGAGGGGGTTATCAGGCCAGTTCCATGTCTGCATATGCAACTGCAAGCATTGTACCTCGACTGCAACTACATAGACACAAAGCAACTACAAGGTCTGGCTCACAACTGCACATTCTCAAAGGAAGTCTCAACTGCAAGTTTTCAATAGGGGGCGCAACTGCATGTGAGGCGCTGAGATGTGCAATTGCCAAGCAACGCAACATGCGAGCAACTGGTGGCGGCCCGTTGTTTTTCCTTTTATATCTTTCCTACTAGTCGCACATGCGTGGGTTGCATGCAGTTTGTAACCAGGAAAAGGAAAATACTTATTTCTCAATTTTTTAAGAAACTGAAAACAGGAAAAGGAAAATTTTCTGAAAAACTATATTCGCGTCCGCCTCCAAAAATATATTTGCGGGTGAAACTTAGGGCTCATTGACCTTGCAGTTTTCCTTTTTGAAGGATTCTTAGTTCCTTACATGATTTAAACCCACGTCTTTTTTCTGTAGTTGCATTCCTGGGAATTGAGCTAGGAGATTCGACAAGATTATGCCTTATATGTCCCATTGGTCTACTTTTTGAGGATTTTTAGAATTACTAGATGAGAGTGAGAAAATTCCAAGGATTGTTTTCATCGGGACATTGTACAATACTAAAAAACTAGTGGAAGTATTTACCAGTTGACTCTGTGTCAATTAATGGAGCCAGTTGACGTACCTTGTGGAGTGAGGCGTTCGGTCTTGCCATTCGCAAGGTTGGTCTTGTACACGACGGTCCATGGGGAACGGCGTGTGCTCACCGGCTCCTTGGTGGAGACGTAAACGATGGAGCTGCTGACCACCCGTCCGCCCACCATGAAGCCACCGGCGAAGCAGCCGCTGTCCTCCAGGCGGGCGCCACCGAAAGTGTCGGCGCCATATATGTCGGCCAGGCGCCGCACTATCGGCGGCCGCTTGCCGCCGCGCAGGGCCACGTGGAGCGTCTCGAGGCCGTTGTCCCTCTCGGAGACAAACACCAGGCCGGTGGCAACGCCCTTGGCGGCATCGTCCGCGGTGTAGACCATCTGCTTGGCAAGCTTGGGGTTCTTCCTGGCCAAGAACGTGAGGAGCTCCCTGAGCGCCGCCGCCGGGATGGGCCGGCAGTTATGGTTGTATGACTGGCCGTCGGTGAGGAGCACTTCGTCCCAAGGTGACGACGGAGGCGGGTCGGCTGGGCAGGAGTAGATGTCCAGCGGCACCGGCGGCCTGTAGGTCGCGAAGCAGGCGATGCTGCCGCGGCTGTCACCCATTGGGAAAGAAAACTAGAAGGAATTGAATGAATGAACCTGAAAGAAGCCAGCTTCGTTTGTGTGTAGAGGCCCATTGGAGATTTATATATAGCGTGGCAGCACGCCAGCTTTCCTGTGACACCCGCGCAAAAAATGAAAATAGAACCTTGCCCTGTGATATTGCATATTCTCTTGGCTTTAAGTAGTTGCGTTTCGGTCCCAAAAAAAGTAGTAGCGTTTTTCCTTTTTGTTTCAAGTCAGTTTTCATTTAAGATCGTATAAATTGTCCAAACATTTCCATTAACAAATAAATTCATTACCAAAATGTTACTCTAGCATCGGCAACTCTAGATAAAGCCAGCTAAAAAACTCTAGATAAAGCCAATCTATCAACAGAGGTAAAAAAAGATACTCAATCAATACGTAAATCTTTTAACTTACAGAATTTTTGTCCCATGGAGCCCTGCAGTACCACTACCCTTTATTAAGCAAACAATGTACACGAAAAAACAAGGAACAATATACAAAGAAGGGGATACAAACCTAGGGAGGAAGGAAGGAGTCAAGGAGATCGACCAAAATTATTTTTTCTTATGATTGTCCTTATTAATTCTCTATATATATATATATGCCTAAAGGGATACATTACAATATGGGTCTGTCTATATCACATCTAGATGTGAAATAGCAAATCTGTTACAATATACCATCTATAAAAAGTGGGCCTCTGATACAAAAAAAAGCACCACCTTAGAGAAGAAAGGTAGCCAAAAGACTTTCCTAGCAGAAACAATAATTCGGCTCCTGTCTTGGCCCATGGGTTAGACAAGCTGGAGATAAGCCCAAAGTCTTGCTTACCAGTAACATTAATTTCACACTTGTCTTGGCCCACGGGTTAGAGAAGCTCGAGACATGCGCAAACTCTGCCGCTGAAGTTGCACCGAAAGAATAGATGGTTGTGATCTACTCTAGCACCCGTTAAATCCTCTTCGGCGCAACGGGCGCCGCTTAAAGGCATTGTGCAAACGGGCGCACACCCAGAGACACCCACCCCTCTGTGTTGGCCTGGCCCATTTACCGTTTTTCTCTTCTGTTTTTAAAACGCAAGAAACTGCGGGCGTGCATGATTCGATCCCGCGATCCCTCGTTCAACATTAGCACCGGAACGTTGCTATACACACGACGGGACATGGACGATTTACGCACGACATCATTAATCAAACCGTTGCTGGGAGGCAGTGGCGGAGCTACCTGGAAATTCCCGAGGGGGCAGAACACAAAATGTGAACAATTAGGGAGCAAAATACTGATGTTTCTTCCTGCTAAGCCCTTTATTATATTTTTCTTCAGAGAATTGTGCAAGGTTGGGGGGCCCACAGCGCCCCCCCCCCCCCCCCCCCCC
>LR738709.1:11636699-11666556 GCA_902687465.1 Secale cereale
CCCCCCCCAAAGACTACACTAAGCTCCGCCACTGCTGGGAGGGAGCAAAGTACAGGGCATCGTCCGATCTTACATCGTGCATGAGTCGGCCAGCCTCTGTCGTGCGGGAAGTAGTTTCGTTAGCGCCGATAGGCAGCTAACTCACCCACCTGGCGTGATTTGTTACAGCTTTTTACTTCTTTTCTTCTCTCCGCTTTTTTTTCTTTTCTCTTTTAACATTTCATTCTATATTTTCAAAATGCGTGAATTTTTTATATCATAATCGATGAACCCTTTTTCAGATTCTGGTGAACTTTTTTTCAAATATTGATGATCTTTTTTTCAAATTCGTGAAAATTTTCTTATCAATAGTGATGAACTTGTTTTAAATCAGCAAACATTTTTCAAAAGCCGGTGAACTTTTTTCAAATTCATGAACTTCTGTTTATCAAAATGTATTAGAATTTTTCAAATTCATGAACTTTTTGTAATTCGTGAACTCCTTTTTATTAAAATTGATTCACTTTTTCAAAATCTGGTGAACTTTTTCCAAATTCGTGTTCTTTTTTAAAATTTTGATGAACTTTATTGATTTTCTTGAAATCCATGACCTTTCTTCAATTTCGTGAACATTTCTTTGAAATCCATGACCTTTTGTCAATTTCTTGAACATTTCTTTGAATCCATGACCTTTTGTCAAAATCGATGAACCATTTAAAATTCGTGAATTCTTGTCAAATTTTAGTTCCCTTTTTCCAAATAGTTTTTAGGGCTGAAACAAGGGTCAAATAGAATTGTTTTCGTACATAAGACAACAATGTTATCCTAGTGCACTGGTTGAAGCGCCAAGTCTGTCAGTGATGTCTTGTGGGTTCGAATCCCATGTCCAAATTCTGGACGTTTGTTTTTTGAACATCTGGCATGAGCGATGCTGGACGTTTGTTTTTTGAACATCCCATGTCCACTACCGCGCTCCTTCGAGATCCAGTAACATTCCATCAAACACCTTAATCTTCAAAGTGTACTAGCTCCACGAGATCCAATCGAGTAGAGGATTAAACACCAAAGCCTGATGGATGAAGGCATAATATCGAGTGGCATGGTAATACTGCCCCAATCCTACAATTTGTATCCATCGGTATGATCTAGAGAGAAGACCCAAGTAGCTAATAACTTTGAGGCTTTGCGGTTCAGTGTAAGCCCGTCCAGAGAGAGAGGGAAAAACAAATAAAGTTAAGCGATCACTGTAGTTCTTTTTTGAGTTAAATACACTAGAGGTGCCTCAACTTGTCCTGTGCGGTCAGTTTAGCGTCTAAAGTTGCAAAATATGTGAAACTGGTGCTCGAACTTGTCAGGCCGTGCAAATACGGTGCCTCCATTCGTATCCGGACGTACATCTAGCCCGCGTGGCGTACAAACGTGACGGTGGCCCGCGTATCAGTGCCCAAGAGGCGCTGGGTGGTCCGCACATGTTTTTTTATAGAAACCCCCCTCATGTTTTATTTAATCAATAGAAAAGCCATCAAAAACACTGTAGTATAGCGAGAAATAACATGAAAAAAAAAACTCCATGAAGGGGTATCAAACCTGCCACATCATGTTCAACAACGACACGATCTGGCCAGCCGGCCGGAGTATGCTTTGAATTCAACTATTAGCTACAAAGCTGTGTAAATACTAAATACAATCCATGTATCACTCTACAATTTTCTTTATTTTTTATTTTTCCAAGTTCATGTTTAGTTTCATAACGCATAAATTTTCCCATATGAAAAATACAGTTATCAATATGCAAATATTTTATATTTTAAATCTTTATCCATTTTCATTACTGTGTACTTCGAAGAGATTGACATGAACTTAATTTATGTGGCTAATGTAAATTCAAGAATGTATCAAACATGTAAACTGTGTTTATAGAAATGTGAGGATAATTTACACAATAATTTTGTAACTCGCGTTGAACTCTTTTAAAAATACATGTTGTAAACTTTTTTAATGCATGCCGAACAATTTTCAAAAAATGTATTATAACTTTTCAATACATGTGAAACATTTTACAACAACATGTTGAACATATTTCAAATGCACTAACATTTTCTTTAATTTTTTGGCTGTTGTATTGCATTTCTTTATCGAAATGGTAAAAATAATATGTAAAATAGAAATATACAACTTGAAAATTAAGTGTGTAGACCCATATGAGCACATTTGAGAGGTACATAGCAACGAAATAGGAATTTTGGAGCACGGTGGCCACTGAGCATGTTTTTTTCTTGAAAGTTTAAAAAGTGGCTAAAAATTTCATACAAATATGAAAAAATTCACAGAAAAACGTAGGCATGTGCTCTAAGTGACTTTCAAGTTTTGTTTGAATTTTTTATGTTATACCCTGCAAAAAAGATAATAATCCGGTCAAACAAATTAGCTGATTTTTGCATGTATTTGTATTTTTTGTATCTCTCACATACAAATACAGTTTTGAAAAAAAACACGCGGATATATTACACTTCTATGTGTGCATGTACAAAAAATGTCAGAAGTTTTTTAGCTGTAATAATCTGTTTCTTTGTCCTTCGATGCATAGCAACGCGATATATAAAGTTCGACTTAGTCTATTATCTACTAAGCACAGTATGGCCTGGTGGATATTCTGTGCATGCACAATAATCCGTAAATTTGTAGGGCTTTCTTATATGATTAAGTAAAATTTGAGCGTTTTTTTTAATTTCCTCATGTCCGGGCCACCCAGCGACTTCCCCGCTCCCAGCCACTCACAGTTGGGCCACGGCCACATTGACACGCCACATGGGTTGTACGTCTGGATATGAATGGAGGCACCGTATTTGCACGGCCGAACAAGTTCGAGCACCCATTTTATGTATTTTGCAACTTTAGGCACTAAACTGACCGCGCAGGACAAGTTGAGGCACCTCTGACGTATTTAACTCTTCTTTTTTTAGAGTATAATGCCTTCCCTCCTTCAGAAGAATTTTTATGCACCTGACATTTCTTGACGTCCTTGTCCTCCATGCCAATCATGGTGTTATTCTCTTCATTTGCTGTTCTACTGCCATAAGAATAGCAAATATAGAGACTTGTTTCATATAAGGTAAACACACATCAAATACTTATCCTTATGGTCGAAAGAATGGTCACCAACATGTCAAGTACGTGGCAACTTTGTGCGTTTCTACATGGAGGAAGTATGAAGGATAGTGTAGGAGAAGAAGGAGGGGTGGACTGAAAGAGGGCGCCGATGTCAAGTACGTGGCAACTTTGTGCGTTTCTACATGGAGGAAGTATGAAGGATAGTGTAGGAGAAGAAGGAGGGGTGGACTGAAAGAGGGCGCCGAAGGGGAGACTCTCGGGGTCCAGTAACATTCCATCAAACACCTTAATCTTCATAGTGCAGTAGCTCCACGAGATCCAATTTAGTAGAGGATTAAACACCAAGCCTGATGGATGAAAACATAATATCGAGTGTCACGGTAATACCACCCAAGCCTACAATGTTTATACATCGGTATGATCTAGAGAGAAGATGCGAGTAGCTAATAACTTCGAGGCTTTGCGGATCAGTGTAACCCTGTCGAGAGAGTGGGAAAGAAATAAAGTTAAGCAATAACTGTAGTTGATTTATTTTTAGAGTATAATGCCTTCTCTCGTTCAGAAGATTTTTTGTGCACATGAAATTTCTTGGTGTCCTTGTCCTCCATGCCAATCACGGTGTTATTCTCCTCATTTGGTGTCCTACTGCTAGAAGAATAGCGAATATAGATACTTGTTTCATATAAGGGAAACACATATCAAATACTTCTTATCCATATGGTTGAAAGAATGGTCATCAGCATGTCAAGTACGTGGCGACTTTGTGCGCTTCTATATGGAGGAACTAAGAAGGATAGTGTTTGGAGCAGAAGGAGGGGTGGACTGAAATGGGGATGGTAGGGCACATGCGACAACCCACAAATGTAAGTTGTCAATTGTGAATCTTTTCATAAGTAAGAGTGTCGAACCCAACGAGTAGCATAAGGAATTGTTACATGGAAATTAGCCAAGAATCTCTGCAGGTTCCCAAAAGAGTGTTAATTATATGTTTTGGTGGATTGAATTGTGAGTGTTCAAACAACAATAAAAGTAAAAGAGTGGAACAAGTGACCTTTGGGATGTAACCATATTCGTAAGTCCACTGGCCCAACAATTTTGTAGTTCATTCGGAATCGCGTGAACTTGTTCATCTAAAATGATATTGATGCCATTTTGCATAACGTATTTTCCTTGGGCATCCATTTGTATGCAGTATTGAAAAACATTAGTTTTTTAAGGGTACTATGGGGGGCAAAGAGTACTTACACAAAGGAGGCGGAGAGATAAAAGAAAAAAAAAAACAGTAAGCTACATCTGGCCAGTGATTGGTAGATAGTTTTACATGATCTTGCAATCAGTATGCGCCTACGAGAGGTGAAGAAATATTTTTGATGAAGTCCTATTTCTGTGTTTTTATTTTGAACCAAAGGCTGATGCCCTTCCTTATGTGAAAAACATCTGACGTTAGCCTAATTATGTCTAACTTTTTATAGCTATAAATTTTCTGTAGCCACTCTGATTGGTCGTTTGTATCGTGATGCCATCTAACAACAGGCTTACACATGGGTGTGTCATCTTAGCTAATAATGAGTATGTGAGGTGCCTTGTGTTAGCAAGTCGCGAGCCGTATATCCCTGGGTGTAATACGTTGAGAGAAGACTTAAACAGGGCCATATATATAAATCATGGACTTGTCTCCATTGAAAATGTACATGCATGTAACATGGAAATTAGTACACTAAGAGACTTGATACAGTCTACGTCTTACTAATTGTCTACTCATTGTAGAAACGGTGGTAGTGGTTACAAAGAATGTGTTCTCCCCGCTCAACATTTGTGTTAATCTGTTATATTTCTAGATTAAGGTTTTTGATCGGGCATCCCATGGCCAAATTGTAGCTCAAGTAGGACATATACGGTCAAATGAAACCAGTCCAAGTGCTAATCACATCGTGAAGAACCATGTCACTAGGTAAAAAATGCACGTTGGCTAATAATTAGTACTAGTGTTTTACTGTGTTATTGGTTAGTACGCATGGACACCGAAACTAGTTGACATATCTATGCTAACTTGTATCGGAAATTTTCTAGAAAGACCTAGAAGAAAAGAAGCGGTGAAAATGCATTGTTGATTGAGATTTAACCTGCTGCAAGAAAAAAGAAGAGATAATCTACCGCCCTCCTCTTCCTAGATCCACAATTGTGGCAACTGATACGTCCAAAATGCATCACTATTTTGTATCATAATTTATCCTTATTCATTGATATATTTCACATTACGATGATGTTCTCATGTTATTTTGGCCTATTTTACACAGTTTGCAACTTTCCGGTGCCGAAGCAGCAGACGCAGGATTCAGCGGTAAAAAGTGGACGCTGAGTTGCTGAAGAAGAATACCTCCAAATTACCTGAAAATCGACGGAGGATATTTTCCGGACGAATCGCGAAGACATGCGAAAGGGCAACCAGAGGGGGGCCACAGGGTGCCCAGGCGCCCTGGGGGCGCGCCCCCCTGGCCGCGCCGGGGGGGGCGCCTGGAGCCCCTGGCCCACCTCCGGCTGCCCCCTTTTGCCTATATACTCTCCGTTATCCGAAAACCCTAAAAAACGAGAGTTTTCACGGAGTTCCGCCGCCGCTCCGTGGCGGAAACCTACAGAGAAGAAAAAGCCATCTCCGGTGGGCAGATTCCGCCGGGGAGACCACCTCCCGGAAGGGGAGATCATCGCCATCGTCATCACCATCGTCACGGGCATCATCGAGATCATCATCAACATCATCCCCAACACCAGCACCATCTCCATCTTCATCCAAATCTCATCTCACAACTGCAACTTGTGTTGTAACTCGTACTACCTATCCTCTCTACTCCATCGGTGTTGATTACTACTTTGTGGTGAATGCTATTGAGTTTTGTTGGAGAAATATTATTATGTCCAGATTATTTATCACCCATTTATCTCCACTGATCATGATCTCTTTTATGTCTCGTGAGTAGTTACCTTAGTTCTTGAGGACATGGGGAAAGTCTTGTTGTTAGTAGTCATATGCTGTTGAAGTAATATGTGTTGTTTGATACTTAAGTTGTGTTGTCATTCTACTAGTGGTGTTGTGTGAGTCGAACACTCAACACTTCGCCTTATTAAGGACCTAGGAGAATACATTGTGTACAAAGAATGCTTACGGTGGGTTGCCGGAGTGACAGAAACCTGAACCCCAGTTCGCACGCTTTTGCATAAGGGAACAATGGATCCTCGATCGTATTGCTATGGTTAGGCTTTTGCCTTAAATTCTATCTTGTACTTGCGGATGCTTGCAAGGTGTTTAATCATAAGAGTGCATTCATCTTAGTCTAGAGAGTGCACTAGCATAGATCCACCCACTCAACACTTATCAACACATAACATAGTATCGATACGGAATATGGTGAAAGCACATGACTACTTCTCCCGTGTGTCCTCAGGAACGCTTTAGCTTTTATAAGTTCAGTTGCTAGGCCTCTCCTTTGCTAAGAAAGGATTGGGCCACTCGTTACTCTCAGTGCCTTTTACATTGCTTGCTTTTACTTTCCTGCTGCTTATATCAAGAAAACCCCTAAAAAGTTATCTTTCAGTGCTTGCAGTAATTTTTTGCTCATAATCGCTTATCAATACCTTCTGCTCCTCGTTGGGTTCGACACTCTTACTTATCAAAAACGCTGCAATAGATCCCTTATGGTTGTGGGTCATCAAGTACCGTTTTCTGGCGCCGTTGCCGGGGAGCGTAGCGCTATTGGTAAAGTGAGACTGGTAAGGAAGTTTTTATAATTCTGTTTTTATTTTTGCTATTGTTGCTCTTTGTCCTTATGGACAACCTTGTTATTGGATCGTTGCTTGCGGGAAGGCGCCCCACACCTGTGGTGGTTGATCCTCCCCCTACTAAAATTGTGCCCTATAAAATACCAGCTGGTATTATCGATTATGTTTTGGGTAATCGTTATGCAGGAGACAGACATCCCGGTGAACACTTGCTATATCTGTCACAACTATGTTCATTATTTAAGCTTGCAGGTGTATCGAGGGAGTTTGTCATGAGGAAATTGTTTGCCGTATCACTTATAGATAAAGCTTCAGATTGGTATAGGCTTCTCGATAACTCACACTTGCTTGACTGGCAGGAGCTTATGTCTCTCTTTTATACTAAGTTTTATCCTCTTCATGAAATTCATCGAGACAGGAACTATATCTATAATTTTAGGTCTCGCGACGGAGAAAGCATTGCTCAAGCTTGGGGGAGATTGAAGTCCCTAATGCTCAAATGCCCTATTCATAAGCTTCCCAAGGAAATTATACTTACAAATTTTTATGCCAGGCTTTCTCGTCAGGATAAGGAGATGCTGGATGCCTCCTCTAGTGGGGTATTTCAGAAGAAGAGTGTTGAAGAAAGGTGGGATCTCATTGAAAGGATCCAGAGGAATAACGAAGATTGGGAAATTGATAAAGGTACTGAACCCGCTATAAATTATGAACATGATTATATTGAGAGCTATGTGAAAACTGATTACTTCAATACTTTTTGCTCTAAGATTGGTCTTGATTCCCATCTAGTGATTGATTTCTGTAAGAATTTTGCCTCTCATGTTGATTCTTTTAAAAAGAAGAGAGACCAGCATCATGAACCTTTTAAAGAGCTACCTGTTGATATTCATGTTGCTGACCCTATTTTGCCTGCAGTTATATATGAAAAGCCTCCTTTTCCCGCAAGGATAAGGGAGCACTCTCTTGTGACAGGCATAATAAATAAAAGTGAGAGAAGAGTTGATGAGCCTGAGGACCAGACCAGGGTCGATCCTCAAGTTGCATTGATTAAAGACCTTGTTACTAATGATATTTTGGATTCCAATATAAATTTTTGTGCTGTTTCCACTAACCTTGTCATAGCAAAGAATAAAGGCCCAATTTCAGGTACTCCAGTGGTATCTGTTAAAATAGGAGATCACAATTATTATGGGCTATGCGATTTGGGATCGAGTGCAAGTGCTATCCCCTATTCACTTTATGAAGAGATCATCGGTGAGATTTCCCCTTGTGAACTTGAAGAAGTTGATGTTACCATTCATCTTGCAAACAGAACAACTATCTCTCCTATCGGAATTGTGAGGGACGTTGAAGTCCTATGTGGAAAGGTAAAATACCCTACGACTTTCTAGTACTTGGTTCAGAGAGGGACAATTTTTGTCCAATTATTTTTGGTAGACCTTTTCTTAGAACTTGTGGAGCTATAATAGATTGCAAGAAAGGTAAAGTTTCTGTTGAATTCGATGGTGAGCCATATGAATTTAATTTTTCTAAGTTCTCTAAGCAGCCTCGTGGTACCAATTTACCTAGTGATGATAAACTTATTGAAAGTATTGCTTCTATTGCTATTCCCCCTAATGATCCTTTGCAGCAATATATGGAGGACCACGAGAATGATTTGCATATGGAGGAAAGAAATGAACTAGATGAAATATTCTTGAGGCAACCTGCTATCCTGAAGCACAACCTTCCGGTTGAACCTTTGGGAATTTTATCAAAACCAAAAGAAGACCAGGTGTTCGATCTTAAACCTCTTCCAGATACGCTCAAGTATGCTTATTTAGATGAAAAGAAAGTATATCCTGTTATTATCAAATCTAACCTTTCAGGATATGAAGAAGAGCGACTATTGGAAGTACTTCGTAAACACCGAGGCGCAATTGGCTATACCCTTGATGACCTTAAGGGGATTAGTCCATCTATCTGTCAACATACTATCAACCTTGAGCCTGATGCTAAACCAGTTGTTGATCATCAACGACGGTTGAACCCGAAGATGATGGATGTTGTGAGAACTGAGATTCTCAAGCTTCTAGCCGCAGGTATTATTTACCCTATAGCTGATAGTAAGTGGGTAAGCCCGGTACATTGTGTTCCTAAGAAAGGAGGTACAACTGTGGTTCCTAATGATAAAAATGAACTAATACCTCAGAGAATTATTATTGGATATAGAATGTGTATTGATTACAGGAAGCTGAACAAGGCAACCAGGAAGGATCACTACCCGTTGCCGTTCATCGACCAAATGCTTGAAAGGTTATCCAAAAATACCCACTTTTGTTATCTCGATGGTTATTCTGGCTTCTCTCAAATTCATGTTAACACTGCTGATCAAGAGAAGACCACTTTTACTTGTCCCTTTGGTACTTATGCTTACAGGCGTATGCCTTTTGGTTTATGTAATGCCCCTGCTACTTTTCAAAGGTGTATGTCTGCTATCTTTCATGGTTTTTGTGGGGATATTATGGAAGTCTTCATGGACGATTTCTCCGTCTATGGAACTTCTTTTGACCATTGTCTCCACAACCTTAATAAAGTTTTGCAGAGATGCGAGAGGACAAATTTGGTACTCAACTGGGAGAAGTGCCACTTCATGGTTAATGAAGGAATTGTTCTTGGTCACAAGATTTCCGAAAGGGGAATTGAAGCGGACAAGGCCAAGATCGAAGCTATTGAGAGGATGCCCTATCCAAGGGACATCAAAGGTATTCGCAGTTTTCTTGGTCATGCTGGTTTCTATAGAAGATTTATTAAAGATTTTTCGAAGACTTCGAGGCCCCTCACTAATCTTCTCCAGAAGGACGTCCCTTTTGTATTTAATGAGGATTGTAAGGAAGCTTTTGAAGTCCTTAAGAAAGCTTTAATAACCGCTCCTATAGTACAACCACCTGACTGGAATTTACCTTTTGAGATTATGTGTGATGCAAGTGATTTTGCTGTTGGAGCTGTTTTAGGACAAAGAGTTGATAAGAAATTGAATGTTATACATTATGCTAGCAAAACCCTTGATAGTGCTCAAAAGAATTATGCTACTACTAAGAAGGAATTCTTAGCTGTAGTATTTGCTTGTGATAAGTTTAGGCAGTATATTGTTGATTCCAAAGTTATTATTCATACTGATCATGCTGCCATTAAATACCTTATGACAAAGAAGGATGCCAAGCCAAGGCTTATCAGATGGGTACTCCTTCTTCAAGAATTTGATTTGCAGATTGTTGATAGGAAAGGGGAAGACAATCCGGTGGCGGACAATCTTTCAAGGATGGAAGATATACCGCACGACCCCATCCCAGTCAACGATAGTTTTCCAGACGAGCAACTTGCCGTTGTAAAAGTACAATCTCTTTCCGATCCTTGGTATGCAGATTATGCTAATTTTATTGTTGCAAAGTATTTGCCTCCAGGTTTAACATTTCAGCAAAGGAAGAAGTTCTTTCATGATTTGAGGCACTACTTCTGGGATGACCCACATCTTTTCAAAGAAGGTCCCGACGGGATCGTGAGAAGATGCATACCGGAACATGAGCAGAAGGACATTCTCAGACGGTGTCATGATAGTCCCTATGGAGGACATCATGCCGGTGAGAGGACTGCACATAAGGTTCTTCAATCAGGTTTTTATTGGCCTACTCTCTTTAAGGATGCTAGAAATTATGTTTTAGCCTGTGATAAATGTCAGAGAGTTGGTAACATTAGTAGAAGGAATGAGATGCCTATGAATTACTCACTAGTGATTGAACCTTTTGATTGTTGGGGTTTTGATTTTATGGGTCCTTTTCCTTCTTCGCACAAGTACACTCACATTTTAGTAGCTGTTGATTATGTGACCAAGTGGGTTGAAGCAATCCCCACTGAAAGTGCTGATCACAAGACATCTTTGAAAATGCTTAAAGATGTAATTTTTCCTAGGTTTGGTGTACCAAGGTATCTCATGACTGATGGAGGATCAAACTTCACACACGGAGCTTTTAGAAAAGCTTTAGCCAAATACGATGTCAACCATAGAATTGCTTCACCATATCATCCTCAAACTAGTGGGCAAGTTGAGCTAACCAATAGAGAGATTAAGTTGATCTTGCAGAAGACAGTGAACAGAAATAGAAAGGACTGGTCAAATAAGTTAGGAGATGCTTTGTGGGCATATAGAACTGCTTACAAAAACCCCATGGGCATGTCCCCCTATAAGATGGTGTATGGCAAGGCTTGCCATTTGCCATTAGAGTTAGAGCACAAAGCTTTCTGGGCTGTTAGAGAGCTTAATGTTGACCCAAAATTAGCTGGTGAGAAGCGTCTCATGAACTTGACTTCTCTAGATGAATGGAGAAGTGAAGCTTACGAGAGCGCTAAAATGTTCAAGGAAAAGGTAAAGAAGTGGCATGATAGGAAGATTTTGAAACGTGAATTTAATGTTGGTGATAAAGTTTTGTTGTTTAGATCCCGTTTCAGGTTTTCTCCAGGCAAACTACTTTCCAGGTGGGAAGGGCCATTTCATATTGAAGACGTCTATCGGTCTGTTGCAATTAAGATTAACAATTTTGAAGGCACCAAACCTCAAGTTGTGAATGGGCAAAGACTTAAACATTACATAGCAGGAGACCCTGTCAATGTTGACGTGAATATAATATACACAACAACTCACGAAGAACATGTTGCAGCCCTGTTTCAGACGCCAGCAGAAGCAGAATAAAGAAAAGGTATGTAGTACGGTAAGGAAACATCGCGAACCGCCATAAAAGTTCCGTATTATGAGTTTTTGCAAAATTAGTAAAATTCTGAGCCTAAGTGGAGCCGGAGACGAGCTCCAGGGGGTCCAGGCGCCCCCCTGGCGCGCCCTACCTCCTGGCCGCGCCGCCAGGGCGCCTGGACACCCGGGAGTCCGTCTCCGACCCCGCTTTAGCCTGTTACCTTCCTTTCTGTGCATAAATTTTTGCTATATATTTGCCCGGATTGTTCCGGCAACGTATCTTGCGATTTCGTGTGTTTTCTTTTCGATCTGTTTCTGCCAGGGAATCTTTCAGCTGAATCTAGGTGCCATGGCTTCTCCAAGTTCCCCCAAGGACAAGTTCGTCGTCAACGTCATCAACCCTTACCTCACTGAGGTGAAGAAGCACCCTCAGGTTGTTCGGATGGAGGACGGTGTCCTTCATCAAGAAGATCTGAAGGGACCTATCAAGGAGGGGAGCATCCAGGCCAGGCTGGAAGAAGTGGAGCAAGAAGTCTTCGAGTACAAGAAGATGATCGAGCGTGGTGTTGAAGCTAACTTTGACATCATCAACGAGCTGAAGAACTACTTCCTGAAGGAGATGAAGGAGATGTGGAAAAGCATCACCGCATCTGAAGAAAGAATTGAAGAGCTCCAAGGGCAAATTTATGATCTACATCGCCAGAACTGTGAGTATGAACTAAGGTTTATGCGCATGAGAATGGGTGCTGCATGCAGGATTCAGGAGACAAACTTCTCATATGAGACTGGAGAACCCCTTCCATGGAAGCGTTTCGCCGAGGACTACGTGATCAATGCCAACAAGGATGAGGAGTGAAATCTCCTTGGGTAACGGCATTCCCTTGGCTTGTTCCAAGCTTGTGGGAGTGCCCGGTATCTTTATCTTTACCTTTTGTCTTTTAGAGTCAAGTAGAGTCATATCATGTTTAGGGAGGTTATTATATGAAATAGGTGTGTGCATTGAGGTCTATCACTCCTTCGGTGGAGAGATTGTATCCGTGAGTGTGGAGTCGTCTATGATGGAATATTAATGAGAAGTTTATTGGTTCCTTTTGCTGCACTCGGTATTCTCTTCACGCAATCGACCTTATATGATGATTCTTATGGGGAGTATTGACCTTATATCAGGTATGGCTGTGAAAACTTTATTTAATCTTGGCAAACATAGCTTTGGTAATAACAACAAGCATGATTTTCTTAAAGTATCGACATAGCCAAAACCTTTATGTTATTATGCTTGAAGTGTTATGCTGACAAGGAAGACAACTTGATGAGTTATGCTTATTTCAATGTTTATGCTTTATATTGTTTTGCATCTTAGTCATCATCAATTGTCTGTTCTCTCAAAACCTTTGCTAGCCTAACTCTGTACTAAGCGGAATTCTGCTTGTGCATCCATACCCTTAAACCAATACCTTCCATATGAGTCCACCATACCTTCCTACTCATGGTATTCCACTACCACCTCCTAAAGTACAGAATTTATGTGTTATCCTTAAATGTTCAAAATCTTTTATTTTTGTGCCTCTGCTTTAGCTCATGAGGAAGTAATAGTTAATTCATGGTCTTTTTGAGTTGGACAAGCTTCACCCCGGGATTGCATGTCTAATGTGCAAACCCATAATACGAGAAGGAACTGGCAAAGAGTGCGCCCGGCTCAAAAATAATATAACAAACAAACCCTCCTTCACGCTTTGTTCATGAGAAATCAGAAAACTTTGGCAGTGATAAACAAAGGAGAATAAGAGGATGTGATCGTCCTCGTGCGAGAGCCGTTCCTCGAAACTTGTCCAGCTCAAGAAGTAATTGAGTTATCTATTAGCATTCGTTGACAAATCATGCACCTCTCAAAACTTGTTTTCATTCTGTTTGATTTAAGGATAGCACATGAGTTTTCCCTACTACCCTAGAGCAGGGCCTATCTTTTAATTTTAGATTGAGTCGGTTATTCCTACTTCCTTCTATTTCTCAAAGAGAGCAGACATTTGATGTTGACAAGGATTCATTCATATAAAGTTGCATTAAGATTTGTCATATCATATCCTTGTTGACATTATCATTTGATAAGTAAGTTGTTTGTCAAGCCCAGCTAAGGCAAATATCTTCCTTTGTGTTAACACTTTCACTTCTTGCCTAATAGCATGTTCTTTCAAAAGCTTCAATTAATCCCATCAAAACATAAAGAAAGAGCAAAAGTAAAAGTTATTAGTTGTTCTTTGACCAAAGGACATGTTTGCCATGATTCAATGAGTTTCCTTAGCCCTACTGCCGAATATAAGTGTTACCACTCTTTTATAAGGGCCTTATGAGTTGAAGATTGCTGTTTAGGGTATTTGAGTTGGTGAAGAAACTGTGATGCTTCTTGTCCGTATTCTATTTAT
Organism: Secale cereale; assembly: GCA_902687465.1. Taxonomy (NCBI): domain Eukaryota; kingdom Viridiplantae; phylum Streptophyta; class Magnoliopsida; order Poales; family Poaceae; genus Secale; species Secale cereale. The sequence goes on from LR738709.1 coordinate 11,650,707, forward strand.
CGACACTTCACTCTCTAAACTTGTGGACAGGTTTACCGAGCTCAGTATTCGCTTGGGGACAAGCGAGGTCTAAGCTTGGGGGTGTTGATACGTCCAAAATGCATCACTATTTTGTATCATAATTTATCCTTATTCATTGATATATTTCACATTACGATGATGTTCTTATGTTGTTTTGGCCTATTTTACACAGTTTGCAACTTTCCGGTGCCGAAGCAGCAGACGCAGGATTCAGCAGTAAAAAGTGGACGCTGAGTTGCTGAAGAAGAATACCTCCAAATTACCTGAAAATCGACGGAGGATATTTTCCGGACGAATCACGAAGACATGCGAAAGGGCAACCAAAGGGGGGGCCACAGGGTGCCCAGGCGCCCTGGGGGCGCGCCCCCCTGGCCGCGCCGGGGGGGCGCCTGGAGCCCCTGGCCCACCTCCGGCTGCCCCCTTTTGCCTATATACTCTCCGTTATCCGAAAACCCTAAAAAACGAGAGTTTTCACGGAGTTCCGCCGCCGCTCCGTGGCGGAAACCTACAGAGAAGAAAAAGCCATCTCCAGTGGGCAGATTCCGCCGGGGAGACCACCTCCCGGAAGGGGAGATCGTCGCCATCGTCATCACCATCGTCACGGGCATCATCGAGATCATCATCAACATCATCCCCAACACCAGCACCATCTCCATCTTCATCCAAATCTCATCTCACAACTGCAACTTGTGTTGTAACTCGTACTACCTATCCTCTCTACTCCATCGGTGTTGATTACTACTTTGTGGTGAATGCTATTGAGTTTTGTTGGAGAAATATTATTATGTCCAGATTATTTATCACCCATTTATCTCCACTGATCATGATCTCTTTTATGTCTCGTGAGTAGTTACCTTAGTTCTTGAGGACATGGGGAAAGTCTTGTTGTTAGTAGTCATATGCTGTTGAAGTAATATGTGTTGTTTGATACTTAAGTTGTGTTGTCATTCTACTAGTGGTGTTGTGTGAGTCGAACACTCAACACTTCGCCTTATTAAGGACCTAGGAGAATACATTGTGTACAAAGAATGCTTACGGTGGGTTGCCGGAGTGACAGAAACCTGAACCCCAGTTCGCACGCTTTTGCATAAGGGAACAATGGATCCTCGATCGTATTGCTATGGTTAGGCTTTTGCCTTAAATTCTATCTTGTACTTGCGGATGCTTGCAAGGTGTTTAATCATAAGAGTGCATTCATCTTAGTCTAGAGAGTGCACTAGCATAGATCCACCCACTCAACACTTATCAACACATAACATAGTATCGATACGGAATATGGTGAAAGCACATGACTACTTCTCCCGTGTGTCCTCAGGAACGCTTTAGCTTTTATAAGTTCAGTTGCTAGGCCTCTCCTTTGCTAAGAAAGGATTGGGCCACTCGTTACTCTCAGTGCCTTTTACATTGCTTGCTTTTACTTTCCTGCTGCTTATATCAAGAAAACCCCTAAAAAGTTATCTTTCAGTGCTTGCAGTAATTTCTTGCTCAGAATCGCTTATCAATACCTTCTGCTCCTCGTTGGGTTCGACACTCTTACTTATCGAAAACGCTGCAATAGATCCCTTACGGTTGTGGGTCATCAGCAACCAACCGTACAAAATGAAGGTGATATCTTGTGTCAGAGGAGGAAGGTTCTGAATACCCTAACTATTTGGATGACCTTTGTGCAGTGACCTTTGTGCAATAGATGCGGCACAATCCAAAGCTGATTGGGACACTAAAGTTAATACATTGACCAAGATTGATTCTTTCATTAAAAAGGGTGGGTGTATCATTAATCATATTGATTAGAGAGAGGATATAAAAAAGATAGACCGACCAAATGGCATGACATCATTGGCTCACCGACGTAGAAGTAAACTGTTCCTATTTGTTAGCTATAGAGACCAAGACAAAGTCTTAGCTTCCTGTTTAGTACTCTGTCAATCTAAAAAAAAAATAGATTTCTTGAAGTTACTCTGATTGGCTAATTGGTACCGTGATGCGATCTAACTACCGACTTGAAGGTAGTTAACATGGGTGTTTGTCATCTGAGCCAATAATGAGTATGTACGTGGGGTGCATTCTTTGGTCAACATGTTGTACAAGAGAGTACTAAACATGGATCGAATACCGTAACATTCAATGAAACACCTTAATCTTCAAAGTGCGGTAGCTCCGCGAGATGCAGTTGAGTAGAGGGTTAAACACCACAGCCTGATGGATGAAGACATAATATGGACTGGCATGGTAATACCACCCCAAGTCTACAATTTGTATATATGGGTCTCATTTAGATAGAAGATGCAAGTAGGTAATAACTTCGAGGCATTTTTTATTTTTAGAGTATAATAGTTATTTCAGTTTTATTTTATTTTTAGAGTATAATGCCTTGTGTCCTTCAGAAGAATTTTTGTGCACCTGAAATTTCTTGATGTCCAGAGAGAGGAAAAATAATAAAGCTAAGCGATCACTGTAGTTATTTTATTTTTAGAGTATAATGCCTTGTGTCCTTCAGAAGAATTTTTGTGCACCTGAAATTTCTTGATGTCCTTGTATTCCATGCCAATGATGCTGTTATTCCCTTCATTTGGTGTTCCACTGCTAGAAGAATAGTGAATATAGAAACTTGTTTCATATAAGGGAAACACACATCAAATACTTCTTATCCCTATGGTTGAAAGAATGGCCATCAGCATGTCAAGTACGTGGCGACTTTGTGCGCCTCTACATGGAGGAAGTAGGAAGTATAATGTTTGGAGCTGAAGGAGTTGTGGACTGAAAAGGGATGGTAGGGCACATGCGGCAACCCACAAGTGTAAGTGATCAATTTTGGATCTTTTGATAAGTAAGTGTGTCGAACTCAATGAGTAGCATAGGAATTGTTACAGGAAAATTAGCCAAGAATCTCTGCAAGTTCCCAAAGAGCGATAATTATATGTTTTGGTGGACTGAACCGTAAGTGTTGAAACAATAATAAAAGTAAAAGAGCGGAACAAGTGACTTTTCGGATGTAACCATATGCGTAAGTCCACTGGCCCAACAATTTTGTAGCTCATTCGGAATCGCATGAACTTGTTCATGTAGAGTCATATTAATGCCATTTTCCGTGACATATTCTCCTTGGGCACCCATTTGTATGCACAGTCTTGAACAACATCAGTTTTTAAAGGGTACTATGTTGAGTATAATGTTTATTAGGAAAGAAGAGATAGACTAGGATTTGTTCTGGCTTGTCTTGTACTCCAAGTAGATCATTGTACTCCTATATATATGCCCACGAGGCTCGGTAATTGCTTTTGGCTCCTAGGTGCATATGCACCCATTGTCGAAATACACATTTCAAAAAGTTGAAAAATTCGGAACAAAAATCCCGCGTGTATATCCGGACATTTTATGTGCGTGCACAAGGTTTCGGTGAAAAACGACGTTTTTTGTGGCTTGTGTAAAAAAGATAAATTGTCTTTTTTACACAAGCCACAAAAAACGTCGTTTTTCACCGAAACCTTGTGCACGCACATAAAATGTCCGGATATACACGCGGGATTTTTGTTCCGAATTTTCCAACTTTTCGAAATGTGTATTTCGATAATAGGTGCATATGCACCTAGGAGCCAAAACACCATTCTCCACGAGGCTCAAGCAATACAAGAACTATTCCACCAAATCCCTCTCTCCCTTCTAACATGGTATCTATCGCAAGTCGATCCTAAACCCTAGCCGCCACCGCTTCCGCACCCGTGCCCCGCCCCCGGGGCGGTCGGCCTCCATGACCGCCGCCGGGGGCCGCGCCGCCCGTACCTAGGGTTCGTCCGCCGGCCGTGTTGGCCGGCTGCCCTAGAGAGTCTTTTTCCTGAGCCATTGCTCTAGGTTTTTTCGCTCTCTCGCCGGTCGTTTTGATCGGCGTTTTTCTTTTTGGTTTTCCGATCTAATCTTGATCGGTTTGCGTCGCCCACCGCCGCCGTCGACCCAGTGCGCCTCTACTCCGACCCTGACGCGACCAGCCAGCCTCTCCTTCGACCCGGCGACCACGCGCGCCGAGGCGGCCCGTCCGGGCCAGCCGCCGTCCACGCGTCGGTCCGCCCGTCGCCCTGCGCCGGCCGTCACCGCCCTGCTCCGACCGGAACACCTGCATCGCCCCGACCCGGCGGCCTCGCACCATGCGACGGCCAATCATAGCCGTCGCTCGCGCGCCGGCCCGCCAATCGATCCACGTCACCCGCTTCCGCCGCGTCTGCACGGCGGCCCGGCGGTCTACCTCGTCGGCCTCGTCCTCGGCTGCATCAGGCTCGTCGTCTGCCTCAACTCGGGCGCCGTTGCTCCGTTGGTCGCTCGGGCCTCGCTGCCCGGGCGCCGGCGCTGCTTTGGCAGCCCGGGTGCCGGCGCTGACGTCCCGTTCCGTCCGCCGTCACCGGCCTCATCCGGGACTCCGCCATCACTCCTCCACCGAGCGGCGTCCCCGACCTCGCGCGCGATCGGCTTGATCACCCGCTCGCCGCCGCGATCCACCTCATCTACGCCGCGCAATCGACCTGGCCCGTCGGTCACGCGCGCCTTCGCAGGTCCCGTGAAGATCGTCCCCGAGTTCAGCGCGCCTCTTCACCGATCGAGCATCGGGCTGCCGCTGCGTCGCCCCGTCAGGCCGCAGCGCCGCCGCCCCCGAGGCTGTCCCCGCGGTTGCACCGACTCGTGCTTCGCCGCTGCGTCGCCCCTTCGGGCCGTAGTGCTGCGGTACGCGGTCCCCGCCGCCGCCCCGAGGCTGTCCCCGCGGTTGCACCGACTCGGGAACCGCCGTTGTGTCGCCCCTTCGGGCCGCAGCGTCGCGGCCCACGTTCCCCGCCGCTGCCCCGAGGTCTTCCCGCCGTCGCCCCGACCCGCCTGCCGCCGCTGCGTCGCCCCTTCGGGCCGTAGCGTCGCGGCCCGCGGTCCACTCCGTCGTCACAGCGCATCGACCTCCCGTGGTATACACCGCGCCGTCTCCCTTGGCGCGGGAACGCCACCGTCCGCGCCGGTCTTCGTCACGCTTTTAGGGTTCTTCGCCTACTTCGAGCATCGCCGCCGCAAACCTAACCTAGCCGCCGCCGCCGCCGTCAGGCCGTCGCCGCCGCTCTTCTTTGGCCGCCGCCGCCGCTACCTTCGTAGCCGCCGTCGTCGCCCGTCCACCCCCTTCGTCTTCGTCTAAGCACCAGCCCGTCGCCAGCGTCGCCGTCATCTACCCCGACCACTTCGTCTACTCCGACCATCGTTGGTGACGTCGGCCCCGGGCCGATGGACGCCGCAACCGTCGTCGAGTTCTTCTCTGCTGGCCCCTCTGACTTCTCCGACATGGCGTACAGCTCGTGCAGGTCCCTCGTCTACGCATGCCCGGTGCTAGCAACACCGATGCGTGCTTTCATCCATGACGTGTCCCCGGGCCTGGCAAGCCTGGTCGACGCTTCGTCAACTTCGTCTTCGTACGTCTACGCATGCCCGGTGCTGGCAACACCGGTGCGTGCCTTCGTCTACGATGTGTCCCCGGGCTTGGCAAACCCGCCGCGACGCGTCGTCAACACCATCTTCTTCCCGGCGCACCACTACTTCGACACCACAGCGCCCATGCTAACTCGGCGCCCCCTTGCGCCTGCGGCTCCACGGCGACTTCCTCGACACCGGCTACCCCGACTCGACATCGACCACGGCATTCTTCGCACGGCTACCTCAACCACGGCTCCACCACATGCGTTCTCGGCTACATCGACAAACGGCACAAAGGGCTACCGCCTGCTTGAGCAACCTCGTTGGTTTCCACTCCAGTCACGACTCCGCGATGCGTCGACCGTTTCGACTGTGGGGGGTGTACGTCGGCTTGCCTTCGGATTCTTCTCCAGTCTCATCGTCTGCGTCGCTACCATTGTGACTGCGGGGGGATGTTGAGTATAATGTTTATTAGGAAAGAAGAGATAGACTAGGATTTGTTCTGGCTTGTCTTGTACTCCAAGTAGATCATTGTACTCCTATATATATGCCCACGAGGCTCAAGCAATACAAAAACTATTCCACCAAATCCCTCTCTCCCTTCTAACATACTACAGCGGGCAAAGAGTATGTACAAAGGACTTGACCAAATCCCTCTCTCCCTAGTCTATCTCTGGATTGATAGCTACAGAGATCATATTTCTTCGTTTTATTTTGGACCAAAGGCTGACGCACTTGTTTATGTGAAAATACATGTGAGGTCAGCCTAATCATGTCACGCACGACGTACGTTTTTATAGTTATAATTTTTCTGTAGCCACTCTGATTGGTTGTTTGTATCGTGATGCCATCTAACAACCGGCTTACACATGGGTGTGCCATCTTAGCCAATAATGAGTATGTGAGGTGCCTTGTTTTAGCAAGTCGTGAGCTGTACAGCCCTGCGTGTAATACGTTGAGAGAAGACTTAAACACGGCCATATATATATATACATCATCGACTTGTCTCCATTGAACATGTACATGCATGTAACATGGAAATTAGTACGCTAAGAGACACGGAGAGAGACTTGATACATGTTACTCCCTCCATTTTTATATACAAGGCCACAAACTCAAATTACAGGTACCAATGTAAAATTTAATGACTGCTTTGCAAGTCAGCTTTTCTTTTCGTTTACTGGGATCATTAATATACCACACATGCATGCAAGAACTCTGAGTGGAGGAAGTAGCCGATTGTCATTATGACTACATGCATGCACTATTAAAGAGGTTGCTAGTACGAGAAAATATCATTAATTTTGCCTCGATTACTGTTGGTGGCCTTGTATAGATGCAAAACGTATATTCCATAGTGGTCTTGTATATAAAAATAGAGGGAGTACAAAGAATGTGTTCTCCCTGCTCAACATTTGTGTTGATCTGGTATGTTTCTAGATTAAGGTTTTTTTTGCGGGGACTAGATTAAGGTATTTGATGGGGCTTGGGTGTCAAGGGCACCCCATGGCCGAATTGTAGCTGAACTAGGACGTATACGGTCAAAATGAACCTGTCCGAATGCTAATCACATCGTGAAGAACCATGTCACTAGGTAAAAAATGGACGTTGGCGAATAATTAGTACTAGTTGACATGTGTTATTGATTAGTACGCAGAGTGGGCACCGGAACTAGTTGACATGTCTAACTTGTATTGGGAGTTTTGTAGAATGATCTAGCAGAGAAGAAGCCATGGAAATGCTGAGTTGATTGAGATTCAACCAGCAAGAAAATAAATAAATAATCTACCACCCTCCTCTTCGAAGATCCACAATTGTCGCAACCAACCGTACAAAAATGAAGATGCTATCTTGTGTCAGAGGGGGAAGGTTCTGAATACCCTAATTAATTGGATGCTTAGTTCCTACTGATCAACCGATGAGACGGACAGTGCAATGACCAGTGCAATGACCTTTGGACAATAGATGGGGCACAATCCAAAGCTGATTGGGACACTAAAATTAATACATAGACCAAGATTGACTCTTTTATTAAAGAAGGGTGGCGGTATCGTTAATCATATTGATTAGAGAGAGGATAAAAAAAAGATAGACCGACAAAATGGCATGACATCATTGGCTCTCCCAAGTAGAAGTAAACTGTTCCTATTTGTTAGTTATAGAGACCAAGACAAAGTCTTAGCTTCCTGTTTAGTACTCTGTCAATCTATAAACGCATCGCCATTGCATGGATCTTCTAGATGCCATTTTTTTAACACTGTATAGACGCAAACGCCCATACATACGCATATACACTCACGCATATGAACGCACACACGCGCCTCGTCGTCGATGGGAACGTCTTCTCCCACAGAAAGCGCATCATCGAAAATCCTGAAATAAATTCAGGAATAATGCGAGCAACAGGACTTGAACCCTGGTGGACTAGGGATACCAGTGTCCCTCAAACATCCAACCACAGGTTGGTTCGCGTCTTCTAGATGCCATTGAAAGCTTCATTATCAGTATGTTTTAGGTTGTTTTCCTATTGAAACAAGCGTACATTTTCATTTGGATTTTCGTTGTAATGTGTATTGACTCATTCTATTTGCATCAAAAGAATTATTTATTTCAGACTTGGCCTAACCTTAATTTGTTTGGGTCCTCCACCTTAGTGGTCATCGGTGTACCGTCCGACGAAGCACCTCGACCTGATGTGTGGAACGGAGGCCTGCCATTGCCGGATCATCAACCGGAACCACAACATCTACCAGATCTGCCACTACGTGCTCCGAATATCTGATTGCTGGTGGTTCGCAAAGCATGTCAGATGGAGTCGGAGATGCCAACATCGGCGGTCCTCCGTGCGAGTCGTCGTCGCACATCCAATCCAGCCGCTAGTGGCGAGAACCGACCTCCGACGCCCTCGCCGATGGCCGCCCCGGCCTTCGCGGTCACTGCGGTCGCGGTGATCGCCCCAGGGCCCTGGGTTTCTCGCCCATGGGAATCATTCAGCATGGATATTTTAATCTCTAATAATTAGTACGTACTGTAGTGTTTTACTGTGTTATTGATTGGTACAAAGAGTGGACACTGGAACTAGTTGGCATGTCTAGGCTAATATGTTTTGGGATCCTTGATCCACAATTGATACAACCAATTGTATAAAAATGAAGGTGCTATCTTGTGTCAGAGGAGGAAGGTTCTGAATACCCTAATTAATTGGATGACTAATACTAATCACTAATCAATGGATGAGAAAGCAGAGCAGCGACCTTTGGGAAATAGATGGGGCACAATCCAAAGCTGGTTGGGAAATACATATTGATTGATTCTTTTAGTAAAGGAGGGTGGGGGTATCATTAATCATATTGATTAGAGAGAGGATATAAAATAAGATTGAACCGATAAAATGGCATCACATCATTGGCTCTCCCACGTAGAAGTAAAATGTTCCTATTTGTTAGTTATAGAGACCAAGACAAAGTCTTAGCTTCCTGTTTAGTACTCTGTCAACCTATAAAATAAGATTTCTTCAAGTTGCTCTGATTGGTTCTTTGGTACCGTGATGAGATCTAACCACCGACTTGAAGGTAGTTAACGTGTGTCATCTGAGCCAATAATTAGTATGTACGTGCGTGGGGAGCATTGTTTGGTCAACATCTTGTACAAGAGAATACTAAACCTGGATCAAATACATAACCATTTGTATTCATCGACTTGTCTCCATTGAACATGTAAATCCATGTGACAAATTAGTACAAAGTTAGTACAAGAGAATACTAAACCTGGATCAAATACATAACTTTGTACTAGCTTTAGTACAAAGTTAGTACAAAGTTGAGTCACTTATTTTGGGACGGAGGGTGTACAAATTAGTACTCTAAGACAGACGGAGAGACTTGATCTAGTGCACGTCTTAAAATAGAAAAGGATGAGAACCGGTATAAATCATAGACGATCTTCAGTTACAATAAGCAGTTCGGTGGTAGTACTAGTTGCTAAATTCTAAAAGGACATAGCAATAAGTTCAGATGCACATGAATAAATAAAGGATATAAAAGACAAGTTCATGCTAACCGGATGGTAACTTATAAGACAAGTTCATGCTCACCGGCTGGTAACTTATTGAATTTCCTTTTTCTTTTTCTTTTTGATTAAATTGATGATCCAAGCAAATATACATGCCTTATAATTCAGAATGGAGAGAGTATTGTTGCAACCGATAAATAGGATTGTTTGACATCCATGTTTCTTTCTGACTTGATGCTTGTTTTTATGATACATACAAGGGTACTGAAAACTGTGGTTCTTTCTTCTGAGAATAAATAACATGGACCATTGGTTTCATATTCAAAGAACTTTATAATGCATTTTTAGATATATAACTCACAATACGTTCAAATTGACGGTCTAGACATACACACATGCCATAGCAATTGGAAAAGGATGAAGTACAAAAAACTTTCTGAACATCCGAATAAATTCCAATCATTTACTCAACCGTTGTGAAAGAACATGCGGTGCCCCCATGTTTGGTTTTGATAATTGATGACAATCTCTATGGACTAATGGTTGCCTTGAGTTATATTTGAAGGGTTTGTCCATAGGCTTTTCTAGGAGTTCATTTGTTGGTTTCAAGGAGAGTTTGTGATGACCAAGGTGCTATTAAGGAATTATCCAAAGATTGGTCTTGTGGGTGTTGAGCTTATTGCAAGCATGTCTTGAAGAAGAAGAGTTTGTGATCATTCATGTTTACCTTGAAGACATCATCCAAAAGAAGAGAGTTGGAAAGATTCAAGGTTGATCAAAACTAAGTCAAAGAATGAATCAAGTTGATCAACACACAAAGTGTAGAAGATGTACCGAGAGGGATCAAGCAATCCCATGGTATGGTAAGCATTGTCAATCACGCTTTGTGTACTAACTCATGGTCTTCGTGAGAGTTCTTTGTGGGGTTAGGTTGCGGTGTGCAAGTTCAAGTGGAGCATCATGAAGAGATCAAGTGCTTGAAGCTTGCCGTCCATTGTGGTGACAATGGACTTGTGAAGATATGCCGAAGAGTGGCTCACCCATAGTGGAGTATGGGGGAGCAATCTACTAGTCTTCACCGAGACAACACAATCAAGGAAGGTGGTCCAACTTGAGGAAGTCAAGATCGTCTACATCTAGCTCAAGTGGAATTTGTGCAAAGCAAAGGTTTGCCCTTGATAGGTTTTCTATTTTACCGGTCTCGTGGTGGTAGTTGGGAGACCGGGTTATAGGATCGTTTGCCGTACTATCAAGGGGGGCTCTCAAGTTGGTAGCTTGATCGTATCGTTAGTAGAGAGCTCAAACCATTGCATCCTTGCATCATGTTTCTTGGTTTTTGTTTGGTTCTCTTTGTGAGCCTTAGAGCTTATGGTCATCTTGATGACAAGCTTGATTTCATCGAAAACGGAGTTCACATGCGTCTTCTATGATGTATTCGGTGTTGGAGGTTTTTACCGGTCTTATCCGAGGAAGGGTTCTCACCATTTTCTTATGGGCCTTTTCTAATTTGCTTATTATTGATATTTCTTTCAATATTATGTTAGCCCTTGTCACTAGCTTTCCAACAAACTTGGTTTCATCGAATTCGGAGTCCGTTTGCAAAAGTTGTGGCAGTTTTGGTGTTCTGAAAAGGCTGCAGCGGTACTACCGCGAATTGGAGCGGATGTAATTTTTTACTACCGCTCCAGAGCGGTACTACCGTGGATACTAGAGCGGTAGTACCGCTCCGGACCAAAAACTCGTCCCAAGTCCTGCGGTGGTAGGCCCGGATGTAATTTTTTTAGTACCGCTCGCAAGCAGTAGTACCGCTACCCCTAGCGGTAGTACCGTGAGGTCAAGCGGTACTACCGCTCCGATGGTTCTTCTGGCCTTTTTGCCTCCTCGCTGTTGTTTTTCAAAGGAGTACTACTGCCCTAGCGGTAGTACCGCTCCTTGGAGCGGTAGTACCGCTCTGTGCGGGCTGTGAGCATAACTGTTGGATTTTTCCCCACCTATAAAAGGGGATCTTCTTCTCAATGAACCTTATCCTTTGAGCTCGTGTTCTTCCCCCATTGTTGACCTTCTTCGAGCTTGCTATGTCTCAATCCCTCCATGGATTCTTGCTAGTTTTTGGGGGAAAAGAGAGAGGAGATCTAGATCCACACTTCCACCAATCACTTTCTCCTCTTTGTGAGGGGAACCCTTTGGATCTAGTTCTTGGAGTTCTTGGTGTTCTCCTTCTTGTTCTTCCTCTCTTTTTCCTCCCTAGCATTAGTTGCTTTGGTGGGATTTGAGAGAGAAGGACTTGGGCACTCCGTGTGCCCTTGCCATTGCATTTGGTGCATTGGTTTGAGTTCTCCACGGTGATACGTGGAAGTGAAGTTTGAGAAGCTTATTACTCTTGGGTGTTTGGGCACCCTAGAGCTTGTTCCTCTTGGGTGCCTTGGCGCCCTAGACGGTTGATGTTGTTTGGAGCTCAATCATTGTGCTGTAAAGCTCCGGGCAAGCGTCGGGGTCTCCAATTAGGTTGTGGAGATTGCCCCGAGCAATTTGACGGGTACCGGTGACCGCCCCCAAAGGTTGCCAAAGTGTATGGGTTCGGTGACCGCCCCCAAGGGTTGCCATTTGTACAGGTTCGGTGACCGCCCTCAAGGGTCCCTTAGTGGAATCACGGCATCTTGCATTGTGCGAGGGCGTGTGGAGATTACGGTGGCCCTAGTGGCTTCTTGGGGAGCATTGTGCCTCCACACCGCTCCAAACGGAGATTAGCATCCGCAAGGGTGTGAACTTCGGGATACATCGTCGTCTCCGCGTGCCTTGGTTATCTCTTACCCGAGCCCTTTACTTATGCACTATACTTTGTGATAGCCATATTGTTTCTTGTCATATATCTTGCTATCACCTACTTATTTATCTTGCTTAGCATAAGTTGTTGGTGCACATAGGTGAGCCTAGTTGTTGTCGGTTTTGTGCTTGACAAATTAACCGCTAGGTTTATTCCGCATTTGTTCAAGCCTAAACCGTAATTATTTTAAAAGCGCCTATTCACCCCCCTCTAGGCGACATCCACAATCTTTCAATTGGTATCAGAGCGTCGTCTCTCTTTATAGGGTTAACCGCCTAGAGAGTAAGGATGTCGTCTAGAGGTTTACGTTTCTCTGACACTCTTAGTTTCGATGGCACAAATTTTGATGTTTGGATAATTCACATGCTTAATCTCTTTAGGGTCATGGACCCAAATTTAGAGCGAATTGTAGATATGGGTTTTTCTCCTCCAAAGGATCCACAAAGATTATCTTTAGAGGATGAGAAAAACTCTTATCTCAATGCTCAAGCTTCTAATGTGCTTTTTGATGCTTTGAGCAATGTAGTTATATTTCAACTCATGCCGTTCCGGGATGCTCATGAGTTGTGGACAAAGCTTCAAGATAAATATGGTTTGTCCAAGAATTGTGGGAATGATTGTTCTCCCTCCACCTCCGACCGTGCTGTCTTCTCAACTTCTTCTACTTCACCTACATATGGTTTGCCACAAGGTAATGATATGGTGAGTAGTGTTGGTCATTGCAATGATGATAGTATGCTTATTGTGGATGATCCTTCATCACTATCTTATTGCAATGCATATTCTTTGGACTTTAACACTACGAGCACCCTACATGTTTCACATGCTTGTGTTGATAGTCCTTACATATCATGTAGAAATTGCTTGACTAAAACTCATGATGATATGCTTGCTATATCTTGTTGCCATGATAAAAATGCATCTATTTCCTCGAATTGTTATGCTAACAATGTAGAGGAAACCCAACACCCCACGGAACAAGATGTAGTCTTGAATGGTGCTTCAAGGGATCCTACATCATCATCTATTGCGTTTTGCCTTATGGCTAAGGCTTCAAAGGTATCTCCCACTTTGAATCCCAATATATCTTGTGATGATAGTGATGATGACAATGATGATGATGTTGATAATGATGAAGAGAATGATAATGTTGCCTCCTTAAAAATTAAGGGGGAAATGATTTTTAAAGCTCTTCATAAGAATAAAATGGCTCGTTCCAACTTCATGGAAATCATGTCTATTGCCATCGAGGGCAAGAAATATATAGAGGAGTTGAATTCTCATCTAGAGGAGCATGAGGTCACCATTGAGAAAATGGAAAGTCATGAGCGTGATTACGCTAATGAGATCGCCGACCTCTCGCAAGCTCTTGAACTTGAACAAACCACCAAGGAATCTCTTGAGGAGACTTTTGCTCTAGAACTATCTAGAATAAGGGAATCCCTTGATAGAGCTCTCGAGGTGGCTAATGATTTTGAAACTAAAAATGAGAAGCTTGAAGTTGCACATGCTAAACTCCTTGAGGATTTTGAGCACCTCGAAAATGGCTCAAGGGTCATTAAGAGTGAGCTCGTCAAACTCACCGAGTCTCATGCTCATATTAAAGCTTCATATTCTAAAGAGCTTGCCAAGTTGCCTTCTCCTCTTGCTATTATTGATGATGCTTGTGCTACTAACTCTATTTCTAGTGAAGCATCCATTTTGAAGGTGAATGTTGAGCTAAGGGCTCAACTTGAGTTGCTATCTGGCAATTATGGGAAATTGGAAGAAAGTCATGTAAAGCTCACAAGCTCTCATGATGATCTTCTAGTATCCCATAATGTGCTAAAGATAGCTCCTGAGGCTATGAGTATCAAGGTAACATCTAGTGAGCCTCATGTGGATACTAGCACTACTTCTAGTCAAAATGCTATCTTGCCATGTGCTAGTCCTCGTAATTCATCTACTCACAATGTTAGTACATCTTGTGATGAATTTCTCTCCTTGCCTGGTTGCTCTAACAATGAAGCTTATACTTCCTCTAGTACTTTTGTTGATACTAACCATGTAGAGGAAATCAAAGAGCTCAAGGCCCAAGTCACTTCTTTGAAGAAAGACTTGGAAAAGTGTCATGAAGGGAAGTCCACACTCAACAATATCTTGAGTGTGCAAAAATCCCCCAATGACAAATGTGGACTTGGATTCAACTCCAACAAGAAGAAAAGGTCCAAGATCATTAACAAGAATAAGGGCCAAGAACAACTCAAGAATTCAGCCAAGATTATTTGCTTCAAGTGCAAAATTGAAGGGCATCATGTTAGATCTTGCCCATTGAAGAAGAAGGCCATTAGTGACAAGCAACAAGGGAAGAGGCCGCAAGTTCAATCTCGTGCTCAACCGCAAGTTGGAGAAAGGCCACTTCCCAAGAAGACTCATGGTAATGCTTCTCATTTTTAGGAATCAAATGAGAAGAAAGTGAAGAGTAGATGTTGGTACTTATGCTGTGAGAAGGGTCACCTTGCTTCTTCATTCACTAGTGGTAACTTATCCAACCCAATTATTATTGATGATGTCTATTCTCTTGGGAAGGATAAGGTTGGCAATGTGTTTGCCAAGTTTCTTGGGACTCAAAGTGGTGTCAAGAAAAGAACCATTTGGGTAGCCAAGCCTATTGCGACTAACCTCTTAGGACCCAACTTGGTTGGGGACCAACTAGCTCAAACTTGATCAATAGGTGTTTTGGAGGGCATTGGAGACTTGGCTACATTATGAAGAATTAAGGGGTCTTCATCATTCATATTGTCTCAAGCCAAGTCATTCGGATTATCAAGTTTCTATCTTATATCCAATGTTCCTCCTTGCGGTAACTCATGCTTAAATTGTTTACATTGAAAGTTACTTGCCCCTTTGCATGTTTTGGTTTTGTTCCTTGCATGTGTTTGTATATGTTGTGCGTCCAATTTTTGTATCTTGAGAAATCAAGTATGTGTATATTGGTTTGCACATCATGTATGTGTGTGTCGTGCGTTGAGCCTTTGTGCTTCTTGCTTTTATATTAGTTGGCTCATGTGAGAGATTAATGGAACATCCCATTTTGGCGGAGTGATGTGCTTTGTGCACCTCACAATCCTATAAATATGTGTACATGAGGAATACCATCTAGTATTGATATTACAAGATTATCTAGTCTCTATGTGGTATGTCTTTGTTGGGTAACGTAGCAGAATTCAAAAAATTTCCTACGCTTCACCAAGATCAATCCAAGGAGTCATCTAGCAACGAGCATAAAAGAGTGCATCTACATACCCTTTGTAGATCGCGAGCGGAAGCGTTCAAGAGAACGTGGATGATGGAGCCGTACTCGTCGTGATCCCTATCACCGATGATCCCAGCGCCGAACAGACGGCACCTCCGCGTTCAACACACATACGGTACAATGAAGTCTCCTCCTTCTTGATCCAGCAAGGGGGGGAGGAGAGGTTGATGGAGATCCAGCAGCACGACGGCGTGGTGGTGGATGCAACGGGAAAAGCTGCAGGGCTTCGCCAAGGACCTGCGGGAGGAGGGAGAGGTGTAACGGGG
>LR738709.1:11677628-11691502 GCA_902687465.1 Secale cereale
TCTCATCCGGGACTCCGAACAACCTTCGGTAACCATGCACTGTTCTCACTAACAACCCTAGCGTCACCGAACCTTAAGTGTGTAGACCCTGCGGGTTCGGAAACTATGCAGACATGACCGAGACACTCCCAGGTCAATAACCAATAGCGGGATCTGGATACCCATATTGATTCCCACACGTTTCTCGATGATCTCATCGGATGAACCACGATGTCAAGGATTCAGGCAATCCCGTATACAGTTCCCTTTGTCTCGTCGGTATGTTACTTGCCCGAGATTCGATCGTCGGTATCTCTATACTTAGTTCAATCTCGTTACCGGCAAGTCTCTTTACTCGTTGCCGTAATACATAATCCCGTGACTAACTACTTAGTCACTTTGAGCTCATTGAGATGATGTATTACCGAGTGGGCCCGGAGATACCTCTCCGTCACACGGAGTGACAAATCCCAGTCTCGATCCATGTCAACTCAACAGACACCTTCGGAGATACCTGTAGAGTACCTTTATAGTCACCCAGTTACGTTGCGACGTTTGGCATACACAAAGCACTCCTATGGTGTCAGTGAGTTACATGATCTCATGGTCATAGGAACTTATACTTGACATGCAGAAAACTATAGCGATAACTGATACGATCAAAAGCTATGTTTAACGTTTGGGTCTCGTCCATCACATCATTCTCCTAATGATGTGATCCCGTTATCAAATGACAACTCATGTCTATGACCTGGAAACCGCGGTCATCTTTGATCAACGAGCTAGTCCTGAAGAGGCTTACTAGGGACCTCAAGTTTGTCTATTTATCCACACATGTATTTGAGTTTCCAATCAATACAATTATAGCATGGATAATAAACGATTATCATGAACAAGGAAATATAATAATAACTCTTTTATTATTGCCTCTAGGGCATATTTCCAACATATAGATGGTCACATTACCATCCGCGTAAGTCTTCTTCTTAAATATCCATTTATTTTCTATGGCGTGCCGCTCATCGGGCAAGTCCACCAAAGTACATACTTTGTTTTCATACATGGATCCTATCTCGGATTTCATGGCTTCAAGCCATTTGTTGGAATCCGGGCCCGCCATCGCTTCTTCATAGTTCGAAGGTTCACCGTTGTCTAACAACATGATTTCCATGACAGGGTTGCCGTACCACTCTGGTGCGGAACGTGTCCTTGTGGACCTTCGAAGTTCAGTAGTAACTTGATCTGAATCTTCATGATCATCATCATTATCTTCCTCCCTAGTCGGTGCAGGCACCTCAGGAACAATTTCCTGCGCTGCGCTACTTTCCGGTTTGGAAGGGGTGACTGTCACCTCATCAAGTTCTACTTTCCTCCCACTCACTTCTTTCGAGAGAAACTCTTTCTCCAGAAAGGATCCATTCTTGGCAACGAAGATCTTGCCTTCGGATCTGAGGTAGAAGGTGTACCCAATTGTTTCCTTTGGGTATCCTATGAAGACGCATTTTTCCGATATGGGTTCGAGCTTTTCAGGTTGAAGTTTCTTGACATAAGCATCGCAACCCCAAACTTTCAGAAACGACAGCTTAGGTTTCTTGCCAAACCAAAGTTCATACGGTGTCGTCTCAACGGATTTTGATGGAGCCCTATTTAAAGTGAATGCGGCAGTCTCAAAAGCATATCCCCAAAAAGATAGCGGTAAGTCGGTGAGAGACATCATAGATCGCACCATGTCCAACAGAGTACGATTTCGACGTTCGGACACACCATTACGGTGAGGTATTCCGGGCGGTGTCAATTGTGAAACAATTCCACAGTTCCTTAAGTGCGTGCCAAATTCGTGACTTAAATATTCACCCCCACGATCCGATCATAAGAACTTTATTTTTCTGTCACGTTGATTCTCGACCTCATCATGAAATTCCTTGAACTTTTCAAAGGTCTCAGACTTGTGTTTCATCAAGTAGACATATCCATATCTACTCAAGTCATCTGTGAGGGTGAGAACATAACGATAGCCTCTGCGAGCTTGAACACTCATTGGACCGCACACATCGGTATGTATGATTTCCAATAAGTTGGTCGTTCGCTCCATTGTTCCGGAGAACGGAGTCTTGGTCATCTTGCCCAAGAGGCATGGTTCGCACGTGTCAAATGATTCATAATCAAGAGACTCTAGAAGTCCATCTGCATGGAGCTTCTTCATACGTTTGACGCCAATATGACCAAGGTGGCAATGCCACAAGTATGTGGGACTATCATTATCAACTTTACATCTTTTGGCATTCATACTATGAATATGTGTAACATCACGTTCGAGATTCATCAAGAATAAACCATTGACCAGCGGGGCATGACCATAAAACATATCTCTCATATAAATAGAACAACCATTATTCTCGGATTTAAATGAGTAGCCATCTCGCATTAAACGAGATCCAGATACAATGTTCATGCTCAAAGCTGGTACTAAATAACAATTATTAAGGTTTAAAACTAATCCCGAGGGTAGATGTAGAGTTAGCGTGCCGACAGCGATCACATCGACCTTGGAACCATTCCCAACGCGCATCGTCACCTCATCCTTCGCCAGTCTCCGCTTATTCTGCAGCTCCTGCTTTGAGTTCCAAATGTGAGCAACTGCACCGGTATCAAATACCCAGGAGCTACTACGAGCGCTGGTAAGGTACACATCAATAACATGTATATCATATATACCTTTGACGTTGCCGGCCTTCTTATCTGCTAAGTATTTGGGGCAGTTCCGCTTCCAGTGACCCGTTCCCTTGCAATGAAAGCACTCAGTTTCAGGCTTGGGTCCATTCTTTGGCTTCTTCCCGGCAACTGGCTTACCGGGCGCGGCAACTCCTTTGCCGTCCTTCTTGAAGTTCTTCTTACCCTTGCCTTTCTTGAACTTAGTGGTTTTATTGACCATCAACACTTGATGTTCTTTCTTGATATCCACCTCCGCTGATTTCAGCATTGAATACGCCTCGGTAATGGACTTCTCCATCCCTTGCATATTGAAGTTCATCACGAAGCTCTTGTAGCTAGGTGGGAGCGACTGAAGGATTCTGTCAATGACCGCTTCGTCTGGGAGATTAATTCCCAACTGAGACACTCGATTGTGCTGTTGGAAATATGCCCTAGAGGCAATAATAAATTGGTTATTATTATATTTCCTTGTTCATGATAATTGTTTATTATCCATGCTAGAATTGTATTGATAGGAAACTCAGATACATGTGTGGATACATAGACAAACACCATGTCCCTAGTAAGCCTCTAGTTGACTAGCTCGTTGATCAACAGATGGTCATGGTTTCCTGACCATGGACATTGGATGTCATTGATAACGGGATCACATCATTAGGAGAATGATGTGATGGACAAGACCCAATCCTAAGCCTAGCACAGATCGTGTAGTTCGTATGCTAAAGCTTTTCTAAATGTCAAGTATCTTTTCCTTAGACCATGAGATTGTGCAACTCCCGGATACCGTAGGAATGCTTTGGGTGTACCAAACGTCACAACGTAATTGGGTGGCTATAAAGGTGCACTACAGGTATCTCCGAAAGTGTCTGTTGGGTTGGCACGAATCGAGACTGGGATTTGTCACTCCGTATGACGGAGAGGTATCTCTGGGCCCACTCGGTAGGACATCAACATAATGTGCACAATATGTGATCAAGGAGTTGATCACGTGATGATGTGTTACGGAACGAGTAAAGAGACTTGCCGGTGACGAGATTGAACAAGGTATCGAGATACCGACGATCGAACTCGGGCAAGTACTGTACCGATAGACAAAGGGAATTGTATACGGGATTGATTGAATCCTTGACATCGTGGTTCATCCGATGAGATCATCGTGGAACATGTGGGAGCCAACATGGGTATCCAGATCCCGCTGTTGGTTATTGGCCGGAGAGTTGTCTCGGTCATGTCTACATGGTTCCCGAACCCGTAGGGTCTACACACTTAAGGTTCGATGACGCTAGGGTTATAGGGAAAGTATGTACACGGTTACCGAATGTTGTTCGGAGTCACGGATGAGATCCTGGACGTCATGAGGAGTTCCGGAATGGTCCAGAGGTAAAGATTCATATATGGGAAGTCCCGTTTTGGTCACCGGAAAAGTTTCGGGCGCTATCGGTAGCGTATCGGGACCACCGGGAGGGTCCCGGGGGTCCACCGGGTGGGGCTACCGGCCCCAGAAGGCTGCGTGGGCCAAGTGTGGGAGGGGACCAGCCCTAGGTGGGCTGGTGCGCCCCCCCACCAGGGCCCAAGGCGCCCCCAAGAGGGGAGGGGGGCAAACCCTAGGGCAGATCGGCCCTAGGGCCCAATCTGGTGCGCCCCCCTCTCCCTCTCCCCCTCTGGCCGCCACCCCTAGATGGGATCTAGGGTGGCCGCACCCCTAGGGGTGGGAAACCCTAGAGGGGGCGCAGCCCCTCCCTTCCCCCTATATATATGTGAGTTTTGGGGCTGCCCATAACATGGTTTGACCTCTCTCGTTTGGCGCAGCCCTACCTCTCTCCCTCCTCGTCTCTCGCAGTGCTTGGCGAAGCCCTGCTGGAGTCCCGCACTCCTCCACCACCACCACGCCATCGTGTTGCTGTTGGATGGAGTCTTCCCCAACCTCTCCCTCTCTCCTTGCTGGATCAAGGCGTGGGAGACGTCATCGGGCTGCACGTGTGTTGAACGCGGAAGCGCCGTTGTTCGGTGCTTAGATCGGAATCAACCGCGATCTGAATCGCAGCGAGTATGACTCCTTCATCCGCGTTCTTGCAACGCTTCCGCATCGCGATCTACAAGGGTATGTAGATGCACTCCCTTCTCCCTCGTTGCTAGATTACTCTATAGATAGATCTTGGTGATGCGTAGGAATTTTTTTGATTTTCTGCTACGATCCCCAACAGTGGCATCATGAGCTAGGTCTATGCGTAGTATCTTGCACGAGTAGAACACAAAGTAGTTGTGGGCGTAGATCATGTCAATTCTCTTGCCGTTACTAGTCTTATCTAGATTCGGCGGCATCGTGGGATGAAGCGGCCCGGACCGACCTTACACGTACTCTTACGTGAGACAGGTTCCACCGACTGACATGCACTAGTTGCATAAGGTGGCTAGCGGGTGTCTGTCTCTCCCACTTTAGTCGGATCGGATTCGATGAAAAGGGTCCTTATGAAGGGTAAATATAAATTGGCATATCACGTTGCGGTTTTGGCGTAGGTAAGAAACGTTCTTGCTAGAAACCTATAGCAACCACGTAAAAACTTGCAACAACAATTAGAGGACGTCTAACTTGTTCTTGCAGCATGTGCCGTGTGATGTGATATGGCCAAAAGGATGTGATGAATGATATATGTCTGATGTATGAGATTTATCATGTTCTTGTAATAGGAATCACGACTTGCATATCGATGAGAATGACAACCGGCAGGAGCCATAGGAGTTGTCTTATTTATTGTATGACCTGCGTGTCACTGAATAACGCCATGTAATTACTTTACTTTATTGCTAAACGTTAGCCATATTAGTAGAAGTAATGTTTGGCGATACGACTTCATGAAGACACGATGATGGAGATCATGATGATGGAGATCATGGTGTCATGCCGGTGACGATGATGATCATGGAGCCCCGAAGATGAAGATCAAAGGAGCAAGATGATATTGGCCATATCATGTCACTATTTGATTGCATGTGATGTTTATCATGTTTTACATCTTATTTGCTTAGAATGACGGTAGTGAATAAGATGATCTCTCACTAAAATTTCAAGAATTGTGTTCCCCCTAACTGTGCACCGTTGCTAAGGTTCGTTGTTTCGAAGCACCACGTGATGATCGGGTGTGATAGGCTCTAACGTTCGCATACAACGGGTGTAAGCCAGATTTACACACGCGATACACTTAGGGTTGACTTGACGAGCCTAGCATGTACATACATGGCCTCGGAACACGGAAGACCGAAAGGTCAAACATGAGTCGTATAGAAGATACGATCAACATGAAGATGTTCATCGTTGATGACTAGTCCGTCTCACGTGATGATTGGACACGGCCTCGTCGATTCGGATCATGTATCACTTAGATGACTAGAGAGATGTCTATCTGAGTGGGAGTTCATTAGATGAACTTAATTGTCATGAACAATAGTCTAAGTTGTCTTCGCAAATTATGTTGTAGACCAATAACTGCGTTGTAGCTCCCTGTTTAATACGATCCTAGAGAAAGACTAAGTTGAAAGATATTGTAAGCAATAATGCGGACTAGGTCCGTAGTCCAAGGAGTGTCCTCACTGCAACACAAAAAGCTTAGTCTTTGATGCACCGCTCGATGTGCAAACCCCTACAACGTTGTCTGTGGATGTTGTGAACACCTAACAGACACGTCCTGATGACTACTTGATAGTTTAGTGCACCATACTTTACGGCTTAGAATCGGGATTCCAATGACGTTTTGAACGCCATAGAATATATGAGATGTTCTAAGAGCTGAAATTGGGATTTCAGGCTCATGCCCGTGTTGAGAGGTATGAGACCTCTGCCAAGTTCTTTTGCCAAAAAGATGGAGGAGAATAGCTCAACTAGTGAGCATTTTCTCAGAATGTCTGGGTGCTAAAATCACTTGAACCAAGTGGGAGTTAATCTTCCAGATGAGATAGTGGTTGACGGAATTCTCTAGACACTATCACCATGCTACTATAACTTCATGATGAACTATGACATGCAAAGGATGGAGATGATCCCGGAGCTATTAGCGGTGCTTAAGACCGCGGAAGTAGAAATCAAGAAGGAGCATCAAGTGTTGATGGTTTAACAAGACCACTGGTTTCAAAAGGGGCAAGGGCTAGAAGGGAAACTTCATGAATGGAAAACAAGTTGTTGCTCTAATGAAGGAACCCAAGGTTGAACCCAAACCTCGAGACTAAGTGCTTCGATTGTAAGGGGAACGGTCACATGGTAGCGGAACTACCCCAAATACATGGTAGATAAGAAAGCTGGCAACTTCAACAAAGTATATTTGATATACGTGTTATTGATGTGTACCTTACTAGTACTCCTTGTAGCACCTGGGTATTGGATACCGGTTCAGTTGCTATTATTAATGACTTGAAGCAAAAGCTACGGTATGAACGGAGACTAGCTAAGGGGGAGGTGACGATGTGTGTTGGTAGTGTTTCCAAGGTTGATAAGATCACCATCGCACGCTCCCTCTACCTTCGGGATTAGTGTTGAACCTAGATAAATGTTATCAGGTGTCTACGTTGAGCATGAATATGATTAGATCATGTTCATTGCAATACGGTTATTCATTTAAGTTAGAGAATAATGGTTATTCTGTTTACATGAATAATAACTTTATGGTCATGCACCCAATGGTTTATTGAATCTCGATCATAGTAATACACATGATATTAATATTAATGCCAAAAGATGTAGAGTTAATAATAATAGTACCACTTTCTCGTGGCACTGCTGCTTAGGTCATTTTGGCATAAAATGCATGAAGAAACTCCATGCTGATGGATGTTTGGAGTCACTTGATTTTGAATCGCTTGACACATGCGAGCCATGCCTCATGGGCAGGATGACTAAGAACCCGTGTTCAGGTACAATGAAACGGGCAAGTGACTTGTTGGAAATCATACATGCTGATGTGTGTGATCCAATGAGAATTAAGGCGTGTGGTGGATATCGTTATTTTCTCATCTTCACTGACGATTTGAGTAGATATGGGTATATTTACTTAATGAAGCAAAAGTCTGAAACGTTTGAAAAGTTCAAGCAATTTCAGAGTGAAGATTCAGAATCATCATAACAAGAAGATCATGTTCCTACGATCTGATCAAGGGGAGATTTTCTGAATTATGAGTTTGGCAATCACTTAAGACATTGTGGAATTGTTTCGCAGTTGAAGCCACCTGGAACACCACAGCGTAATGGTGTGTCCGGACGTCGTAATCGAACCTTATGAGATATGGTGCGATCTATGATGTCTCTTACCGATCTACCGCTATTATTTTGAGGTTATGCATTAGAGACAGCTGCATTCACTCTAGATAGGGCACCATCTAAGTCCGTTGAGACGACGCCGTATGAACTATGGTTTGGCAAGAAACCAAAGTTGTCGTTTCTTAATGTTTGGGGCTGCGATGCTTATGGCTTCAGCCGGAAAAAGCTCGGACCCAAAGCGGAGAAATACATCTTCATAGAATACCCAAAGGTAACATTTGGTATACCTTCTATCTCAGATCCAAGGGCAAAATTGTTTGTCGCTAAGAACAGGTCCTTTCTCGAGAAGGAGTTTCTCTTGAAAGAATTGAGTGGGAGGAAGATATAACTTGACGAGGTTGTCAAACCCTCACTTCAACCGGAGAGTAGTGCAACACAGAAAGATGTTTCTGTAGAACCTACGACTGTTGAAGAGGAAACTAATGATAGTGATCATGAAGCTTCATATCAAGTTGCTATCGAACTTCATAGGTCGACAAGGATATGTACTACTCCTGAGTGGTACGGTGATCCTGTCTTAAAGGTCATGTTGTTGGACAAGAATGAACCTACAAACTATGGAGAAGCGATGGTGGGCCCATATTCCGGCAAGTGGTTAGAAGCCGAGAAATGCGAGATAGGATCCATGTATCAAAACAAAGTATGGACTTTGGTGGACTTGCCCGATGATCGACAAGCCATTGAGATAAATGGATCTTTAAGAAGAAGACGGACGTGGACGGTAATGTCACCGTCTATGAAGCTCGACTTGTGGCAAAGGGTTTTTCACAAGTTCAAGGAGTTGACTATGATGAGATTTTCTCACCCGTAGCGATGCTTAAGTCCGTCGGAATCAAGTTAGCATTAGCTGCATTTATGAAATCTGGCAGATGGATGTCAAAACAAGTTTCCTTACCAGTTTTCGTAAGGAAAGGTTGTATGTGATACAATCAGAAAGGTTTTGTCGATCCTAAGGGTGCTAAAAGATATGCTAGCTCCAGCGATCCTTCTATGGACTAGAGCAAGCATCTCGGTGTCGGAATATATGCTTTGGTGGAGTGATCAAAGTTTTTGGGTTTATACAAAGTTTGTTAGAAACTTGTATTTACAATAAAGTGAGTGGGAGCACTACAACATTTCTGATAAGTATATGTGAATGACATATTGTTGATCCGAAATGATGTAGAATTTCTGGAAAGCGTAAAGGGTTGTTTGAAATGAGTTTTTCAAAGGAAGACCTGGAGAGAGCTGCTTACATAATTGGGCATCAAGATCTATAGAGATAGATCAAGACACCTAATGATACTTTCAAAAAGAACACACACCTTTGACATGATTTTGAAGGATTTCAAAATAGATCAGTCAAAGAAGGAGTTCTTACCTGAGTTGTAAGGTGTGAAGTTGAGTAAGACTAAAAGCTTGACCACGACAGAAGAAAGAGGAAGGACGAAGGTCGTCCCCTATGCTTTTGTCATAGGCTCTATAAAGTATGCCATGATGAGTACCGCACCTGAAGTGTGCCTTGCCACATGTCCGGCAAGAGGGTACAAAGGTGATCCAGGAGTGGATCACTAGATAGTGGTCAAAATTATCCTTAGAGGAATAAGGAAATGTTTCTCGGTTATGGAGGTGATAAAGAGTTCGACGTAAAGAGTTACGTCGATGCAAGCTTAACACCTATCCGGATAACTTTGAGTGGAGATACCGGGTACGTATAATGGAGCAACAGTTTGGAATAGCTCCAAGTGGAACGTGGTAGCAGCATCTACGATATGACATAAAGTTTTGCGAAGTACATAGGGATCTGAATGTTGCAGACCCGTTGACTACAAACTCTCTCACAAGCATAACACGATCAAACCCAGAACTCATTGAGTGTTAATCACATATTGATGTGAACTAGATTACTGACTCTAGTAAACTCTTTGGATGTTAGTCACATGGCGATGTGACCTGTGAGTATTAATGACATGGCGATGTGAGCTAGATTATTGACTCTAGTGCAAGTGGGAGACTGTTGGAAATATGCCCTAGAGGCAATAATAAATTGGTTATTATTATATTTCCTTGTTCATGATAATTGTTTATTATCCATGCTAGAATTGTATTGATAGGAAACTCAGATACATGTGTGGATACATAGACAAACACCATGTCCCTAGTAAGCCTCTAGTTGACTAGCTCGTTGATCAACAGATGGTCACGGTTTCCTAACCATGGACATTGGATGTCATTGATAACGGGATCACATCATTAGGAGAATGATGTGATGGACAAGACCCAATCCTAAGCCTAGCACAGATCGTGTAGTTCGTATGCTAAAGCTTTTCTAAATGTCAAGTATCTTTTCCTTATACCATGAGATTGTGCAACTCCCGGATACCGTAGGAATGCTTTGGGTGTACCAAACGTCACAACGTAACCGGGTGGCTATAAAGGTGCACTACAGGTATCTCCGAAAGTGTCTGTTGGGTTGGCACGAATCGAGACTGGGATTTGTCACTCCTTATGATGGAGAGGTATCTCTGGGCCCACTCGGTAGGACATCAGCATAATGTGAACAATATGTGATCAAGGAGTTGATCACGGGATGATGTGTTACGGAACGAGTAAAGAGACTTGCCGGTGACGAGATTGAACAAGGTATCGGGATACCGACGATCGAACTCGGGCAAGTACTGTACCGATAGACAAAGGGAATTGTATACGGGATTGATTGAATCCTTGACATCGTGGTTCATCCGATGAGATCATCGTGGAACATGTGGGAGCCAACATGGGTATCCAGATCCCGCTGTTGGTTATTGGCCGGAGAGTTGTCTTGGTCATGTCTACATGGTTCCCGAACCCGTAGGGTCTACACACTTAAGGTTCGATGACGCTAGGGTTATAGGGAAAGTATGTACGCGGTTACCGAATGTTGTTCGGAGTCCCGGATGAGATCCCAGACGTCATGAGGAGTTCTGGAATGGTCCGGAGGTAAAGATTCATATATGGGAAGCCCCGTTTTGGCACCAGAAAAGTTTCGGGCGCTATCGGTAGCGTACCAGGACCACCGGGAGGGTCCCGGGGGTCCATCGGGTGGGGCCACCTGCCCCAGAAGGCTGCGTGGGCCAAGTGTGGGAGGGGACCAGCCCTAGGTGGGCTGGTGCGCCCCCCACCAGGGCCCAAGGCGCCCCCAAGAGGGGAGGGGGGCAAACCCTAGGGCAGATGGGCCCTAGGGCCCAATTTGGTGTGCCCCCCTCTCCCTCTCCCCCTCTGGCCGCCACCCCTAGATGGGATCTAGGGTGGCCACACCCCTAGGGGTGGGAAACCCTAGAGGGGGTGCAGCCCCTCCCTTCCCCCTATATATATGTGAGTTTTGGGGCTGCCCATATCATGGTTTGACCTCTCTCGTTTGGCGCAGCCCTACCTCTCTCCCTCCTCGTCTCTCGCAGTGCTTGTCGAAGCCCTGCTGGAGTCCCGAACTCCTCCACCACCACCACGCCATCGTGTTGCTGTTGGATGGAGTCTTCCCCAACCTCCCCCTCTCTCCTTGCTGGATCAAGGCGTGGGAGACGTCATCGGGCTGCACGTGTGTTGAACGCGGAGGCGCCGTTGTTCGGCGCTTAGATCGGAATCAACCGCGATCTGAATCGCAGCGAGTACGACTCCTTCATTCGCGTTCTTGCAACGCTTCCACATCGCGATCTACAAGGGTATGTAGATGCACTTCCTTCTCCCTCGTTGCTAGATTACTCCATAGATAGATCTTGGTGATGCGTAGTAATTTTTTTGATTTTCTGCTACGATCCCCAACATGTGCAACCCAAACAATTTGAGTATGTGATCGCTGACAGAACTATTCTCCTCCATCTTACAACTTTAGAATGCGTCGGAGACGTCATATCTCTCGACTCGGGCATGAGCTTGGAAAACCATTTTCAGCTCTTGGAACATCTCATATGCTCCGTGGTGCTCAAATCGTTTTTGGAGCCCCGATTATAAGCTGTAAAGCATGCCGCACTTAACCTGGGAGTAATCATCACAACGTGACTGCCAGGCGTTCATAACGTCTTGGGCTGCCGGGAAAACGGGTGCATCACCTAGCGGTGCTTCAAGGACATATGATTTCTTGGCAGCTATGAGGATAATCCTCAGGTTACGGACCCAATCCGTATAGTTGCTACCATCGTCTTTCAGCTTGGTTTTCTCTAGGAACGCGTTGAAGTTGAGGGCAACATGAGCGTGGGCCATTTGATCTACAAGACATATTGTAAAGATTTTGGACTAAGTTCATGACAATTAAGTTCATCTAATCAAAATTAATGAACTCCCACTCAGATTGACATCTCTCTAGTCATCTAAGTGATACATGATCCGAATCGACTAGCCCGTGTCTGATCATCACGTGAGACGGACTAGTCATCAACAGTGAACATCTTCATGTTGATCGTATCTTCTATACTACTCATGTTCGACCTTCGGTCTTCCGTGTTCCGAGGCCATGTCTGCACATGCTAGGCTCGTCAAGTGAACCCTAAGTGTATTGCGTGTGTAAATCTAGCTTACACCCGTTGTATGCGAATGTTAGAGCCTATCACACCTGATCATCACGTGGTGCTTCGGAACAACGATCCTTAGCAACGGTGCACAGTTAGGGGAACACAATTCTTGAAATTTTAGTGAGAGATCATCTTATATACTACCGTCGTTCTAAGCAAATAAGATGCATAAACATGATAAACATCACATGCAATCAAATAAAGTGACATGATATGGCCAATATCATTTTGCTCCTTTGATCTTCATCTTCGGGGCACCATGATCATCCTTGTCACCGGCATGGCACCATGATCTCCATCATCATGATCTCCATCATCGTGTCTTCATGAAGTCGTCTCGGCAAATATTACTTCTACTACTATGGCTAACGTTTAGCAATAAAGTAAAGTAATTACATGGCGTTATTCAGTGACACGCAGGTCATACAATAAAATAAGACAACTCCTATGGCTCCTGCCGGTTGTCATACTCATTGACATGCAAGTCGTGATTCCCTATTACAAGAACATGATCAATCTCATACATCACATATATCATTCATCACATCTTCTTGGCCATATCACATCACGTAGCACATGCTGCAAGAAGAAGTTAGACGTCCTCTAATTGTTGTTGCAAGTTTTTACATGGTTGCTATAGGTTTCTAGCAAGAACGTTTCTTACCTACGCCAAAACCACAATGTGATATTTCAATTTCTATTTACCGTTCATAAGGACCCTTTTCATCAAATCCGATCCGACTAAAGTGGGAGAGACAGACACCCGCTAGCCACCTTATGCAACTAGTGCATGTTAGTCGGTGGAACCTGTCTCACATAAGCGTACAAGTAAGGTCGGTCCGGGCCGCTTCATCCCATGATACCGCCGAATCAATATTGGACTAGTAGCGGCAAGAGAATTGAACAAAATCAACGGCCACAACTTGTTTGTGTTCTACTAGTGCAAGATGCTACGCAAAAGACCTAGCTCAGATGCCACTGTTGGGTAACGTAGCAGAATTCAAAAAATTTCCTACGCTTCACCAAGATCAATCCAAGGAGTCATCTAGCAACGAGCATAAAAGAGTGGATCTACATACCCTTTGTAGATCGCGAGTGGAAGCGTTCAAGAGAATGTGGATGATGGAGTCGTACTCGTCGTGATCCCTATCACCAATGATCCCAGCGCCGAACGGACGGTACCTCCGCTTTCAACACACGTACGGTACATCGACGTCTCCTCCTTCTTGATCCAGCAAGGGGGGAGGAGAGGTTGATGGAGATCTAGCAGCACGACGGCATGGTGGTGGATGCAACGGGAAAAGCTGCAGGGCTTCGCCAAGGACCTGCGGGAGGAGGGAGAGGTGTAACAGGGG
>LR738709.1:11691592-11710590 GCA_902687465.1 Secale cereale
GGGGGGGGGAGAGGCGCCAGGGGCCGAGGTGCGGCTGCCCTCTCTCCCCCACTATATATAGGGGCCAGGGGGGCGCCGGCCCTAGGAGATGAGATCTCCTAGGGGGGCGGCGGCCGGGGGGGGAACTTGCCCCCCAAGGCAAGGGTGGCGCCCCCACCCCTAGGGTTCCCAAACCTAGGCGCAGGGGGGAGGCCCAAGGGGGTGCGCCAGCCCACTATGGGCTGGTCCCCCTCCCCCTACGGCCCATGGGCCCCACCGGGATGGGTGGCCCCACCCGGTGTACCCTCGGGACCCTTCCGGTGGTCCCGGTACACTACCGGTGACCCCTGGAACTCTCCCGATGGCCGAAACTGGACTTCCTATATATAATTCTTTACCTCCGGACCATTCCGGAACTCCTCGTGACGTCCGGGATCTCATCCGGGACTCCGTACAACATTCGGGTTACTGTGCGCATTTATCTCTAGAACCCTAGCGTCACCGAACCTTAAGTGTGTAGACCCTACGGGTTCGGGAGACACGTAGACATGACCGAGACGACTCTCCTGTCAATAACCAACAGCGGGATCTGGATACCCATGTTGGTTCCTACGTGTTCCTCGATGATATCATCAGATGAACCACGATGTCAAGGATTCACTTAATCCCGTATGCAATTCCCTTTGTCTATCGGTAAAGTACTTGCCCGAGATTCGATCGTCGGTATACCGATACCTTGCTCAACCTCGTCATGGCAAATCTCTTTGCTCGTTCCGTAATACATCATCCCGTGACTAACTCCTTAGTCACAGTGAGCTCATTATGATGATGTCTTACCGAGTGGGCCCAGAGATACCTCTCCGTCATACGGAGTGACAAATCCCAGTCTCGGTTCGTGCCAACTCAACAGACACTTTCGGAGATACCCGTTGCATACCTTTATAGCCACCCAGTTACGTTGTGACGTTTGGCACACCCAAAGCATTCCTACGGTATCCTGGAGTTGCACAACCTCATGGTCTAAGGAACAGATACTTAACATTGGAAAAGCTTTAGCATTACGAACTACACAATCTTGTGCTAGGCTTAGGATTGGGTCTTGTCCATCGCATCATTCTCCTAATGATGTGATCCCATTATCAATGACATCCAATGTCCATGGCCAGGAAACCGTGATCATCTGTTGATCAACGAGCTAGTAACTAGAGGCTTACCAGGGACACGTAGTGGTCTATGTATTCACACATGTATCATTGTTTCCGTATAATACAATTCAAGCATGAATAACAGACAATTATCATGAACTAGGAAATATAATAATAACCATTTTATTATTGCATCTAGGGCATATTTCCAACAGTCTTCTCATGAGAAAGTCAAATTCTAAATGTTCCATTAATTATCTCTTGTTGTTTCTCTTTTGCATCTTGGTAAGTTTTTCATTGGTATCACATTATGGGGGAGTAATATTCTATGTGCATATTACAAGCCTAGAAAATGTGTAAATGTGAGATATTGTCACCTAGAGTTGATAGTATAAATTATGTTGTTCCTAGGTGGCATGTTAGCTCTACAAGTTGCATTTTGCTTGTGTTTGGTGTGAAGATGATGTTGGATATCATTGCTATCTATCACCGGGAATTATTTTCAAATACCTCTTGTCTTTGACAATTGGTAATCATTATGTGGTGGAAATTATTGATCATCTTTACATTTTCTTTTGGTTTTATTTGTCTTATCTCTTGCCAAGTTTGTGTCAACTCCCATTTCCTTCCATGCCACTTGTGGATCTCGTGTTTTATTGTTTTTGTCGAGTGTTTTCTAGATATAGTGAAAGTGCTGATCCCACCTTGTGCATTTTGTACTCGAATGCAAATTCTCTTTAAATGCACAATTCGTGGGGGAGCTATCCTATTTTCGATAGAACACTCATCTTGTGATCCCTATCAAGTGTGTGTTGATGGAAGGCAAGCCGTTTCTTTTTGGTACTTGTGCCATCATGAAACTTTGTAGATGGGTTGGTTTGTTTGGAACCATCCTCTCTTTTGGGAGTCCGATATCTTTCCTTTTGCGTGTATCAATGGATATCTCATTCCTTGATGTATCTTCTAATAGATATCTTCCAAGTGATGATTTCTCCAGTTGGTATCCTATTTTCACTTGGTATTTCTTTTTCATTTTGTTTTGTTTCTTGAAAGTCTTGAGCATGCATATTTACTTCATGTATTTTCTTTGGCATGCTTTCTTTCTTTAACCCAATATATAAGGGAAACTCCACCTAGTCTCAATTTGGATGAGATGTGCATGAAATTCATTTTCATATATAAATGCACATATGTTTGTGGAGTTTTTCCTATGTATTGGTGTTTCTAACTCTTTGGTCCCAATGAGTTTGGGTACCATTTTGTTTGTGTTGGTGTTCTAGGAACAATTGGAGATGCATTGGATGCTCGGCTCATTCAAAAGGAAGGTGGTGTCACCATGTGCTTATTGGAGTCAAGCTAGGATGATCAATGAACTACTATCTACCTTCAATTGGTATCTACTACATCCTTCCAATGGTATCTCGGTAACAAGTATCACCATCTACTGCATGCACACATTTCGGGCACCAACCTTGTGTAGGTTGTGTCATGGCATGTTAGTCATTACTTCTTATGATACTTGTTTCCTTTCTCAAAGCATTCCAACAATGATCTCTTGTTGCTAGTTGTGATGTATTTGATGCTCGTGTGGTTGGAACTCATTTATATACAATAAGAACATATCTAGCCATGTGCTATGGCTTCAAGCAAATATCTTATTGGTATATTTATGACTTCCTTGGGGATATCTTATTCATTCCTTTTTGCAACAATTTCGTGTGTACATCCTTCTTTGTGGATTGATATCATCATGATCTTCATCTACCTAGAATCTTATACACTTGAGAGAAGTTGGATATCTATTTGATATCCCCTTCTTTCACGTCCACCTTTTCGTTCCTGTTTTATTTCTTTGGTGGCTCCGTGAAGGTGTGTGTCTCGAGTGCGGATCTTATATCGTTGCATCTTGATGCACTCTTTTGTGGCGAAGATCATTTTTTTTCTCTTTCTTGTCTTAACGAGGCTTTTGCCATTTCTATTGGTATCCCTCCTCATGACAAAGCTATCCTTTTTATATCTTCACCACAGGTTGTCACAAGCATAGGTTATTTATATGATTAGTAGTGAGCTTGTGAACCCATTTACTGTTGTGTGTGGGAATGATAGGCCTTGCACTGTGTATCTCATTCATTCAAGAGTATATTGATGCTTAATGTTCATCCATGCATTAATCTTCTCAAGTGTGTCGATGTACTAGAGTAGGGGTACCCTAGTATCCCGAACTTGTGCACGGGCAGTCGCAGCGTCCCGCGGCATGGCTTGCCGGGTGACCGCCAAGGTCCTTCGTGGTTCCTTTGGAGCCATTCAAGAACAAAGTATTCAAGCCAAGGAGACAAGACCCCGGCAAGAGGAGCTTGCCGGGAAGGACAACCAAGGCATCTCAAGGAACTTGCCGCGACGCGCCACGCATCCCGGCAAGGCCCGGTGAGCGGTAAGCTCCCGGACGCGGCAAGACAACGACCGCGGCAAGACACTTGCCGCGGCAAGCTTCCACTCTGTACCCGCGCTCCAGCACATCCACCAACGTGTCGCTCTGGGACCCTTCCAGGCGTAAGTGGCGGGAGGCTGTGCAGCCAGCTGTACGCGGTGGCAAGCGGCGCTGACAAGATCGCCATCGTGGCGAGCGATGGCGTCCCTGACGGTCCCTTTTTGCACTGTTTGGGCGACGCCGATGGGCATTTAATGCTCTTGTCCCCTGCCGTCAGGGTTAGGTATGATGCACTGTACAGGTAGTTGTACCAACTACAACACCTTTCCATTTTTACCCTTATCTGCGTTGCCACCTGTCGGTGACCCCTTGAGCATATAAATGGAGGCCCATGCGCAACGTAGAGGGGGGTTGGAAGCAGAAGAACTCTCGCGCTCGGTCTCGTTAGCTGCTAGAGTGTACTGTAGCACTCAGCGCTCCCGAGCAAGAACTCAATACAAACCACAAAGCAGGAGTAGGGTTTTACGCATCCGTGCGGCCCGAACCTGGGTAAACTGCTCGTGTGCTTCGCCTCGATCCGCTCTTCGTGCGATCTCCGCCCCCGCCGAACCGAAAGGGACTCGGTCCGCCGGTCCCATAGGTGTCCGTGGATCAGTTTCCCCGACATCTTTGGCGCGCCAGGTAGGGGGTGCGTCGAGGTTGTGTGAACCTGATCCGGCGTTCACACGAGCCAGATCTTCATCATCTTCATCAACATGCCGCCGAAGAAGAAGGCTTCTGAGGCAGCTGCTCCGTCCGCGTCGATCCCACCACCGCCGGAGCAAACGGCTGGTGGGGTAGACGCCGGCGGAAGAACGGGCGTCGACGAGGGAGCTCACAATGCCGCCAAGTCCATGGACAGAGCTGCGTTGCCTATCGGCAGCGTAGTCGACTCCCACAACGACCGGGCGCACTCCAAGACCTCGGCGTCCGTACATGCACCGCGCCCATCTCAGGAGGCGCGGGACCGGCAGCGTCATGGTACTCACGGTACCATACGTTTGCTGGACCAAGATCGAGCTGGTGGATCTCGGGATGCTCAAGACTAGCATGCACGCCAACATGCCGGCACGAGCAAGGCACGATCGCCTGGACGGGATACTGCTCCTTCTAACATAGTTAGAAGTCCGAGCATATCCCGCTTCTCGCATCGTTCGCCACCGCTACCCGCCACTCCAGCAGAAGCTTTGGCGCGAGCTCAACTGCTCCTAGATTACCCTCCAACGGCGGACAAGATCGACGACTGGAGGGCCACCATTCAGAGTCTCATCGCCTTCGCCAATGGCGGCACTCCACGGCAGCCGAGTACATCGCAGCCGCGGCAAGTCAGCCAGGCACGGGCCAATGGCGACAAGACCGGTGGGGGTGCAACCACCGTGCACTCTCCGCCCCAAAGGCCAAGATCGCCGACTCGCCGGATCCACCTCGACAGCGACTCCACCGCGTCATCAGATCCACGAGCTCGTCGCGATCAGCGCCAAGTTCTTCATGAACGACAGCAAGAGGACGCTCGTACTCGCATCGAGCGCCGAAGAGAAGCGCGGCGTCAATCAGACCAGCGCGCTGGGCCCACTGTCGACATGCATGCGCCAGGGGGGCCAGGCGACTTGCCGTACGCGGTAGGTTGTCCTGCGTTCACTCGTGAGCTGCGGCAAGTCCAGTGGCCCAGCATGAAGAATTTCAAGCCAGACGTACCAGAGAAGTACGACGGCAAGACGCATCCGTCGGAGTTCCTCAGCATCTACACCATCGCGGTGCAGGCTGCCGGGGGGCGAGACGACAATATCCTTGCCAACTACTTCCCGCTGGTACTCAAGCCCAACGTCAGGTCCTGGCTCATGCACTTGCTGGACAACTCCATATCCTCCTGGGCGGATCTATGCCATCAGTTTGTCGGCGCCTTTACAGGCGGCCACAAACCCCATGGCCAAGAGAGTGACCTTCATCTGCTCGCCCAGAAGGAAGGAGAGCCCCTGCGCAAGTATATCCAGAGATTCAGCCGTGTTCAGCACAACATCCCAGATGTCCACCCTGCCGCGGTCATCAGCGCGTTCCATCAGAACGTGCATAACCGTAGGATGCGGGAGGAGATGGCGATGTGCAAGATCAGAGACGTCAGTGAGCTGTATACCCTGGCCGACAAGTGTTAATGGGCCTCGAACCCCTCGTTGGTTACCCCAAGTGGAAGGTGTAAGATGCAGTAAGTAGAAGTGTTTTCCCCTAGCAAAGATGCCAAGGATCGAATCCCCAGAGACTCCTAGGTTCAACAAGTAGGTGTCAACTGCTGACGGCGCAATTAGCAATCAACGTGGACCTGCACACAGATACAAATAACTTTGCTCCCAACGAGTACAGAGAGGTTGTCAATCCCTCCGGCCTTGTAGTTCACAAAGGGTTAAAAGCAATGATAGTAGTGATAGATAGTTTTTGCAATAGTAGGTAAATAGCGAAAAGTAAATAGTGGATGTGATCAATGATGGTAATATGGACCGGAGTCTCATGATGTTCACTAGTGATGTCTCTCTCCCAAAAGACGATAAAACAACTATGTGAGGTAAACAAATTACAGCTGGGCAATTGACAGGACCACGAACGCAAACCAATGCTGACTACATTGCAGGAAAGGTTGAGGTTCAAAGCATGGGCGGTACGCCAAAGTAAGTAGACCGAAATCCATCAATATCTACTACTAATCATCCACCTTGAGATATCTATCCAGAACATCGCGCTGGTATTAAGTTGCGAGTCCCACCCATAGTGTAAACTCAATGCAACAGACAACTGCATTAAAAGAACTTTGCGTAAAGTAAACAATCCTTGCACCCGCGGGCACAAGCACCGTTGTTTTCCCCCTTGTGGCAACAGCACATCCCCTAGACTCATGTTTCTGTCACTCAAGCTAGTCATCGAGGGGCATGAACCCACAATCGAGCATAACGTTCCCTCTTGGAGTCACTACCTACTACTCGGCCAAAGCAATAAATAACAACGGAGAACATGCAAGAATTACTTATGAACTAAAATATAAAAGACGTGAATCAAATATATTACTCAAGATCAATCTTAACATAATCTCATAATCCATCGGATCCCAGCAAACTCAACATAGCAACATCATAAGGATTAAATAGGTGCCTCGATCATGTAGGGCAGCTCACGAGGACTAATTAGTGAAGCACAAGAACGGGAGGAGAACATCACATAGCTACTGGTCATGGACTCATGGTCCAAGGGAGACTACTCACGAGTCATCCGGGAGGCGTCCATGGTGGTGGAGAAGCTCCCGGTGGTGATCCTCCCCTCCGGGGGTGCCGGGAAGAGTTCTCCTGGTGCTCCCGATCTTGGAAGCGGCGGCGGCGGCGGAACAGAGATGGGATCGCGAAAAGAGTTCCTGTTCTGAGGGTTTCGGAGGGTCCTTTAAATATATGCCAAAGTAGGGCACCGGGGGAGCCTCGGGGGGCCCAGGCGCCCCCCCGGCGCGGCCCAAGGTGGGGGGGCGCCCACAGGGCGCCTGGAGCCCCTGTGGCCCCCCCAGGCTGCCCTTCGGACGCAGTGTTGTTTCCAGATCGCTGATTTTTTATATAATTTTTCTGGATTTTTCTGGGCAGTTCTCGAAACATGAAAACCTGAAATACAAAAACAGCCGAAAACAGAAACTGGCACTGGGGTGCACTGGATTAGTAAGTTAGTCCAAATATGATCAAAAGTGTATGGAAGTGTATGAATATCATAGCAATATCACCCAAAAGTGGCATGGAGCAAGCAGAAATTATAGATACGTTTTGGACGTATCAACATCCCCAAGCTTAATTCCTGCTCGTCCTCGAGTAGGTAAATGATAACAAGAATAATTTCTGTGGTGACATGCTATTAACCATATAGGACTTTCTCATAGTCATATGACAAAAGCTTACAGAGACAATGATTCTATAGTAATTAAGTTGTCTCAAGAGAAAATCACAAATGACTGAAAGTTTTACAACATGAAACTGAAACATCAAAAAGATTTGCAATGAACATGATGTGCAAATATGACAAAGTGATATCTAGCTTGCCCCCTTTAGTGATGCATAAATGCAAGGGCACCTTCAAGGTTTAAGTGATGACTAGATACAATCATTTCAGAATAAACGATATCACAATCATGCAAAAGACAATGCTACTTTGGGACAATGCACATTACACTCAGAATGACAATCATGCTCTCAGTAGTTGGTGCTTCAACATAAAGGTAAAAGAAAGGTTAAGTGCTAAAGCTTTTTATTTGAAAACATGGAAGCAATTGTGTCAACGGTAGTAGTATTTCATATGTGTCATGTATAAAACATCCTATAAGTTGCAAGCCTCATGCATCGTATACCAATAGTGCTCGCTCCTTGTCCTAATTAGCTCGGATCCCCATGGGTTATCATTGCATTACATATGTTTTAACCAAGTGTCACAAAGGGGTACCTCTATGCCACCTGTACAAAGGTCCAAGGAGATAAATCGCATTTGATTTCTCGTTTTTGATAGATCTCAACTTGAGGACATCCATACCGGGACAACATAGAAAATAGATGATGGACTCCTCTTTAATGCATAAGCATATTCTCATGAGAGATTGAGGATTAAGGTCCAAGCTAAAACTTCCACCATGATGCATGGCTTTGGTTGGCGGCCCAATGTTCTTCTCTAAAAATATGCATATTAATTCAACCCACGGTAAATCACCCTTAGTTCAGACAAGACGAACATGCATAGCAACTCACATGATATTCAACAAAAATGTGACAGTTGATGGCGTCCCCAGAAACATGGTTACCGCTCAGCAAGCAACTTATAAGAAATAAGATACATAAGCAACATATTCTTTACCACAATAGTTTTTAGGCTACTTTCCCATGAGCTATGTATTGCATGGTTAGTTTGCTTAGTACAGGTGGAGGTTAGCAAGAAGACTGGGAGCAACCAACTAAGAGAGCAATGACGGCCATAATCATGCAGAGCGACAAAGCAGTATTGAATCAGGCATGGCAGTTATATCCCTACTTAGAAATAAAAGATCATCAAGGCTTGACAGACTTTCTTTACAGTCTTAAATATGCGTGAGCATACGCCAAGTCAATCAAAATAAATTCTCGAAGGAAGATATTACTAAACCATACCACATCATAGGCAAACAAACCAAGTTGGTACTCCAATAACACATTGGGAACCCCCCAGCTATTTGAGATTAACCAAAAGAAAACCTGAACTACTAAGCACCATCATGCAAGTAGCATCTTTATCATAGACACATTAACCAGTGCAACGGAAGCAAACTCTCTTAATAAGGTGAGCATGGTAATTAAAGAGAGTTCAAGCAACCAACTAAACAAAAGCTCTTTGAAAAGATAGGCATGAATACTAAGAGCAGAGCATGATAGTAGCTATTAAAAGACAAAGAACACACACAGCATAGATAGACATGAAAATTCTATGTAATGTTCTAGGTAGAGATGGAGCGTGTTTCTCTCCCACATAAAGGAATGCTGGGTTCCGACTCGTTATGAAAAACTAAAAAGAAAACTAAAAGCAAGACGCTCCAAGCATAGCACATAACACATGAAGTGATAAAATATAGCGAAACGAAAGACAAACTGATAATGTTGATGGAGAAGGGGATGCACGGGGGCATCCCCAAGCTTAGACACTTGAGTCTCCTTGAATATTTCTTGGGGGTGCACGGGGGCATCCCCAAGCTTGAGCGCTTGACACTCCTGAATCTTTTTATCATCTTCCCTCGCACACTTGAAAACTCCCTTCATACATAACTCATCATAATCTGATTAGCGAGGTTAGTACCCTTAATAAAATAATTATACCTTGCTGGAAATAAGGATATTCTTGAATTTATACTGTTTCTCAAGATTGCCAAAAGGTTTTTGCAAAGAAAAAGCAAGTTCTTAATTTGCAAAGTGAAGGTGAGGCAAAACAGGACAGAATCTGTGAAAAACAGAACAGCAGGCAGTAATTGACCTGTTCGGGATACTTCTGCAACTCAAATCAAAAAACTCAGGACTGTCGCACGAAAGACAATTATATAGAGAACGCTGTCGAAAAAATTCAGACCAAAAAGATGATCTTGTGATTTTATACAAATTTTTCTATCCAAGGACAGAATCTGTTTCCTGGACAGCACCTCACAACTTTTGAACTTTCTAGCAATCAGAGGCTATACTTGGCACACATATGAAAAGCAAAGATACAATGATGATGCTACAGCAGTAAACAACATCAAGACACAACAAAAGCAAAAATTTATTCATGTGGGCTGCCTCCCAAAAGCGCTTTCTTTTATGCCTTTAAGCTAGGCATAATGCATAGATCAAGTTTTATCAAGAGTAAAAGAATAGCTAGCCCGTACAACGGACTCAAAAGGTAACTTGACCTTCTTACGAGGGAAGTGTTCCATCCCTTTCTTGAGAGGAAACTGAAATTTTATATTGCCCTCTTTCATGTCAATGATAGCACCAACGGTTCGCAAAAAGGGACGTCCCAAAATAATTGGACATGAAGGATCACATTCAATATCCATAATAGTGAAATCAACGGGCACATAATTATCATTGACAACAATAAGAACATAATTGATCCTCCCCAAAGGTTTCTTTATGGAAGAATCAACGAGACGAACACCAAAAGAACAAGAATCATAAGGTTTCAATTTAAGCATATCATAAATTCTTTTGGGCATAACAGAGGTACTAGCACCAACATCACATAATGCATAACAAGAGAAGTCATTCAAATAAATTTTTATCATAGGATCCCAACCATCTTCTAGCTTTCTAGGTATGGAGGCTTCTACTCTGAGTTTCTCCTCCCTAGCTTTGATGAGAGCATTAGTGATATGCTCTGTGAAGGCAAGGTTAAGCGTGCTAGTGCGGGGATCTCTAGACATCTTGTGAAGGAAATCAATAACTTCTGTAAGAGTGCAATTATCAAAATCAAGGTCACGAGCATCAAGTAAAGTGGTAGTGGTGTCCTTAAGGTTCACTTGGTTGGTAGTTTCTATAGCATCACCATTAATGGGTCCATTGGGACCAGGAGTACATTGGGTGCTAAGAGTGTGAACATCCTCAATAACTTGGATAGTAGCAACAGTGTGGTGGGTAGGAAGGCTCTTAATTCTTTCCTCTTCCTCCCTTTCTCTAGCCCATCTTTCTTTTAGCTTAGCCATCATCCTAATATTTTCATTAATTTGCACTTGAGTAGCATTAATAGGGATGACTTCCCTCTCCTTAAGAGGAGAAGTTTCAATTTTTAGCAATTTTACCTCATTGGCTAAGTGGTCTACCTTAAAAGAAAGATCATCTAGTTTATGTAGTTTCTCTTCTACATTCTTATTAAAGGCTTTTTGGGTTGTGATGAAATCTCTAAGCATGGTCTCTAGTTCAGTATTGGAGTTCTTGGTACTAGGATAAGCATTGTGGTTCCCATAGGAATTGGAGGGGAACGGTCTAGAATTGTTACCAAAGTTACTCCTATAAGTATTGTTGTTAAAATTGTTTCTAGAGATAAAGTTCACATCTACTTGTTCTTGAGAAATCAAAGAATTTAAAGGAACATCACGAGGATCAACAGTAGATTGCTTCGAAAGTAGAGACATGATCAAGTCAACTTTTTCATTGAGGGAGGAAATCTCCTCGACAGAGTTTACCTTCCTACCTGTTGGAGCGCGTTCGGTGTGCCATTGGGAATAGTTGGTCATCATCTCATCGAGGAGCTTTGTGGCAGCACCAAGTGTAGTTGACATAAAGGTTCCTCCCGCGGCCGAATCTAACAAGTTCCGCGAGGTAAAGTTCAAGCCTGCATAAAAAGTTTGGATAACCATCCAAGTAGTCAAACCGTGAGTAGGGCAGTTCTTGATAAGAGACTTCATACGTTCCCAAGCTTGGGCAACGTGTTCATTATCCAATTGTTTAAAATTCATGATGTTACTTCTAAGTTGGATAATTTTAGCAGGTGGATAGTATTTTCCAATAAAAGCATATTTGCACTTGTCCCAAGAATCTATGCTATTTCTAGGCAAAGACTGAAACCAAATTTTAGCTCCTCCTCTCAAGGAGAAAGGAAAAAGCTTAAGCTTAACAATATTACCATCTATTTCTTGGTACTTTTGCATATCACAAAGTTCAAAAAAGTTGTTCAAGTGTAAAGCAGCATCATCTCCAGCACCGGAGAATTGTTCTCTCATGACTAAGTTAAGTAAAGCAGGTTTAATTTCATATGAAGGTGCTGAAGTGGCAGGTGTAGTGATAGGTGTGCTGATAAAGTCATCGTTGTTGTGACTAGTGAAGTCACACAACTTGGTGTTCTCGGTGGAACCCATAGTAGCAAGCAAGCAAGATAAATATTTTTGTGATTTTCGATAAAAGGAACTAAAGCAAAAATGAAAGGTAAACTAACAAGACTAAAAAGCAAAGGTAAAAGATAGCATGCAACTCCCCTATCCTGAAGAGTGGAGTCCCCGGCAACGGCGCCAGAAAATACTCCTTGATGGGCCTCGAACCCCTCGTTGGTTACCCCAAGTGGAAGGTGTAAGATGCAGTAAGTAGAAGTGTTTTCCCCTAGCAAAGATGCCAAGGATCGAATCCCCAGAGACTCCTAGGTTCAACAGGTAGGTGTCAACCGCTAACGGCGCAATTAGCAATCAACGTGGACCTGCACACAGATACAAATAACTTTGCTCCCAACGAGTATAGAGAGGTTGTCAATCCCTCCGGCCTTGTAGTTCACAAAGGGTTAAAAGCAATGATAGTAGTGATAGATAGTTTTTGCAATAGTAGGTAAATAGCGAAAAGTAAATAGTGGATGTGATCAATGATGGTAATATGGACCGGAGTCTCATGATGTTCACTAGTGATGTCTCTCTCCCAAAAGACGATAAAACAGCTATGTGAGGTAAACAAATTACAGCTGGGCAATTGACAGGACCACGAACGCAAACCAATGCTGACTACATTGCAAGAAAGGTTGAGGTTCAAAGCATGGGCGGTACGCCAAAGTAAGTAGACCGAAATCCATCAATATCTACTACTAATCATCCACCTTGAGATATCTATCCAGAACATCTCGCAGGTATTAAGTTGCGAGTCCCACCCATAGTGTAAACTCAATGCAACAGACAACTGCATTAAAAGAACTTTGCGTAAAGTAAACAATCCTTGCACCCGCGGGCACAAGCACCGTTGTTTTCCCCCTTGTGGCAACAGCACATCCCCTAGACTCATGTTTCTGTCACTCAAGCTAGTCATCGAGGGGCATGAACCCACAATCGAGCATAATGTTCCCTCTTGGAGTCACTACCTACTACTCGGCCAAAGCAATAAATAACAACGGAGAACATGCAAGAATTACTTATGAACTAAAATATAAAAGAGGTGAATCAAATATATTACTCAAGATCAATCTGAACATAATCTCATAATCCATCGGATCCCAGCAAACTCAACATAGCAAGAGCATAAGGATTACATAGGTGCCTCGATCATGTAGGGCAGCTCACGAGGACTAATTAGTGAAGCACAAGAACGGGAGGAGAACATCACATAGCTACTGGTCATGGAATCATGGTCCAAGGGAGACTACTCACGAGTCATCCGGGAGGCGTCCATGGTGGTGGAGAAGCTCCCGGTGGTGATCCTCCCCTCCGGCAGGGTGCCGGGAAGAGTTCTCCTGGTGCTCCCGATCTTGGAAGCGGCGGCGGCGGCGGAACAGAGATGGGATCGCGAAAAGAGTTCCTGTTCTGAGGGTTTCGGAGGGTCCTTTAAATATATGCCAAAGTAGGGCACCGGGGGAGCCTCGGGGGGCCCAGGCGCCCCCCCCGGCGCGGCCCAGGGGGGGCGCCCACAGGGCGCCTGGAGCCCCTGTGGCCCCCCCAGGCTGCCCTTCGGACGCAGTGTTGTTTCCAGATCGCTGATTTTTTATATAATTTTTCTGGATTTTTCTGGGCAGTTCTCGAAACGTGAAAACCTGAAATACAAAAACAGCCGAAAACAGAAACTGGCACTGGGGTGCACTGGATTAGTAAGTTAGTCCAAATATGATCAAAAGTGTATGGAAGTGTATGAATATCATAGCAATATCACCCAAAAGTGGCATGGAGCAAGCATAAATTATAGATACGTTTTGGACGTATCAAGTGTGCACGTGCTGAGGAAGGGAGGAAACTCCCCGGAGAGGATACATGAGCAGGAGGATCTGACAGCGAGGATGCTGCCCCGGCAAAGAAAAACCGGCGGCGGAACAACAGGAAGACGAAAGGCAAAGATGTGCTAGTTGTTGAGCAGTCCGGCAACGAAGGTGGCGCCAAGAAAGCCAAAGTTGGTAGCTCCGGCAAGGAGGTTGCCGCATGCACCAACTGCCAGGCTGTGGCGGCCGCCGACAAGCAGGACGGCACCGACAAGCAGTACTGCAAGATCCACCGCACCAAGGGTCATGACCTCCAGAACTGCAAGAGGGTCGAGCAGCTTGTCGAGCTGCAAAAGGCTGAATACGAGCGACGCGACAAGGAGAAGGCCCAAGGAGGTGCTGGAGGATCCGGCACGAAGCGCCCCGGCCGGGGAGGACGCCGCGGCAAGGCCAAGCAGCGGCAAGGAGACAGACCTCCCCGCGGCCGCGACAAGGATGAAGATGACGACGACGAGGATATGGATGATGTCGAGACCAGCGAGCAGGAGTTCCAGAAAGCCACCGAGGTCTTGTGCGTTGACGGCGGTGCTTCTCTGCATACTTCACACCGCCAACTCAAGCAGTGGGTGCGGGAAGTCAATGCGGCAGAACCACCTGTCGAGTCACGCAAGCTTCTGAAATGGTCCAGCACGCCTATCATCTTCGATATTGAGGATCACCCTGATCGCACAACTGTGGTCGGGTGCTTGCCGATGTTGGTTTCACCAACTATCCGCAACCTCAAGGTCACTAAGAT
The DNA here is from genome assembly GCA_902687465.1 of Secale cereale. NCBI lineage: Eukaryota > Viridiplantae > Streptophyta > Magnoliopsida > Poales > Poaceae > Secale > Secale cereale. The sequence goes on from LR738709.1 coordinate 11,706,138, forward strand.
GCTAGTTGACGACGGGGCCGGCTTGAACCTGATCTCCTCCACTGTACTCCAGAAACTCCAGATCCCTGACAGCGAGCTCGAAGAGACCGGCACGTTCCAAGGAATCAACCCGGGAAGGAGCAAGCCAAAGGGGAAGATCACGTTGCCAGTGACATTTGGCGGCGAGTTGAACTTCAGGACTGAGAGGGTCACTTTTGACGTTGCCGATTTTCCATTACCTTACAATGTGATACTCAGCCGTCCAACACTCGCCAGGTTCATGGCAGCCTCTCACTACGCATACAACGTGCTGAAGATGCCCGGCCCGATAAGTGTCATCTCTGTCCCTGGCGACAAGAAGGATGCCCTTATCTACGCCGACAAGATCTACCGGGAAGCAGCAGCCGCAACTGATCACAAGTCGCTTGCCGCTGAAGCTCCAGGGGGGAAGAAGAAGACCAAGTCCGGCAAGAGTTCTGATGCCCACTCCGGCAAGCGCACCTCTTCGGAGTGCTGCGCTACCGTCGAGGACGTACCATCGAGCTCCACCGGCAAGTGTAAGAAGGCAATGGCAGCTCCACCAGAGACCAAGAAGGTGTCCGCCAAGGAGGACGGCACTGGTGGTACCTTCACCATCAGTGCCACTCTTGACCCTAAATAGGAAAGCGCGCTCATTGCTTTCCTGTGGGCGAACGTCGATGTGTTTGCGTGGCAACCGTCTGACATCCCCGGTGTTCCCAGGAAAGTAATTGAGCACCATCTTGCCGTCTATCCTCATGCGCGGCCCGTCAAGCAGAAAGTTAGGAAACAAGCAGTGGAGCGCCAAGAATTCATCGCAGAAGAGATCAAGAAGTTGGGAGCAGGAGGCCTTGTCAGAGGAGTGCTCCATCCTACGTGGTTGGCCAATCCTGTAGTCGTGCGCAAGGCAAACGGGAAATGGAGGCTTTGTATAGACTTTACCGATGTCAATAAAGCTTGTCCCAAAGATCCATTTCCCTTGCCGCGCATTGACCAGATTGTTGACTCCACGGCCGGATGTGACTTGCTTTCATTTCTTGACGCATACTCAGGATACCATCAGATCTTCATGGCAGAAGAGGATGAGGAGAAGACCGCATTCATCACTCCATGTGGCACGTACTGTTTCATGCGGATGCCTTTCGGTTTGAAGAATGCTGGTTCAACATTTGCAAGGGTGGTCCATACCGCTTTTGAGCCACAAATACACAGAAATGTAGAAGCATACATGGATGACATAGTGGTCAAGAGCAAAGACAAGGCAACTCTGATTCAAGATTTAGACGAGACCTTTGTAAATCTGCGCAAGATAAGCCTCAAGCTCAACCCCGAGAAGTGTGTGTTTGGAGTCCCTTCCGGCAAGCTTCTCGGGTTTTTCGTGTCTCAGCGGGGAAATTGAAGCCAACCCCGACAAGATCAAGGCCATTGAGCAGATTGAAGCACCAAAGTGCGTCAAGGATGTGCGAAGACTTGCCGGTTGCGTGGCTGCTCTCAGCAGGTTTATTTCTAAGTCTGCTGAGCGCGCCCTGCCATTTTTCAAAATTTTGAAAACGGCAGGTCCAATGAAATGGACTCCGGAAGCGGAGGCTGCGCTGCAAGACTTGAAGAGATACCTGTCCTCCACTCCAATACTTGTCGCACCTAAGCCACAAGAGAAGTTGCTGTTGTATCTAGCGGCAACCAATCAAGTGGTTAGTGTTGCGTTAGTAGCGGAGAGGGAGGCAGACGATGAGCCAGCAACCGTGGCAAGCGCATCCAGTGACAAGCAGGGGGCTTCCCCGACAAGCTCTGGTCCCGACAAAGATGGATCTGCGTAGGAGATACAGAAGAGAATGGTGCAGCGCCCAGTTTACTTTGTCGGTTCCCTTCTGCAGGGGGCTAGGTCAAGGTACTCTGGTGTGCAGAAACTACTTTTCGGCCTCCTCATGGCCTCGAGAAAGTTGCGCCATTACTTCCAAGCACATGAGATCACAGTTGTCACTCGCTTTCCGCTGAAGAGGATACTGCAGAATCCAGAAGCAACAGGCAGGATTGTTGAGTGGGCACTGGAACTGTCAAGCTTTGGCCTCAAGTTTGAGAGCACTTCAACTATCCAAAGCAGAGCATTGGCATAATTCATAGCAGAGTGGACGCCAACACCAGATGAAGAGATTGCAGAAACGAGCATCCCCGTCAAGGAAGCAAGCAAAGAGTGGCTGATGTACTTTGATGGTGCCTTCTCGCTGCAAGGCGCCGGTGCTGGCGTGCTGCTTGTCGCACCCACCGGAGAGCACCTCAAGTACATAGTCCAGATGCACTTTCCCAAGGAGCAAGCAACAAACAATACTGCAGAGTATGAAGGTTTGCTTGCCGGTCTCAGCATCGCGGCAGACCTTGGGATCAAGAAGCTCATTGTCAGGGGTGACTCGCAGCTTGTCGTCTGCCAAGTGAACAAGAATTATCAGAGTCCGTTGATGAAGTAAGAAAGCTTGAAGAGCACTTTGACGGCCTACACGTGGAGCATGTTCCGAGAGCTCAGAACGACATCGCCGATGGCCTGTCAAAGTGCGCCGCACTTAAGTTACCTGTGGAACCAGGGATCTTTGTGCTCAAGCTGACTCAACCGTCCGTAACACCATCAACTGGACAAAGCAAGAAGAGGAAGTTGATTTTTGGTGACTATTTTCCGGCAGAGCTTCCCGAAGCCGCCGCCAAGAAGGTCCCCAAGATCAACACCAAGAGTGCTGAGGAGCAGTCTGCTCCGGCAGGCCCCAGGGTTTGTTCCGTTGAAGCAGACGCTCCCGACAAGTTTTGCTCCGGCAAGCTTGCCAGGGAACATCAAGCTCCGGCTGAGCCGCAGGTCCTCGCCGTAGAAGCGGATGTTCCTGTAGCAGCAGATGTGCCTTTAGTCCTTGTTGTCTAGCCACAAGCTCCAGCATGGGCACAACATATTGTCTGTTTCCTTCAGACAGGAGAACTTCCCGAAGAGCAAGAAGAAGCGGAAAGAGTAGCCCGGCAGTCAAGTACGTACCAGTTTGTTGACAACACACTGTACAGAAGAAGACTCAACGGTGTGAAATTGAAGTGTATTCGCCGGGAAGACGGACAAAAGCTGTTGGCAGAGATACATGGAGGCATATGTGGTCACCACATTGGCGCAAGAGCACTTGCCGGCAAAGCATTCCGGCAAGGTTTCTTTTGGCCAACAGCCCTCCAGGATGCAACTGCACAAGTAACCAAGTGTGAAGCGTGCCAATTCCATTCCAAGCAGATACACCAGCCAGCTCAAGCTCTCCAGACGATCCCTTTATCCTGGCCATTTTCGGTCTGGGGGCTCGACATCCTCGACCCCTTTCCCCGCGCAGCCGGGGGCTTTGAGTACTTGTACGTTGCAATCGACAAGTTCACAAAGTGGCCGGAAGTGGAACCAGTGAGGAAGGTGACAGCACAGTCAGCAGTCAAGTTCTTCAGGTCGATTGTTTGCCGCTTCGGGATCCCTAACAGGATCATCACTGACAATGGCACGCAATTCACGAGCCTCACCTTCATGTAGTACGTCCAAGATCTTGGCGCCAAGGTCTGCTTCGCTTCTGTTGCTCACCCGAGAAGCAACGGTCAAGCAGAGAGGGCAAATGCTGAAGTGCTGCGTGGACTCAAGACCAGAACTTTCGACAGGCTGCACAAGTGAGGAAGAAACTGGATCGAGGAGCTGCCGGTGGCTCTTTGGTCGATCAGGACGATGCCAAATCGAGCCACTGGCCAGACACCTTTCGCTCTAGTCTATAGAGCAGAGGCAGTTCTCCCCACGGAACTCATATACGGGTCACCTCGAGTGCTCACTTATGATGAGCTTGAGCAAGAGCAGCTGTGACAAGATGACGCGCTGCTCCTTGAGGAAGACCGTCTTCAGGCTGCTGTACGAGCTGCTCGCTACCAGCAACCTTTGCGCCGCTACCATAGCCGCAAAGTTAACGCCAGAAGACTCGAGGAAGGCGACCTTGTTCTTCAGCGCGTTCAGTCCGCCAAGAATTCCAACAAGTTGACGCCGAAGTGGGAAGGCTCTTACCGGGTGAAACGAGTCACTAGGCCTGGCGCTGTCCGCCTGAGACCGAAGATGGCATTCCGGTGAGAAGCTCCTGGAACATTGAGCATCTTCGTAAGTTTTACCCGTAAGGCGCGGTTGCCGGAACCCGTTCCGGCAACCACCTTTTGTACAAGTCTTGCCGCTGTTGCATGTAATCCTTTGTACAAAGCCGGGCGCAGACCCCGTGCATAAGTAAAGCTCATGTGCTCCGCACGTCTTGTCAATTTCATGATTTTTACTTTTTGCATGTGTTATCTGACACTTTGTGCAGCACCAACCCCGGTAAGCAATAACGAGCCGTAAGGCTCCATATCGTTATTTTTTCTTCTTTCTTTTTCTCAAGGAAAGGAAAGTTCCCTCGCCCACAAGTTTGCCGGGGGGGGGGGGGGGGGG